>CM073778.1:85430916-85620127 GCA_037158775.1 Hetaerina titia
AAAATGAGAGAGCACATTTAATATCATGGAAAAGCAGGAAATCCTGTAAAGAATAGATGTGGACGAGGGGAACTTACTATGAAATTGAGCATTCATGACTTATATGAGCAAAACAGAATATGATGCATAGATGAAAATTAAAAAGGAAAATGACTATCAATGTGACAATTACATAGCTTAAAAATCATTCATCACGACTAGGATTTAAAACTGTATCCCTCAATATTTGGCGGAGTGCTTTAGCCAGCTTTACACTGCAAAATTTTGGAGGCTTTAAAAGGAGCGACTATTTTACGCTTTGAAATTGTTGCATTGCAATGTGCATCAGCTGATGACTCCTTTAAAAGTCATTATCACAGCATCTCCCACAGTTTCTTTGGATTTGCCAGAAAAGGGAAACACCCAAGTGTTTAAAATTTGGCTTTGACCTTGTGGACTGTGATGGAATGCACAAGACTACAAATACTTGTGATGTTGTTTTTACCATATTTCATCAAAACACTTTTTTTCGTTCAAGTTCACAAAATTTCAAGAGTCAAAGAGGATGCCTCAGTAGATTAACTGGCTGAAGCATTCAGCCGGAAATGGAGAGATCTGGGTTCAACTCCTGGTCATGGCAAAAGATTTATACACTATAAAATTATTACATTGAAAGTTGTTTTGCTTTTTAATGTTTATCTTTGCATCATTTTCTGTTGTGCCCACATTGAAATGTAATGCTCAATTTCATAGCAAGTTCCCCTTGTCCACATCTACTCTTTTTGGAATTTTCTACTTTTGCATGATATTCTATGCATTCCCCCTTTTGTGATAACATGCACAAGTTCAATCCATTCACTTGATTATTAGGCCCAACCGAATATCATTTCCAAATCAATTGGCCCATAAATACATGAATAACCCTCCAAAGCAGCATATTATAATGATTCATCCAATTAAGTGATTAACATTCAGAAAAAGAGATCAAGCATGCATACTGGGCAAATTTATACATAAAACAGGAATTAATGATATGCCATTATCTCCAACAGGATCAGCCAAAATATGCCTGTAGACATTACGCACTTGGTATTTTTTTTGCAATTAGGTACTACTTTACATAGGTTTTATGTTCCTTTCTAATGAATGTAAACTTTTAAATTGAGTTAGACTCTTGCCACCCATTACCCACGCATAATTATCCACTTCAGCAAACATGAAATGCTTATGACCATCATATGTTCATCATTATGAAGGCCATCAGACCGGCCACTCAAAAGATGAATACGTGTGTCACTTATGTCCTAGTCTCTTTTCTAGAGAGTCCGTAAGATCTTACATGCTCCCTACACTTTACATTGCTCTCTGATCCCTTCAAGGAATCAAAATATACTGAATCCATAAAATATAATTGGATGTAAAAGCTTACAATTTTAGGCTTGAAAGGAGGTTTAATGCGGCGAGCCTCCAGCGCCTCCCAGTCAATGTCTCGGAAGAACGGATGCACGCGGATGGCCGCCTCAGTCCCCTGCGACGTCACACAGCCCAGTCGTTTGGCCGAGTTCTTTGTCATGAACTGGAATAAAAGTGAAACCGCAAAATATAATGAGAATTCTAACCATTTACATCAACAATTTTAGCATTTGAATGTAAAGGATAGAGGGTAAATTCCCTTTGAAACTTATGTGATGAAGAATTGTCTTTACTTCACCTTGGTAGAAGAAACAATTGTTTCAATTGCTTCAAAGGGTATATGTGATGCAAAAGAAAAATTAGCATGAGCATGGGAGCTATGATGACAACTTCAAAATAGCCAATGTTTATCAATCCATGAAAAAGATATGTGAATGGCAAAAGTATCTCAACGTTTTTGATTCATTGGCAAGTACATAGCACAACATTTCAGGGCAAGTCGGAAATGCATGCTAACCATTGTAGTCACATGCTTGGGCTGTCACCCGGGCCAAACCAAAGATCAGGATATACATACACCTTCTATCATAAGGATTTGCAATTTTTCAAACTCATGGCCTATGTCACCTGAACATTGAAAAAGAAATGCTTTGGATGCTGATGCATGCAATTATGCTGTGAGAGCAACACATATTCAAAAAGGTAAGAACAGTAGGGTAACATATTTTGGTATAATTCCAGCAAACAAACTCCTCTACAGATGGCTGGAGACTCAAGATAGTATTGGAGGAGTTAAATAAGTTCTTCCACTTATTATCCAATCACTTTCCACAATCAAAGATTTTGGACTGGATTTATTGCCATTTAAACGATATATGTATCGGGAAAATATGAATAAATGATGCTAATGTGCCATGTGAAACCACATATCATATCCACCCACCTATATTCAACATTTTTTTGAATTGGTAATGAACAAACTCACCCATTTTTAGTTAGCTATTCTCTTGTTTTTCTACTAGTTACATAATATATATGGAAGTAATGTAGTACTGTATCTATGCTAAAAGGCAACTTAAAAGAAAAAGCAGTTCTGTTGTGCATGTGACTGTTAAGGATCATGTAACACTTCTTTCAATAAAAAACTATTAAACCAATTTCATTAGATTATCGGCCAAGTCACTATAAAAGCACACTTTGCTACCAGCATTAAAGCAGACAAATACAAAGCACAGTATTGTTAAGTTATGATATGAAATGTTGTAATCAGCTGTTGCTAGTTTTGTCCCAAAAGTTTGTACATTGAAAATGATTTCTGATGGTGTCCAGTTGCATCAGTTAATGGAAGGACATTTCAATAACCGGAGATTAAGAGCAATTTAATTAATAGAAGAAAAGCAAGTTTCTGATGCATTAAAATTAGGTTTCCATAAACTTGAAGGAAACGGACACAAAAGTTTTCAGGTAAGAAATAAATTTGCTGTGGAATCACAAAGTTACTATTTTTTCATTTCCAAGTTGATTTTCATGTTTTGAGCACAAGACACAATATGAAGGAGGGCATTTTATACACTCAAATACCCAATTTAATATAATGATGGCGCTACAGTAGAAATATCTGCTTTTCCATATTGACCCCATCAACCAATGGTTGAAATTTATTTAATGATCAAATGAAATAAATATTTTCCTAATGTAGAATTTGAGAGAAAAGGATTAAATATAGGTACAAAAAAATGGCATTTACATTTTCTTCTATGATCTAATGGTTGGTCCCATATTAAGGAGCATTTGATGAATATTTAAAAAGGTTGGACATACCCCCTTAAGAATTGAAACAGCCTCTTTACCCAGCCAAACAGGATAAAGAACATCATCATGTAGAATTGACTCAAACAGATCATCCTCATTGTCAGCTTCAAATGGAGGTTGACCAGCCATCATCTCATACATGAGGACTCCCAATGCCCACCAGTCTACACTTGGACCATAATCCAATTCTTGGAGGATCTGAAAAAACATAAAAACATCAAAACTTGTACTCATTGAAGGACATCATAAGTAGCTGCTCAAGATTTTTGATAAGAAATTGCCACATGGTTATTTCAACTATAATTTGCCATTGCAAGAATTAACATAGTTTTGGGTCATTTTCCCATGCGTGGTTTGCTGCAAATGTCCAATCAGTTTTTATATCAACTATACCCTTCATGAAAAATATATTGGCTCCATTTTTTAAACAATGCAATTTTCCACAAAAAATGTTTGTACTTCCCAGCTCATAAGATGCACTTTTTTACTACAAAATGTGCTCTAAAATCAGTCTACATCATATGGGCTGGAGGTACACGGGTATATTTTCGACCTATAACTGCAAGTCGATTTGCTAAAAATACACTTCCTATTATTAATTTTTCCCTGAATCAGGAATAGAAATCGGTTGCCATTTTATAAATGTCGATAATATCACTGTTATAAGTCAGTAGTAAGCAATAGCATAAAAAATAATTTGATCTTTCTTGCTTGACAAGTATTTTTCGTAAATTTTGATCAGAAAAATCAGGGTGCATCTCATGTGCTGGAGCATTTTATGAGCCAGGAAATATGGTACTTACCTTTCAAGACTCTTTTCAATGAATCATCACAATATTAATCAAAACTGGTAAATTGTTGTAACCAGATTTTATTGTGGAGCAACATTATTTTAAAAAGAAACCTGTACAACTTTTGTGATATAGTTACATCAAGGTAAGCCTCAACTATCTAAATCCTCTTCATGTTTATACATTTTTTTTCCTTTAGATGTCTGTTATTGCCCCAATATTATATAAATGATACCAAAACACAGCTAAATGGCTCTATTATTTTTTATCTCAAAATTTGAGTGGCAATTAAAAAACTGTCAATGACTATCTACTGCAGCTACTCGTTTTCTAGATTCAGATTCCTCGTTTGTCCTCATTTTCCTAGATAAACATGGCATACCCTTTCCTTTTTTCTCCAAATAATTGGAACCTGATTGGACAATTTTGGTGAATAATCTCTTTCCACTGGCATACATGGTGTGGCAACATAACTTCCTTTTTTAAAGGGGTTTTGCTTTTGAAAAAAGGAAGTTATGTTGCCGCACCCTGTATTCCCAGAACAATCTCAGCTTGCCGAGGAAGTTAGAAAAAAATTATGTACAGATATCGAAGGTGTACATTTACTAGGGGTGAGTAGGATCCCACAAGGTCAGGAACCTACAGAATTTTCGGGTCTTCCTGAAACTTGGATAGGGAAAGGAATTTCCCAATGATTTGACAGCAGATAATTAAAATGTTTCCTACGACAGCTTTCAGCCTTTAAATTACAAAGGTAGAAAATTTCATTGAGCTTAACGTCAATCAACTCTACAGCAATTGCAAAGTTTAAAAAGCCAGTGCATCAACAAAAAGTAATCAATTTTTTGGGATAGACGACTTTAGTTTTTCAAAATAAGTTTCCTTTTAGGATTCTACATTTTGTTCAATGCTGCTCCAGTTTGTTAATCCCAAATAATGCAATTGTTCTAAATCGGCAATTTAGGTATTTGTTTCCTGGAACCTTTGATAATATAATACTCTATCAACGCACGAAATTCTTTTCCATCCAAACTTTTTTGAAAATCACTGGAATGGCTCAATTCAAATGAAATGGAAAAAAGTTAATCATTCGGTAAATGAACAACCATAGGTACAGAGGCAAAATCATCAAGGATTATGAAAAATATGAGATTTATCTACAGCTCTGGAGTACCAATTCTGAAATTTCTCAAATATGATTAACCAGTTTTCATTCTAGTTTGAGTTCAAGTGAAAATGTACATTTTTAGCTAATTATATTTTAATTTTGGTTCAAATATACGCTGAAGATAAGAGAAGAAGTAAAAGTTAGTTTTGTAATTTGCAGCGTAAATTAATCAATGAAGGTATATTCAAATTAAAATACAAATTGGATAATCGTTTGAGCTGGACAGATTTTTCAATGTGAAGTCTCATTAGACCATGTGCTTAACATTGGAGACTTTGCATAGGGGTAACGAGCAACTTGTCTGTTGTATTGGCTTTTAAGACAAGATTACAGGTAATACACACAATTTATTTCATTAGCTTGATTTTGGTGAAACACAATAATTTTTCTACCAGTCACTCAGAATAAAGATACCTAAGAATAGCCATCATCATTCTATGACATCTCTTATCACTGTCAAATTTTCTACATGGCAGTGGTTTTCTACATCACTGCCTTTCTTCTAACACTTGGCACATCTGATAGCACTAGGACAATATTACAGATAACAGAAGAGTAAATGGACAAATAGCAAGTACACTTGTAATGTTTAAAAGATAAAAGAGGGCATTATGAACATTATCAACCATACCTCTGGAGCAATGTAGTCAGGAGTTCCACAGAAAGTGGTGGTTGTAATGCCATCCATAATCCCTTCTTTACACATCCCAAAGTCGGCTAGTTTGCAATGACCTTCGTTGTCTAATAAAATGTTGTCCAGTTTCAGATCTCTGTAAGCAACAACATCAAGTGCATTATATTTAAAAGAAATCCAGGGATCAAAGCGAGCTATATAGCACTGTACATAATGAGGCAATGATTTATAGAAACCTACAGCTGGATAAATACATTAATAGTTCATGTATATATATAAAAAATTTATATATATCTTATATCAATCATATTTTAAAAAGCAAAAAATACACTTTTTCTAAAGATTTAATTTGATTCACCAAAAATCATGGGCACATCTAGGGAATTCATGAGGTTTGCAGGTTGATAAGCAACAAGAAATCAAGACATTAAGAAAATCACCTGCATTACAAATAGGAACTACTACAATACCATCAGTATTGTAAAAACATTGCTACTTACAAGTGTGCTTAAGGCAAAGTTCTACGTGACAAACATTTTTAAAGCTAGAAAATTATTTAAATTACAAGTATACAGATGCATTAAAAATTTACTTCAAAGCATTACAACCGATATTTTACTCAAATACTAACCTGTACACCACACCATGTTTATGGAGGAATTGCAGGGCCAATGTGACTTCTGCAGCATAAAACCTTGCTCGGGGCTCATCAAATTTGCGAGCCCGTTGGATTTGGAACATCAGATCTCCACCATTCACATACTCCATGACAAAGAAAAGTCGGTCCTGGGGAACAGAAACATTCATGTTACCAATTAAAACCTAGAAAATACATGCAGTTCTATAACAGCCTGGATGAACTCATCCTAGATAGCTTTTAACAATGTATTCGTGTACTAAACTTTGACATTAAATGACAAGCATTCAAACGATATTTTCAACATTTTCACAGCTAAATTAAGCTCCATGCAACCTTAAAAAATACCTTTCTGATGGAAACAATTTGTATAAGGTTGCCCTAACATTGATTGAAGAAGAAAACACTTCCACTCACTGGGTTCATACTCTTATGGAGCAATGTATCATAAGACTCATCATAGTGTAGTTGTTGACTTATAAGTTACATGAGTAATTTGAGCATAACGAACAAAACTTTTTTCAGTGGATCAAAAGGCTTTTAGGGTGAAAATTGGCAGATTTTATCTATGAAAAAAATAAATTATCAATTTTCCACAAATTTCTTTGGAAAAGTGCAAATTTGTTTTGCTAACAATGACGAACTTCTGCCACATCTCGGCTGAATCTGTTAAAGATCCTATTTATTTATTGTACATTATGCAAGGACCATTTGATTTTCATTTCATGACTCAAGTCACTGAAAAAAACATGCTTTACACACTCCTAATTTTAACTGACTAACAACAGTACCAACCTTTGTCTGGAAACATGAATGCAAGGCAGTGAGGAAAGGATGCTTGGCTGCAAGTGCCAAGATCCGTTTCTCAGTCATTGTACAGTCTACATCATCATCCTGGATAATCACATCCTTCTTCAGCACCTGAATAAAACACCAAAGAAAGAAGACTCAGTGAAAAAAATTTCAAATTTCACAAAATTGACATTCATCATTCAAAATTGTTGTAAAACATTGATATGCATGGGTGGTTAGAGCTGTGTCATACTTGGTAAAGAATGATCAAAGACCATGGTAGGACTGCTTAACAGTTGTTAATAGGTTTTTTGATGAAATATGGTGACACCTGAGGATATTTCATTATTCAGTGATGCCATGCAGTTTGCAAGTAGAATTTATAACAAGAAAAAAGGAACACTCACTACATGAAAGCCAAGATACCCTCAATGTAATCATGTCTAATGTGATGATGTCATCCTTTGGACATCATATTTAGGTTACCATTTAATGTTGGCAGTAAGTGGGTTTTTAGCAATATTTCTTGTGAATAATCAATTCCTAACTTCAAAGTATAACCCTTTATCTTTTATGCATTTTTATCAATGTACACCTATCAGCTAACCATGATGCCACTAACATGTCATAGAGAATATTAATTCATCTTTTGCATAAATTCACTAGGGTGAAGGGTTATATGTTTGTTGGCTAAATTGAAATGAGTGGATATGGAGGATGGTCCATCAAGGCCACTGACAACAAATCAGCAAGTCAGTTCGTGACATGAAGTACGGTACAGCAATAGAGGCAATCCCTTTGCCTTACTGGATTGCTACAAATGGCCACCCTTTCCTCTCCTCACAGTTTCATTTGTGAGTATCAACATAGCAGGACTTTGAATCAATAATGAATTCCAACATAAATAACAGTCATTAAGGAGATATAATTACACCAGTCTTGGCATAACAGAATCTGACAATTTCACCTCTAAAACTTTCAAAATACAAAGATATTTTTTGGTGCTTACAAATATGCTTTGTTTTCAACCTTTCAAAAGCATCGGCACTGTTACATGTTATATAGGTCCTAAGAGCTCATCTAAATTTAATTAGAAGGCACCACTACATGCTATTAAAGTGTCAATGAAAATTTAAGTTTCGTGAAAGTACTTTATTTTGAAGCATAATGATAACTCAATCAGGATCTTTGCAACAGGCAACTTATACAATACACATGTGCCTAACTGTAGTCTTCATCAACAAAAAAATTGTAAACACATAAAATATTCTCTGAAACAATTCCAAGAACTTTTAATTCATAAGATTCAAAGCTTGACAAAAATCCTTTGGTATTCAAAGTATACTACCAATTTGAGTGATCTTCGATCAGAGGGTGATTTGATATTTGAGTAAAAAGGAAATTTATCATCTATCTTTGAATACATTAGTCTTTTGTCTCAACAGAATTAGTACAAAATCATTTCTGAAGAAAATGAAATTTTGACCTTCTCTCAAAGAAAGATGATAGACATCCAGGGGAAGATAATACTATATACCTAATTGGCTGCATGCTTGGTACCTTTTCTTGTTTACATCAAATGAAAGCAAAGTAAGTACACAATGAATCGGATGTATTTAAAAAATTTGAGGTCACTCTTTGTGGGAATTGATACATGATACTTATAGGAATCAAAATTTTGACAGATATACACTCACTTTCATTGTTTTTATTTAACATTGATCAGGTTAACTATATGGAGCCTAACCACACCATGCCATGCCAATAAACCTTTTCAAGATGCGAAATCCCAGATTTGTACAGTAAAGAAAAGTATATTGTAAAAAGAATTTTTAGGAGGCTGAAACAATTGCCTATTTAAGCCCATAAAATTATGGATATTTTTATTACATGTTCTTAATTATTAGAGTTAGTGAATTCAATTTGGAGGGACATTTAGAATGAATGATCCCCAGTAAAGGTTACATTATCCATATTCCTCAGTTGTTTGAGAGATAACTAACCAGTTGTGAATTTCCAATACTTGTTCAAAACTGAGAAAAGGTGCAAAGCATTTCAGGTATTCCTTAGGTACAGGTAAGTTAGTTAAAATCTTCCAAGAAAACAAAATTTGCTAGTGCAAAACGGAGCAAAACACAAGGTGGGATGGTTGTTTTGGATGCTGGAGAGCAAAAGTATTGAACAAAATAATTGCCAAAGAACTTACCCTATTAATGACATCAAATCATAACAACAACGGAAAATAATAAAAGCCTTTCCCATTAATAATTATTCAGGTGTTACTCTTGAAATCAAGGAAGGCTACACAAGATTTATTGTTGTGTTGTCAATATGTCCTTTGATAAATATTGATAAAAACAATTGAGAGATTTGCATGCAAAAATGAATGCTATGTGAAAGATAATCTCAATACAGATCACCCAACCAAGTATTAATTGCAAATTGGAGGAATAGTTTCATGAGCACAGAAAACTGCCTTTTTTATGCATTTACTATCCTGGTAGGCCCCCGAGTCTCTAAGATTTTGTCTTTTCTTCCCCAAAGTCATTCCAGAAATCAAAAACATATTAATAATTTGCTTAATAATTAATATAAGAATAATTTCCCAGTTTGGATATTTACATTTCACCAGAGTCACTGACATGAAAAAATATCTAACCTGATGTTTTGTCCTGGATTTGGGAATAGACGCAATAAAGCTGAAACAGAATTTTTGGGGAGATTGAGGTGGGAGCAGTTCTCTCTCCAGAAATGGAAACCTATTACAGAAGTATTTAAAATTTACATCAACTAACACCCAGAAATTAATTTTAAAATTGTCTTGAATATTTGCCATTCACAGGTAGAAGCTCAGTGAAGCACATCTAGTTTTATTGGGAAAAAGCAGCTCATCCACAGAGAGGACTCTCCAGGTTTATTGCAATCAATAGGAATACTTCCATGAATTGATTCCATATTTCAGGACTTAAATGCAAATTGTGTTTTCAGACACTCATATTTTGTCCTCCAAACATCATATGTAGCTATCTCACAAAAATGTAAACTCTAATTGGTGGGGTCATTTTAAAAAATGCCCCCCTCCCCAATCATTAGACCATATCTTAATCTACAGGACACATCCAGATGCTCCTTGTGTGTACACTAGTGCAATAATATTGCTATACCTTCAGCAGATGTGGTCCAATCTCTCTCACAATGCTTCCACTTCACTTCATATTTTGATATGGCAGATCATGCATTCATCAACAAATAAATGCCATATGATATATATGTAATCATTAGATACACTGCATTAGGTTTTTGGTAATGATCCCCGAACTTTCTTGCAAAATATTTCACCACACTAGCCTCCTGATTACATTTGATCTCATTTTTTTTCACAATACACACAGCGTTCCCATCACTACAAAATATCTGAGTTCTGACTGAAAGTGCAAACAAACATTTTAGTCCATGCACACATTCCTTTTGATGAGGGTGATTGACCTGATGCTTTCAGGAATTACCATTACCTCGTGGTTAACACCCTCAATACCTATTACTGAAGCCTATAGGTAATGATAGGATATAATAAAAGACTGCCTGTGCAGTATGCCCTTAGGAGGAGTCTTAGCTTCAAAATGTCAGAGGAAAGGTAATCTGATTTGGTAATTACTTCCATAGAAATCAAAACATTTAAAATGATCACTATTTATGATGTTTTCAGTGCATTTACAGTTACATACATAGGATAAACATTGCATTTTTAAAAATATTGTTCATATTTGTCTTGTTATCATGATTTTAAAAGCTGACATCAGAAAAGGTTAATGCTTTTTAATCATAAATTTTGCAATCTAGAGCTTTACGGAACATGAATTGACAGATACCTATAATGTTGTAAACTACCATTGTTATAAGAAAAAGTAAAATAAATAATAAATGAAGGATAGTGAACTTCAATTTTCTAAGTCAAAAATTCACAGTCAATTGATTAAAAAATCACATTATTTAATGGATGCTTAGGGCTTACCCCATGATTGACATTTCCACATCCCTTAATTTCATTCAGCATCATGTTTTTCCCATGCATATAATACATGTACCTACTTCCCTCCCACTTTCGGCATTCATTGTTTCTTCAACCCTCCTATTCTCCCAACCATGTCTTTAGACATGTGATACATTGAATTTTGGAGCAAAAGATTGAGTCGAGATAACTAGGAGAGTACTGTCATTAGCTCATCCTTAGTTAAAAACTCAAACCACTAAGTGGCTGCATCTTTAAAATCAATTTATGGCAAAGTGTCTGTGAGCTAGATATAACTCAGATAGCGGCTACGTAGAAAAAGTTATCAAATTGTGCTAATTCACAGTCACACTGTTTACCTAAAATGATTTTTTATGGCAAATTTCAACTGTAAGTTGGAGTGAGTTCAGATTTTTTAGGCAAATCCAGAAAATTGTGCTGGCTGGTACTTACATTGTGTTTTCTTCTGAAGTTCAATTTGTTATGCAATTTAATCATGTCTTCCAGACAAAGAAAGATACAACATAGCAAATTCTGTATAAAAAGCAGTCTATCTGTTACTTCTCATCATAGTCAATTTGATTAGCTTGCCGTAAAAGTGTTGGCTGAAATTTGGCATTTCCAAAAGGAAACTACTGTACTCTTTGGCAGGTGTTCATGAATATTATGAAATTACTTTCTTTCAAAAGCTGCAACATTTGTCACTAAATATAATATGAACATTTTCATTTAAAATGCATTAATGTTTAACTTATTAACACAATATTTGATTTTATGTAGCCCCACAGACTAGTGAGAAAGCACCGGAGGGCGATTGGACTAACATGGGTACGATGAGAGGCAAGTTGAAAAGGCTATTGAGGTTATAAAATGTGAATGTATGACCCTTGTACCAAAATCAACAGTCCATGATAAAATGAAGAAATCTAGGGGACAAGTGATTCTATCCACAAAAGGAGACCAGCTATCAAAAGAGATTTTGAAACAAGTGGAGTAAGGGATTCTCTTATGAGCAGTTTACCTTCAGTTAGTGGTACAGGAGTTCTTGAATAGGGTGGAGTGACCAGAAAAAAAAAACATTTTAAGAAAACTGCCTTGTAAAGGTATGGGTACAGGGTTTAAAGTTCAGAACTCACAGGGTAATCGGTAAAAAATATTGACAGAGTCTATGCCACAGTGACTAGAGAGATTCTAGGAAAACATTATCAAAATTGAAAAATGGTTTTTGATGGAGTTCCCCAAAAGAACATAGTTAATTATGGTGAAAAAATTTTCAGAAATCCCAAAAAATTGTAGATGAACTAAGAGAGGAGAGAAACACTAATTAGTCATTTAGAATTCCACCAAAATGAGTGTCTCTGTGATGAGCCAACACATTGGGTAATTGCAAAACGTACTGTGTACAAACTGCTAGTCATTTTTCAAAAACAGGTAGGGGCCAAAACTTTCATTCAGGGACAATACTTCCAAGTCCCCTCTTGAGAGAAGTGATTAGGGTTGTGAAAAAATTGGATCAAGTTTGAATTGCTTCCTCCTAATGCAACTCATATATGCCAGCCTCTTGTCCTTCCTTATTTTAGGCGACTCAAGATCAATTGGCAAAAATGCCAGGATCAGTGGAAACATAACAACTGTGGATTTCTTTCCAAAAATAAGTTCCTCCGATTATTGAAATCTGCTTCTGAATGGATTGGATCTTCCTCAGCTGGTAATATTTGTGTACGGTTCAGAACCACATGAGTTTTTTTTAATTCAATTAAAGTTGTGTTAGTAAAAAAATGTCTCCATTAAAATTAAGAGGAAATTAAGACCAAAGAAATATGGAAGTATCCTAAAATAATACATTCTGTGAGTTTCTTTGAAAAAATATTATAGTGAAGATTTATTTCAGGTTTCTTGATGTTGCTAATGAGTGTATGATGCAAGTGCACAGAAAAAATTGTTCATCAGTTGGCTCCCACAAAGGGTTATTTCATTTTAGTGGTTTAACTGGCATTCAAGATGTTGATTTATTCAATTAGCCTTATCAATGTCATTTTTTGCAATTGTAATACATATTTTATCATGCGCTGTCCTATTCCAATGGAGGTGTCATGATTTTAGTTGCATCCATCATAAAATACCAAACTATTTTTGTTTGAACAATAAGTGACAAATGAAGAAGCCTTTGTATCCCCTTTTTCTAACACCCATTATTTAAAATATAATCCCACATTGATATTTATAGTTATCTTTCATTTCAATATGTATCCATTTTCATCAATAATTTTTCCAAACCTGCAGAATTTTATTTTCATTTCGGTCTCATTTAAAAGTTAAAATGAAAGAAATATTAACCCCACGAGGAACTTAATTAATATTTAAGAATAAAGTGCACTTACCAATAGCATGAAATTTCAAGAATTATCATGTGGAATTACTAAATCCTAGATCATATCTATGAATACAATGTTTACAATATTTTACAATTTTATTTCCCACTTCAATGAATTTCCGATATGATATAGAAAACAAAAAGAAAGCATTTTGCTGTCTTTTAATATAATGACACCAATTGTCAGAAAAGAGTTACTGTGTACAAAAACTTAACTATATAGAATGTGTCCAAAATCAACCCACTCAGTGAGGCACATTTGGATGATGTTACTGAATAATTTCTGAGTTACAAATAAATTAACTTCACATTCTTTCTTTTCACTGTTTCTAATGGTTTAAAGATATAAAATTTTGATTTTCACACATAATGGCAAATATGATAACATTTAAATAATGATCTAATACAAAGTGACCAAGCTTGCCCAACATAATGATAATCAATAACTGTCACCGCATAGACATAAAATAACATCAAGGTGAATGGCTGTACACATCGCTGATGTCTGATTTCCCATTAAATGAACCTTTTTCCTTAATGCATAAATTTAAAGAAGTGCCATGGGAAAACTAATTGACTAATTTGTTCTTTGATCTCCCCACCAAATCGTATAGCATGCTACAACCACAGCTTTCCCTACACTAATCATCTCTCCTTCCAGTCAATAATATCAATAGGACATCGGTAATTTAAATTATTTAACTTTTATTTTGATTTTACCCTCGATAAATAGGAGTGCTTGAGTATTTAAAATAAACCTTAAACTAACTCAAATTCAAGGTTCAGCTAATGAAACCTTATATTAATTACTTCTGAACTTAAGTTGGTTTTAACTGCATTACAAGGAAGGAAAGAGGACATTTCTAGTTTACAAACTAATACCAGGTTGTGGTTTCATATAGTATATTGTTTTTTTACAAAAATCATAAATAATAGAAATGTGTAAATATTTTCATGATTTCACGTAATATATCTTAACTAGCGTATTAACTAAAAATGTTATAGTTAACTAAACACTATCACAATTTTAGGTCATTTTTTTCTCATTTATGCTGATTATCTAAAATCCTTTCATAGGCATACTTATATCATCTACGTTCCCTTGAAACTGCTTGAAAAACAGCTTGCCTTTACTTGCTCTCCTTCTAATAAAAAAAAAGTCACATCCTGAGAAAATTCCAATTTATGCTTCAGAGGCTCTAACGTGCCACAAACACCATTTAATACCTCTTAAGCAGTTCAAGTGGAGTTGATTAATAGAAAAGATTTTTTTGCTGACAGGACTTTCAAAAATCCATTATACTGTGGCTAAAAGTTCTTGATATAAGGATGAAGTTGCTGATAAATATTATATATAATAAAACAGAGTTAAAAGAATACTCAGAACTGTTTCCATTAAAATGATTTAATAAAGTCAAAATACAATGTTTCACCCATGAGGAAATCATAAGGTACATAAAATATAAATATAAACTATGCTTATTAAAAATTCTACGTTAAAGCTTGAAGTCAAATGAACTCAAAAAATAAACAAAACCATAAATATTATCATTGACAAAAAATGTAACCAATGTTAATTAACAAGATATAACATCTGTTCCAAAACTTCTGAGACTGTAATTCACAGAAATGCTAAAACAGACATTTATGTTCACTCCATAGTTTTGAATCAAACCGACACACTTGAAGCATGAGATGGAACAAAATTCAAGGAATATTGAATTTATTGAAATTTTAAAATAAACAAAACAATATAACAATATCATATGGGTAGACAGAATAACTAAATAAAAAAAGAGGGAAAATGATTAATGAAATATGAGATTTAAAGAGACCCTTTCCTCCATATGTTACAGGGAAAGAACAAAAGAAAGGTTAAAAAAATCATAACATATTTAGCTATATGCATGGAGAGGTTCACTACAATATCAAGGGTACATTTAGCTCTCTACACTACCTTAGTCCTTAAACTACCATAGCTCCTTTCTGCACAGATAAGGAAGAAAACCTTACCAACATCTTTTACATTCATTGCCAGCAATTTACAATTCAGTTTCAATTTGGATTATAGGCTTTCGACTAACCTTGACAGCATAGACTTCGTCTGTGCCCTTCTTCTCAGCCAGCATCACCTTCCCAAAACTTCCCTTGCCCAGCACCTTTATAAAGTTGAAGTCCTCCAGACCCACTTTCCTCTCCCTACCAGTTCGGTCCGACGAAGGCTCTATATATGACGATGACCGGCCTATAATGAAATCCATTTTAAAAATATGATTCATGAATGCATTCCAAGATTAACAATAACCTTCAAATTTGTTAATAATTACGCTAAAATATATTTTGAGTATCAATTTCCCTTATGTTTACTGGAGAAATAAGAATTTGAAAATCTGGCTCTAATTTATTGATTTCTATAATTTTTTTTAATTTACGGCGTAACTTAGGTTGTATCAACTAGTTAGGAAGTGACTTAATTGATAAATATAAAAAAAATAAATGCTTAGTTGTAGTTCATATTGCTTGAGAGCATTTGCTCAAATTAAAGATGCTATGGAATAGATGACCACAGGTAGGAAAACAATGTGCAGGATCTTCTACCACAATGAAATTAAATAGCATAAAGATAGAAATCATTTTGAAAACCCTTTCATCTTCTGAAAATTATACTAATAAAATACCGATATTCAACAGAGTATTCTAGCATTGCAATGATGATAACTGAAACAGGGCAAATGGATTTTAAGTGAAAGTCTAAATGGACTTGATGGAATTTGAAGAGTATCTTAAATTAAAACATTGCAATAGCTATTAATATATAAACACTAACTTAGTTGAACATACACAAAAAAATTCTCTTCAAACTGGAGATCATTTGATCAAAAGTAGCACTTGCCCACAATTTCAGAATCCAGTTCACTAATTGAGTCTTATTTAAAGGCTGCAGTTATAATGTGTTTTCGGTTAACTTTTGCGGTCAACACTGGGAAGTCTGATTACACAACAGAAGTGGCTTGTAATATATTCTATGAGAATACATGCTATTATTAACAGATATACATATACCAGATTATCTTTTCTTGATGTTATTTTCACTTCAATCTTCAAATACAGAAAGCAAAAGGACACTTTCTTCCAAAAATAGAAGGATCAATTTTCTCTCACCAATCAATTAAGTTTGATTATTATATACTGACTGACAAATCCCATCTCTTGCAAACAGATCATTACTAGAATTCACACAGGACAATGAGAAAAAATTGTGTGCTCCTTTCTAATAAGGACCAAGCAAACTTAGTTTACACCATTGCGGAAAACAAATATTTGTCTTTGAAAAGGTACTATCTAAGTTAATCACTGCACAGAAAGATTAATAGATGCTAAGAAATGGGACTCACATGGGAACAGTAAAATGAACCCTTAATGAACTTGACTACTGTGGGCATCTCAGATTACAAGTGGTGGTTAAGTCAAGTTTGCATGCAAAAGCATTTATTTTGACTTATTTAGAATCAAAGCCAATTCCACAAAAACTTTGGTGCAAAAAGTTATATTTCATTACTAATTTTTCAAATAATAGGCTAAATAGCGCTTAAAAAAGAGAATTTTCAAATTCTGAAGCCAGAAACTGCAGCAGAACAAGTCAAAACATAAGAACAAAGGCAAAAAAGTGCATCCTATGCCTTTCAAACACCCACATCCAATAAATATACCATTTCAGCATGAAAGGAATTGTTATTCATGGATAATTTAAGGGGAAAGGGTAATTTATCTGCTTTGCTGGCTGGAAGTTTTCACAGTGCCATTAGCACCAAATATACTGAACCACAGTTGTAAATTTATGTATACAAGTTTAGTACTGTCACTCATTTTTTCATTAATTAGCAATGTTCACAGTAAAGAGGTTCATAAATGTCCGGGTGCCCTAAATATGAAGGGGGATGGTAGCTATGAGAAATAGGCCCTAGGCCTTCTTGGGAAACTAGAGGCAGCACAAGTTAAGGAACTGGACATACTTCCTGGATGTGCAACTTTCAGATGCCATATATGGATTAGAACAAGATGACCTACACACTCACCAATCACAAACGAACTTGTGAGCTGAGTACTGTGGTGGCACTAGAGTTTATGATCACCTTAATTCAATGCATGAAACACTAAATTGTTAGTTTTATTTTATAATTTTCTGGAATATCATGCTGTCAAATACCAGCCATTAACTTTGTGACAAGGTATGAGTCATTGATTGATGGAAAACTTTTACAAACCAAAGTTACAGCTATATGCATTCATTTTCTGTCAATCATAGCATTCAAATGGATTACCACAAAGTTTTGAAGGAGCGAGATATATTTAAGAAGGAAGATAAATGCATAGCATGCCAGACATGGCATTTTCACACCAACCTTCTCCTCTTCTCTCTGGTGGAAGGTCCCCATCACGAAGTTTTTCCCGCATCTTCTTCTCCATCACTTCCTGCGCCACAAGACGCATCCGGACCTCCTCCTCTTCCTCTGGCTGTGAACCTCCCCCTGGGACTAGCATACCACTGTCATCTTCTGAAGAGTGTGGACGAAGCATCCCCGATGATGCCTTGTCTGCTGAGGTGGGCATCTGGAGGCAGCTTGATGAACCACTGATGGGGGTCTAGGAGGTAATTTTCAATGAAACAATCAGTTAATTGTAGCAGCAACATGTAAAGATGAAAGGATACCCATTTAGCAACCTCCTCTTGTCTAAAACTTGTCACATAAGAGCCTCCAAACAACCTGAAGCATGTATTCTATCAAAACATTACACCTTTTATAAAAAATGTATGATTTTATGCATTATTCGATATTAAAAAATGTCCAAAATGTCCCAGAGACCAATTATTGAAAGAGTACAATATTTATTTCACACAACCCCATTCTCATTACGATAAATACCATGTGTATTGCTTTCAACCTTTCTCCCTTATATGACGTAGCCCCTCTTATTTTTTTCTCCAACATACATACCCGCTCTTTTCATTCATACATGTTTCTGTTCAGAATTTGTCAAGTATAGTCAGGGTGTATGAAGCAATCAATGTAAATTCTAGTAAATTCAATTATGCTGGAATTTAGGGCGGTTCTCAATATTTCATTCTTCTGAATCAAAGAAATGGAAAACTTGATGATATTTGATTTGATTGATGATACTGATTGTTCCACCAACCTTATTGCAATAAATTCAAATAATTCAATTAAATGCTATGACTAAAAGCACAATAAATTAAGCAAACAATATTATGAAATTGATAAGTTTAATTAACAAAAATTATGAAGAATAGTGGCACAACTTAAAAGAGACAAGCACAGGTTGATTTTAAGTTTGGCTCTCTAGGTATGCTATTCAGAGGAGCACGTACACACAAAATTTAAAATAACCTTGAGACTGAATCACATTATTATTTGGTCTTTTCTAAGCTCTATAAATTTCAGAGGGGCACTGTCCAGAATCAAAAGAATGTTTATTTCTACCTTTGAAATTTCCAGAGCATCAATTTTGTCTTTCAAAACTTGATGACCGGAATATATATGGAATCAATTCATTGTGATAACTCCATTAAACCATGCAATTGCCACATTCTTCTTAAGTGCAGTGAAAACAGTTATTTCACTCTCCAGACTTCTGGATTGAGAACTTTCCCATCAATCTTCAACTTGTGGCTACCAGGTTCATTAGCAAGCAGAACCATGGCTATCTTTCCTTTAGTTTGTTTTGTCAAGGAACCTCGGATTCACTTCATGAAGCTTATGCATTCTCTGGCAGACCTCTCCAGTACAGGTCCATTTAATCTGCATTATATATATAAGATAACTGTAAATCATATTTTGTCATCAAAGCCTGCAATTTTTTCCTAAAAG
The DNA here is from genome assembly GCA_037158775.1 of Hetaerina titia. Taxonomy (NCBI): domain Eukaryota; kingdom Metazoa; phylum Arthropoda; class Insecta; order Odonata; family Calopterygidae; genus Hetaerina; species Hetaerina titia. The sequence goes on from CM073778.1 coordinate 85,450,414, forward strand.
GGTCAACAGTGCCACCATCAGCACTCATGACTTCACTGGATACACTTTTATCACAAATAATTATGCCTCCTCCTAAAGAGTCATAGCCAAACAACACTCGCAGTGAAGTGGACAAGTATTTGGAAAGTTTTTGTACTGTTACTTGAATATCAGTGCCATAACTTTACGCATGATGCAACTGTTTCTAGAAATTGCATGTGTTGAATTAAAATAATTTGAAAAGTATTCCTTATAATCATTATTAAGGTTTACAAAAGCTGTCTAAAAATGATTTACATACAAAATTAGCATTTTGTCAATTTCCAAGTACCTTAGACCTTCTCGGAGTTAACTTGTACGTAGAGATGCCTATCTTCCCGAGGATTTGTGCTAACTGCTTGGTGTTAATTCCACAGTTATTGGCCACATTCTTTTGACATCGTTTATGGACATTCATGTTGCAAGCTGCAATTGTAGAAATAAATTATTAAACTTAATAACACAAATTGGAGATTAGAGACAATACATTATGGAAAATATCAACATTTTTATTTTCCAGAAAAGTTATTGATAAAGAAAATAATGGACTTTGTGTGGGTTGCAAGTCATGTTTTCAAAAAGTTCCAATTTAGGAAAATGAACCACAGAGGTCACAATGATAGATTTATGAAGAGCCTAAATACATTGTTTCCACATACAAGAATAGACCAAAATAAAATAAATTTCTGCAAAAAAAATTCAGTTAAACCTAAATTCCATTACTATTATGATTGATTTTTTTCAAATTTACATTCTTGCTTGAACCATACAACATAATTTTAATGACTTAATTGATGCTAGGCAGTTACTTCAATCATTGAGATGCTATATTATTTTATTTAATACAGATTATGATTTATTATTTGTTAATAACAAAAGACAAAAAAATAGAAGCCAGCTGCCATGGCTTATTGAGAAGTATTTAGACTAATTGATAAGCAACCTTTCTTTTGATGTAAGTCATGCTAGTCAGTGGGCAAAATAAACAATGCCCTTTTTTTCTAACACTTATAAAACAGTTTTACCCAAACTTCTCACCCTAACTAATTCACTTACCCTCACACTGCAGACCTTGTCGAAAGAGACCATACAGGAGGGAGCCACAGTGATCACAGAAGGTGAACCTCTTGTAGTTGTGCACCACAAAGCGGTGGGGCATGTTTACATTAAAGCGTTGGCCTTGCCCTTGCGTTGGTTGCTTAAATAAAATTTTTCAAATAGGTGAATCAGAACCACTGAGCTCTAAAACCAATCAATATTAACATCTAGGTAGAAGAGGCTGTTTTTAGTACGTTACTATTTGTTGTGCCTTTGTATTTTTTTAAATAGAAAAACAAATGATATAACATAATTTAGGTCTTAATACTTTAATTTGTCATGCATGAATTGAGATATGGAACCAGCAACATTGTATACAGTTTTTAATCTTTCATGGAATTCATTAAAAGTGACATAACTTCTAGAGATGAGTTAATGCAAATTTTTTACGGATTTCAATTCCAACCCTGAGTCTCAAATTTCAATTCTTGATTCCATTTCCACTGATTCTTTAAAAAAATCACAAAAAAACCAATCAATCAAGTTACTGTTCAGAAAAGGGTACAACTGTAAGAAGAAACCATTTCACATAATTTCATACAACATTGTTCATGCATGTTTTCTTAAAATTTCAGGTAGGAATGTGGTTTTAATGTTCAAGTCTTCAGAGCACTATAATATGCAATAATTTCACATAATTTCCACATTCAACAACATGGGAAAATGTTATGCAGGATCTAGAATCAGATATATCTAATAACATTCTATCACTCTCCTTTAACATACTTTGAACTTTTAGGGAGAAAACAAAGCACCTTGATTCAATCAGGACACCAGGTCTATTGCATTTTCTGTCCCATACAGTGGAAGTAAAAGTTGTGCAGCATGTTATGAGAATCTTGATATGGCCAGTAATACCTAAGGTGCATGGCACATGATTTATTGTAAAATGAACTGGTAATAGCAAGCAAGGCCTGAGCATGGCATACAAAATGGTAGGTAGTTCTAGGCTATAAGTGATCAAAATTTGCATAAAAATTGAAATTGTCAAATTATATCTTTATTTTATGGCAAAGTACACACGTTCGAGTTTAACACTGCTCACTTTTCCTCTCGCCAATGTATTCTGCTTTCACATTAGCCAGTCAAGCAGGGCCTTCCAACCCACGCTTGCCCATCCAATTAACCCTCCCCAATAACAACTCCTTCCCCCTTAATTTCTTCACTTGAATCATAACCTTGACAATGCCTTGTAACCACACCTGATTAGGTTAGATCTTCTACAAAACCTAGGCCATGTCTTACTAAATGAAAAATTTAATGTAGAAAAACAATGTTATACTTTTTCATTTGAATATGAAAGAGTTCCACAAATATAAGATTTAAGTCTTTCCCAGTAAAAAGTATTCACAAAGAGTTCTTAGATCTCACACCCGGTTGCATTGTAGAACACTGCCATTTCAATAACTGGCCCTACAATCATGTTTTTCATCCTAAAAATATCACTCCACTTTGAAGATGATGGTGGATCGAGTCATTGAAATGTTGACGTTTTGCAATACTATGCAGTGTACAGCCTGAGAAATCATCAAAAGTTCCACAAAGCTACACCGGATTATGCTAACCTCACTATTTTGCTCAAATTACCCCAACAGAGTGGACATCCTGATTTGCTGATGATGTGATTTGAGAATTATTTATTAATTGATTCAAGGAAACAAAACCCTACTTCACATATTCCCTGGCCCTGGTGGGCCAAACTGTCATATTTCAGAAAGCTGCCTATGATAAATGGGACATAAATGGACACCTTCTGAAGCATGATAGCACACAGAAGACAATTATTGAAGTAAACACACAGAGGAAGAATTACAGTGGGGGGCCAAGGATGAATTACGCTAAGCATATAATGGAAGAAGAGAAAGAAATTGATTCAGCAAGTAGAGGAGAATAATATTATACAGCAAACCGTGGGCATTATGGATCAGTGGGTGGAGCACTGGGTTACTGACCAGGAGGTCAAGGTTTAATTCAGGGTGATGCCTCTGGCTTTCAATCAGTTTCACCTATACTATGTGATTTTTTGGGCACCATATCATCTTGGTAACTCACAGGCAGTGAAGGAACAGATACTGGTCCCCTTATTACCCTGCTGATGTGTGAATTTAACACCCAGTTGGATTCAACCCTCCCCTAAAAAACTGCTGCAAAGTAATCGAGTACTGGTTTATACAGCAGGAATGACTTAACTAAACTTTATTCAATAGATATTATTTATATTATATAATATTGACAAAAGTATTTTTTGCCATAAATTATCACTTATGAGCTACAGAATGAACAGTAATCAGTAATTATGCTGAAAAATGGCCTATCCCTAAGGAATACTACCCTCCATAAGTTTTCAACTTCCTGTAGAAGCTCATCACTGATTAGTACATTCAGAAATCAAAGTCTTTTCAAAAATGTGAACAAGATTTTATCACAAATTCATTTCATATTTTTTGGGCAGCAAGGGGAAAGTGAATGAATCATCTCCTTTATTTGAATTATATCATATTTCTATTAACATCCCCTCGCCAATGTATTCTGCTTTTGCCTTAGTCATAGGCCTTCTTATGCTGGTGATATAGCTGGTATCAACTATCTTTTCCACATGATTATCTCTGCTGACAATATTAACTGAAGAGCAGATTCTTTGACACCCAAAATTCTAATCTGAATCGGTTTACAACAAACGATAGTGGCATGAGCTGACTGGTATGGAGTTAAGTTAAAAAGTGCAATGTGAAGTTACAAATGCCAGGAAATTATAAAAAGGCAAGTTCCATGTAAGTGGAAGATGTGTGCAGATAGCCATAAAATAAAGATGCAATTTGTATGATTTCCTTCTTTACAAATTGATACTGTATCAACTCTAATATCAGTTGACCACTGGGGGTGCCATTCATAGAGTTTGCTATCACCAACTTATTAATTATTCATAATAATTTATTCATTGAATGTACTCATAGTAAATCATAGGTCAATAAACTGAACCTGGGATTTACTTACTACACAGAGATTCTCACAATTTATGCAGAGTTCACTTCATCAAGATTCAATCACCATTTGCATTAGTTCTTTACATTTAAACACAAAGTTTCTTAAACTTTTCATAGTCATGGTCTACTTTCAGTCAGGTAACTAGCTTTCCCTTTTTACTTTAGACCCATTAATCCTTTTCCAATTGGGTATATGCAATTACAGATTACATGAACAGATATCGCAAAACTTGCAATGGACAACTAGCTGCCCATGAGGAACATCATGATAATCCATGGCTAAAATGATGCCCTTTCTGAACCAAATCTTTGTTAAACTCGTTAAATATTTCTTCCAAGGAAAATATTCAATCATTAAGACTTTTTCTAAAAATGAGAACATGAAGAAACTAACCTCTTCCTGAGTGCTATCCTTCATTCCTGGACATTTAGTCACCACAAATTGGTGGCATCTCTTATGAACAACACAGGTGCAAACTGTAAAAGGTATTTTAAAATGTTTCATTAAATTATTCATTTATGCTATGCGTAAGCACAATTAGATCATTTTTAACATGTAACGCATTTAAGTAAGAGGCATATTTCAAGGAATTGCCATCAAATTATATCCATACAAGTACAAGATAAATTGAAGTTTTAATGGAATTAACAACCAATCATTTCATTGTATTTTTTTTAAAATAATTCCTGAATTGCATTTTAAAAATATGTTTTTTATAAGCCGACAAACTTACACGAGTGCTGAAAAATCTGAAATATTACTTTCACAGAAAGAGTTTGAGAGAACAGAAAAAAGTTTCAAATAATTTTCATTAACTAATGCTGTTCATTATTTTAAAAATGGGTTAATTATATGCAGGTTGACGTAATAATGCGCAATATTCTTACCTTGGCATTGGTATCCCTGCTTACCCAATCCCCTAAAAAAAAAAACAAAAAAATACTCATTAAAATGTTACCAAGCAATAATCAACCAACCACAAAAAAGTCATTTTAAGTCTACACTTTTTCAATGAGACAGCCTTGCCAAAATTCAATACTCAACTCAACTTTGAGATTTTTAAAAATTTTTAAGAGACAAGAGTATATACACATAGGAACATTATTACATAATAATTTAATCAAATGAAAATTATTTCATGCTTAATAGGAAAAATAATAGAAGATAAAACCAATGCAAATGTGATACAGGAAAATATTAAAGGAAATATAATGACCTAGTTCCTTATCATTAGTTTATGAGTTGTGATTATAATATACTGTCATGCTATACTTCAGAGACTGCTTCCACCCTCACAAAAAGCAAATTAATCAGAGGTAAGCACAGTAGTAGTTAGCAGATCCTCTGGCTTTGTTGTATAATATGTGTGGTTTGACATGAGATGGCCTTTTACAGATCGCAGAATCCTATCCCTTAATTTATTCTACCAAGACCCTCTTGACATCCACAGACATATACCCACTGCATGTTCTTCATAAGACCTCCATTATTTCTTCCATCCATTTTTTTGTAACTTCTGCCTGCCCTCATATTTCCTCCTCCTACCTTTTTTCCATTTTTTTAATTTTCTCTAGCAAAATCCTCTCCTCATCCACCCTATTAAAAACCTAAGTACTTTCCTTCTTCTCTGTCCAACTTATTATACATACTCCCCATTACACCTACATGTCTAAATGCCTCCAATCTACACTCAACCTATTCCCTCAAAGACCAGTTCTCACATCCATAAAGCACTATGCTCTATATTTAAGTCTATGCTAATATTTTCTTACATCTTTACCCCAGTATTACCCATCAGCAATTCTCCCCTTCTTGCAAATGCCTCTTTTTCTTATGCAATTATCTTCCTAATGTCCTAACTACTATGACCATTTTCCTTTAAAATACTGCCCAAATACATTAACTGCTCCAAAGATCTTGTTCATTTCCTCCTACTTTAATGTGTAACTTACAAGGCCCCCTACTCTCAAATACAAGGGCGATTTGAAAAGTTTCTCCACCCAACAAAGATGCAAGACATTTTTCCTGAAATTTTCTGAGTCGGAAACTTTTCAGACCACACACGTATATAACTTAGATGAGGCACAGATTTAAGTTTAAACGCTACATAAGGCTTATGCTATGAACAATCAATCAATTTTTGCTAAATAATTTTTATGGCCAAATTAGGTACTGCCAACTTCTTTCAGCCATTCTTCAAGAATTGTAAATATAATTACTCAAACATTAGTTTTCTCCATTTCCCGGGCTGGAATATATCCTGTGAGACCATGATTTCATTTGTTGCTATTCTGCCCATCTATGAAGAACCCTAACAAGCATACGAGGCACACTGAGAGTAGAAAATGTGATTTCTTCCATCAGACTCACCAAATGAACTCTCGGCAGTGAGAACAGAATGTAGGCTGCCGAAGGAACGTTGCCATAAATTTGTGACCATTGACCTGGTGCACCCTCCGGCGCATGGCACCCCTCCGGCGGTTGAATCCCTGCCGCTCCTTGAACTCCCGTGGCTTCTCCACCGGGTGTTGGTCCGCTGGTTCGTCAAAGAGATAAACAGGACAAGTTCAAAATTGGCTGGGAGGAATCATGAGACATATGCTCTACCAAGAAGTTCGGATGCATTTAAGAGAAGGGGCAAATAAGTTTGATTAATATTATGCATAACATTAATGGGAATATTTTCTCAACACTAATACATTAATCATTTGGAAATATTTAACATATAAGACCTTTTAATGATGCCCAGAGCTAGGAGATGACTATTAATATTGGCATTTGCCAAACCTATTAGAATGAGTAGTGTTTTCTTTTATTTTCCCCATAATGGTGAGCCTTACCATATGGAAGTACTAATTCAATGCACACAAATACTGTTTACTTTGTAAAAAATAGTTACTTCCATAACTCTTGAAAACCTTTGTTGAAGCATGTTTGGCATTAGATTTGATATTTCTAAGATAATGGTCATGTAAAAATAAGATCCACAAAGACAAATGTAAGGGCGACAAGAAAAGCATTATTTACCTTTTGATGTCCATTTTAAATTGATCTTTACATGGATTTTCCCTTGAGGCTCTAAGTCAATCTGGAATACACAAGAAAAATACATCTTATTAGCAATTAGTAAAATTAATATTCTTAATACTAACCTAACAATGGTTAGGGATTATTAATCAATAATTAATTACACAGTAACATTTAGCACAAAGGAATTCATGTTACCATCTTAGGTCCTTGGTATGATGTTAATTTCGAATAATCCAATCAAAACAAACAATATATGATGATATTTAGAAAAATAAATAAAGTTATGCATTAAATACAATGAATCTGTACAATTCACAAAGTAATGTCATGAAATGGCCTTTAATAACATTTATAAAGTGAAAGAGCCACAATTTGACCATTGAATACAATTGTATCTCATCCATTGTTCTTTGTGAAAACTACTATTATTTTATATTTAACTGCATTTACGTTAATCAGGACATTTAAGACAGAAAACAGCAAAGCAATTCACTCATGGGTCATTCATAAGCCATACTGGGATAAACTTTTTCCCAAGGCGAATACATTAAAACACGTTAACCAAACATAAAACAAACAAATTCACTGCAACTTAATGCCACCATATACACTTCCTGTGATACATATATTCTTTTAAGGATATGCACCAAAATTTATTACTGAGACATCCAGGTGAGAATCCTAATTTCATACTTCGACACTCTTAGTTTTTTTTCCATTCATTCATTCAAGATGAATTAACCAATTATTTCCGAGAGATTTCATGACTCTCTATTTACTTAGGCACTAAATGATTATGGAATTCACTCCTTACTCTGAGATCTGCAGTATGCATGTACGTGTATGCACTCAAACCAACTTAACTACAGCTCTTCACAAACTGACAATGCAATGATATCTTCCTGTGCCACACCACTCATATTATTATTTTCTCTATCCAATGATAGACATCTGGCTGACCCAAATATAACATTAAAAAACAAGTCTTCTGTCTTACTTTTATTGGTTATAGGGCAGGTTTGTATAGGTTTATGCAACAGGAACCCTATGGTAGTGATTTTGCTTCTACCTCACTTTTTCCACTGTGCACAAGAACAATAGGCCCTCGCCGATAGGAAAATAGCTCGTCCGCGTAGTGCGGGTGGCTTATCAAAGGGGCTGCGAGGGAAAGCAATGCTGTACTCGGACGAAATATGCTTTTACTTTGTAAGTTCCCCCACAAATGAGGTCGAAAAACATTATAATATTTCAGCAATGCATCAATGCTCCGGCTGTACAGTTGATATGATGAATAAATCATTGCTACATGGCACATTCCTATGTACACCTAAACGCAGCACATTCTGCAGGTGCGACCGACGTATTTGAGATAGATGACCAATTCTTTCCAACCGATTTCGTAACTCTCCATTTACTTAAGCACTAAATGATTAGGCAATCCTCTAGCGAATGATTAAAGCAACTTCTGACAATAGCACTAAAGAAGGGTGGTAGTAAAAGAGAACATGCCACGGTGAGAGTACCAAGCAAGTTCATTGAGAAATTAGATGTCGAGTTTTCTGTTGGGAGTTTGGTATCGCTTGACACCTATCCTGTCTGAAAAGAATAAAAAGACCAAGCTCCACCTATTTTCTATTAGGTGTGAATTAAATTTCCATCAAAAGGAAAGGCTGGTTCGGAAAATTACGCTAAAGGAAGATGAAAAATTTAAAGAGGCCGTCCACAGGTGGTACCTGGGTACATAAACGATCACGTGCAGTGGAACTGGGTGGAACTGACAAACAAGATGAGCTTGCCAGACACTACAGATTAATAACAAATAAACAGAGATATGTGCACCTGGAACATCTACCGAGTCCCTAAACATATTACGGTGAAACCAGGACGAATAACAGCCTAAAATGAACCATTAAATAGTGCAAATAAAAATAATTTACACGGCGCGCAATCGTTCATTTTGATGCACTTATCATAACGAATTCCCACTCCAAGTTGAGTTTCATACTACCTTCGGGAAAGAAAAGGAGCAAGCGCCCGCGAAAAGTAGCGCTCGTGAATCTTGGCTCACCGACAGCGATCATTTGGATCTCCCTCACCGAGGGCGCAAACACGACGAACGTAATACGCAGGATTCCGATTCAAATCTTCGCATTGCCGCCGGAGTAAATTGCAGGGCGGGGAGCTTCCAGGGGAGGGACGAGGTGTGAAGGGGAGAAAGAAGACTTAAAGAGAGAGAGAGCACGGGCAACAAAGAAATTACGACGCAAACGCCGATCCCTCGTAAACCCTCTCTCCCATCCGCGCGACTGCTTCCTTTCTCGCCTGCCTCCAACACCCACGCGAAGGTGAAGCCCAATGGGTAAAGAAGACCGCGCTTTCCCCCCACTCGTACTCTGCGGCCACGATGTGTCGCACATTAATGACGTTAGTACTATAAAAATCGTGGTATGCCCTTTTGATTCTCCCGAAGAAAAACCTGGTGTGGGGCACTGAATAATCTGTACTTGGAACTTTGTTGGAAAAAAATATTCAGGGCTGTAATTATGGAACTTTTTATTTTCCGGGTTTCATCGAGATTGCTGGTTTATTAAGGTTTCTCCGGGTTTCCAACCAACGAAAAACTGTCAGAACCCGGCAAAGATCGAGGAGATACAAAAATACATAAATGAACGGGACAACGCCTCGGAAACCTTCGAACTCTTCTTTCAATAGGAATCTAGTGACATAGCGTCTGATTATCGCATTCCTACCTTAAAAACCAATCCACTAGAGACAAAGGGCAAAACTTTTCCCTGGATATGCATACGTATAGCGAAAAGATCACAAAAGAAGACCTATTGTTACCATTCTATGATTATTAACATGCCTTCATTCAAAATTCTTCAAGTAGTACAACGATGTGCGACGACTTCAACAGATTGCCGTCGGCAACATGGAGTGAAATCGTCTCGCTGGTCCTTTGCCGGTACACCTCGCGATGTCCGGTTAATATTGCACATATTATTTGATATTGCAGCTATTAGTTCAGCGACAATTAATTTAAAAATTGTTTACGGGCATTAATTACCAAAACAAAAATAACATGATAAGGATTTCACAAATCAGACGGCAAAAGATCGCTGCGGAATAGTATTTCTAACGAGTTTTCATTCTAGACGCTATGTCGACTACCCTCCTTACCCTTACCCGCCTTGAAGCAACTGGCAAGGTGTATCTTACGCCATTCACGTCGCCAAATTTAACAGAAGTTAATGAGTCACATTTGAGAGGGATGCCAATTGAAAGATGGCCTGTCGAAATTGCTAATTAAGTTCTGATTTAAGTACTGCATAGCTCATGGATTATCCGTTTCATCGGAGGAAAATTGTTATGAGAATGTATGTGTGACGGCGGTTACTGGAAAAACTATTCCATGGGAGTCCCTCCAGGACGGAGGAGAGTAAGTGAGAACAAGGCAGGTAGAGAACTTGCGAGTTTACTCCTTCCACCAAGTAATTTTTACGATCCCTGAGCGCATCTGTAGGTTACACCATACGGATAGAATAGCACACTACAGCGCGGATAGATTTCAATAATCCGTCTCTTACACACTTATCGATCACTTAGTGCTTCTCTCTTCACATTCCACTACATTTGCATATTAAAGGCTGGTACCCTAAAAAAAAACCCTAGCCAACACACCTTAAAGACGGAATGTATACATAACGTAATGGACGTTATTTGAGCAATATTTTCCCGATTGCGATCAAGAGAAATTAGAAAGAACACGTGATTCTGTTGACAGCTATTATTATTATTTGGTAGTCTAACGTTGGAGGCAGGTATTGGATGGACATACTTACCCCTACATTTCTTAGACTCGCCCAAAACACAAACTGACCCCACACTACAAGCAAACTCTCATTCAATTCCGCATGCCTTCAACTCTCCTATTATGCGTATCTTTTCCCTCCTTCCTCGCTTGTCTAACATTTTCCCCTCGATCACATTCTTAAATATTCCCATCATACATCAAAATGCTCTGCATTTATGCATCTTGTCTACTTTGGATTTCTTCCTTCCTTCTCTTCCCACACTAAGCTAAGCACTTCCTTGTTTGTTTTCCATTATGTTCAATTCACCATCCTTCTCTACAGCCATATTTAAAAAGCCTCCAATCTACGCTAGTTACCTTTTTCGACGAGCATGTTTCCGCGCCGGATAAAACCACGCCCATATCAAAGTTTTTGGTGAGCATTTCCTTGCCATCGTTTCACAACGTACCTGTCATCAATTCCCTCCTCCTGGTAAAGGGTTCTTTGTCTTACGCTATTCTTCTTCTAATGCATTCAGCAATTCTTTCCCCATGACAGACCAGTAATTTAAATCTGGATTATCCGAAAACCTAAATGATTTTATGAATTGTCCACACCCTTTCATTCCTATCTCCAGTTCTTCCCATGCCTCTTTCACTTTTTCCACCAATTATGGGTTGAAAAGCACGAAATGTGACGATGGACACCACCCCTGTATTACCCCTCTTCCGAACACAGACCATCCCGACTCTTCATTCACCACTTACACCTCAGCATTCGGAAACGTACGAAATGAAAATAAGATACATATCCCTCCAATCTATTCCTATTTTCTGCAATATTTGTCCTAATTTACCCTAATCAAACATTCATCAATCAGACCTCTTTTTTTATATGTTTCCATTTTTCTTCTGGAGTATCCGGCTCACTTTTCTCACTCAATAGTCTCTACAGGTCGCCCGCCGATACTCCATTTTTATTGTCCACGTTAATGCTTCTGTATTTCCTTTTCTTAACCATCTACCCTAAGTTATCCTCTGGAATCTGATGGTACACTTCTTTAGTGCTACATGATCCGTGAACAATAATGTAGTCTAACTGATATTTTCTAGATTCCTAGGCATTTTCCATGCGTAGCTACGTCTTTTGTGGTGTCTAAACCAAGTGTCCGTTATGATTACGCCCTGTCTCCTGCAGAACTCAAATCCTTCCTCCCCGCGGTCATTCGTTTTTCCTAAAGCGTAGTCCCCCACCTCATCATCATGTGTGTATCTTCCTTCGCCTACCGTCGCGTTACAATCCCTATCAAATGTTTCCCTCCAGGAACACCTGCATTTATTTTCTCTAAATAATTGTATACATTATAGACCTCCTGCTTCCGATTGATTGCTTGTCGGCAAGTGGAACTGAGCAATGACCAAGTTGGTTGGATCAGCTATTGCTTTTACCGATAATATTCTTCACCCGTCTGCTCCATGTTTACTACGCTTCTCCCTACCTTTTTGCTCAATACTCCTCGCTGAGGAGTGGCAGTTTTTTAAGAGCACCCGCTAAAGTCGAGAACTCCTATTTTCCAAGTAACTGGAATCTTGTAGAAAAATTATGCGTCCGCCGCATGCCACGTGATTCCGGTGGAAGGGGGAGAATAACTGGCAGAACGAGGGGCGGCGGGAGAGACCGACGTTCTAATCGGGCCGCTTGTGATGTCACCGACCCTAATATACACCTTGGCCGGGGAGAGGGGGGCGGGAGGAAGTGGAAGAGTAAGGGGATTTGAGTATTTACGCGCTAAATTTAAAAGCGCCGATTTTAATTTGTGATTTAATAATGACTCATCGCTCCCTCACACCCACCGATTCCCCCGGGCCCTGCATAAACATGGGCAGGGGCGAAGGAAAGGAGCTTACACGTCGGCGGGGGAAGCTGCTTGGTGGGATATTGGAGTTGAAGAAGGAAAGGGCCACGCCCACGGGGAAGTAAGAGGGAGTGATTTGAGAAGGCAATGCTTTCTCTTCCGCACGCCAAAAATCGCCAGTCGCACGGAAGACCCCCAGCAATTTGGCAAGAGAATTTCTTTCATTTCTTTAATGTTTTGGCGGCTCTATGATGGACTTCACCCCGTCAGCTGTGTGCTGATCAAGGCAGGCTAATTAAGAGTCCCGGAGGAATCAATCTTTTTATTGTGGTTGATACCGTCGCCCTCGTCTGATTCAAACAAATAAGGTAGGGGCAGCGAGTTAGGAAATGGAATGTAAAAGTATTAACTGGATTTAGGAGGTAGGGGTATCAGTAGGCTGTAGAGAAATTCATGGATGACGATAAAGAGCCGAGTACAATCAAGGAAAAATGGGTATATCTAAAATATAGCATATCGAAAACCGAAAAAGAAACTATAGGAACTGTTAACATGATAAGGACAAGGAAATCATGGATGACGGATGAAATAATTAGAAAGATAGATGTAAGAAGAAAATGGAAGAATGTAAACACCGAGTTAGGCAAAATGAAGTACAATAAGTTCAACAATACACTTAGGTGGGGAACAAATAGAGCTAAGTAAACGTGGTGGAAGACGCGGTGCGAGGATATGGAAAATTTCCAGTGGAAGGGTGAAATTGGTGCGCTATACAAAAAGGTTAAACCTCTGGGGAAGTAAGAAGACATATATGTGTTAACAGTTACAGACAAATGGGATAAGATAATTGCTGAAACAGAAAAGATCCAAGAGTATGGAAGGAATATATAGAAGCACTGTATGGTAAAGAACTAATGCCAGTAAGCTCAGACATAGAAAGAGAAGATGATGAAGTAGATAAAGATATTAGTGGCAATCAAACCTGCTACAACGTGACCGTGCAATGGTTTTAGTCACAAGTAATGACCAAAAGCGTTGATACATTTATCCCATTGGGAGTAAAGATGATAAATTCCAGTTTTGTAGAAATATATAGGTCGCTGACGGATCCAAAATCGCACTTCCTCGTCCTGGATGAGCATCATCATGTTACGAGTGGGTACGAGTGGCTAGTAGATTCCGAGAAGGGCGCACATCGTCCTGCAGAGATGTGCGCCCTTCTTCGAATCTCCTACGCCACTCGTGCACACTCGTCATGGACATGCACAGTATACGTAGCAGGCATAGACGATGAATTGCGCGGACTACAGCACCCTCAGCCACCAGAAAACGAGTCGCACCTCTCTTCTTTGCTTGCCTCCAGTTCTACAGCTGGACGAACACACTAGACCTGTCCGCGCACCAACAAGGACATAACCCAACAACTGCGTCCAACTAAGAGTTGTCACTATACAGTTCTCCTACCACAGCGATGGCAGCATCGATACGTAACAACGGTGTTGCCACCTTTCGCGCGGACTGAGTTACGGTGGGTGCTCAGTTTTCATTTGACTGCCTCTCGTAGCTTAGGTCCAGGCATACTCAACGATTAGATTTAAACGGCATTAAGGGAAATGAAATCAAATAAGGCTTGTAGGTAGACCAAATTCCTGCGAAACTACTTCAAGGTTTAGGACAATGTGGGAGGAAGTTTTTATGGACTAATTCGTAGTATTTATGAGAGAGGAATTTGGTCGGAAGATTTTTTCAAATGAGAGTTAGTTCCTATTCCAAAAAAGGCAAAGGCTACATCACATGCAGACAACAGAACAATAAGTTAGGCTTCTCACACAGCTAAAGTGGATCTCCGGATCATCCAGAGGACGGAGGACAAATGATTACTTAGGGAATTATTAGTTTGGATTCAGAAAGGGTAGAAGCAGTGATACCATTGCAGTGACGAGGCCACTAATAGAGACGAATATATAATGCAAACAGTATGTACTGCCTGTTTACTAAACTTCGAAAACGCGTTTGATAGTTTCAATTGGGAAAACTAATGAATACATTGCAGAAAACATGAGTAGATTGGAAGGATAGGAGACTTATCCGAAACCTGTAAGTCTCAGGCTGCTCAGGTTCGAATGGGGGACGGAGAATTCGGTCGGGCAGTGTTAGGAAGAGGAGTAACGCAGGGTTGCCCATTATCACCGGTGCTGTTTCACCTATATGTGGAGGAAATGATTAAAGAGGCATGGGAATAACTGGAGATAGGAATGAAAGTCGGTGGCGAATTCATGAAAGTTAGGTTTGCTAATGACCAAGCTTTACTATGTCAGTCAGCCAAGGAGTTAGAAGCATTGCTGAGTGAATTGGAGGTTCAGTGCGATAGATACGGGGTGAAAATACGAAAATATAAATAAAACAAAGGTTTAGCGGTTTTCCAGAAAAAGAAGGGCTAAGTTAAACGTTAACATAGGAGGGCAAACCTAGAGCAGGTGAAGCAATTAACCAGTATTTTAGACCAAAATGGTCAATAATTATGGGGACATTACGAGAATAATTGCCTTAGGCAAAGAAGCTTTCACAAGGAAGGAATTATAGGCAGACATATTAAGTAAGGATGTTAAGAAAACGCTCGCTAAAACTTTGATATGGTGCGTAGTTATACACTGTGCGGAAACATGGTCATTGATGCAGGATGATGATGATAATTGAACTGTAAAAAAAGGTATTCAACCTAGAATAAAAATCCAACTAAAGGTAAAAAAAACAAGTTTACCCTTTCGAGTTTCCGGTGACCCTTTTCGACTCCCGCACTAACATTAACAATACTATTTACGCTAAGAGGAAGCGCTTATTAAATTTTGTCATCGTTCGCTCAGTATACAAATGCCAATGACCTAAGAACAATTTTTTCCATGCATTAAGTAAACTGTCTGGGCTGAGAAAGACGGGTACTATTCACACGCCTAATTTCATCAGAATCAAGGATGGCAAGGCAGATTTTTTTCTAAATTAGACGATTTAACATGGGACTGACTCATAAAATTAGTTCACCGGATTTGGTAGGAACAGTCGTGTCCTTAACCGCGACTGGTGTAATTAGCTGGGTCACACCGATGCCGGAGGGGTACGCTACAAACTTAAGGAACACTTTACGGCAAGATACCAGTCAAGAAGATTTCCCCCGATCCAATCGTGAATTGCTTAACTCAATCCAGGTGCTAAAATCAAAGTCACGACAGAGGAGAACTTGAGACTATTACAGGGGGTAATAATCGCACTTCTATTTACTCTATCTCGCCATCATTCCTGGGTGGGCGTGGGACCATCCAACTTCAACTGTTTAGGCCACCTTAAACGTTTACGGGGTGGTTATGTGGTGCAATGGTTCGTAATGGATTAAAAGTTTGTTCATAATTAAAAAAAAATCGATGTTTATTTTTTTACAATTATTTATTTATTTTATTACAATAATATTTTTCCGAGAAAACTCACCGGAGATTAATGGAAAGCGACAGTTTCTTCAGTTTTACTGTTGGCATCAGATAGATCAGAAGTGATTCCGACTAATGTACGAGCAAACACATTTAATGAGAGCACAGACTCTACTTGGAATTGAGATGTAATCAACGATAAACATGCTGTGATCTTTCGACGAATTATTTTCAGATTATTTCCGCGACTGGGATGATTCCAGCTTTCGCTTGTAACCAGAGAAGTAATGACAGTGAGTTGATGGCATTAGGCATAAGAGACTAACCATAACAAAAAAGACAAGCCGCTACAGAAACTTCAAATCTCGAAATAGGTTCATGATTTAGAAAGTTACTATGGCCGTTGAATCAATGATACAGAAAATTGCCTCCATTAATAACGTTCTACGTGTAAATCTTCTATTAACAATGGCTTAAATGTCATCAGAACGGAAATGATGTCAGCGACTAGACTAATAGACACCGACTTAAGACTAAAAGCTATTTGTCTTAAATATAAGGTTCCTAAAAATTGCCATCGCAATGACGTCCTACCTATCTTCATTTCCACGGCCTCCATTGCGAGAAGGAAGCTTGCTGGTTATAATTTCATGATAAAGGCTAACATTTTCAAATCGAAGATCCGTTACTTACATTTAAAGAGAGAGAAACTTCAAATAGAACCAATAACCTTAATTTAAAATTGAAAAGTCTTATGGGTTAACCGAATGGTTACAATTCGATGAAAAAGTTCAGACAGTGAGTAAACATTTATATACATAAGAATGGGTGAGTTTGTCCTACAAGGATATTTTCAACTCTTATCACAAGGGTAAACCACCAGCAACTACGAGTATCTTCCAAAAACTCTTCCATTAGTAAATTAACTCTCTAAATCCCCATTCTCTAATGAAGAGCTTTGGTTATTGGATTAACATTTATCACCCAAATAGAATTCTTCATAAAAACCTTGACATGTTTTAACAAAACAGTACAGTCTTAAAAGTTAAGAGTTCAAGAATTTATCCACCTTTTCTGTTTCAACGAAAAATAACTAGTACCTCTCCATCATTGGCTCTCTTCGAAGCAAAACCAACACCTGCTTTCTTCAGAAATCTGATAGAGGCAACTCGAGCGCTATCAGATGCCAACTTCAAAATATGAACACTTTAATTGATACGGGACTATATACCAAAATGTCCCCTCAATCAAATGATCCAAGACACTATTCACCTCTATCCAATTGTAAACAGATCCTTGACAGAGCCCTAGGAATTGAGTTCCTCGTCTCGAACCTCCCACGGCGATATAACCCTTCACAAATACACAACATGACTGCTCTAAACACCTTATTGTTTCCACCATTTACTTTCCCAACAACAAGAAATCAAAATGGTCGACGCAAGAATTTACAAATATCATCCATTCTTCCCATACTGAACCCTTCGTAAAGAACGATATTGAACCAATAGAAAAAGACACGGTATAATACAGTCAACAATAACAAAATACTACTTTCCTTTATCGACGGCTCCTTTTTCTTTAGCGTACCTATTCTCGAAACCATAGCCCCCTTAGAAAAATGAATCCTATTCAAAAACATCACTAATTTTGGAGGCAAGGAATCGAGTATCCTTTTAACCAATCTGGTTATGAATTACAATCGTTTTACTTTTAAAACTATAACAAATAGGATTTCGGCGCCAACATGGCTAATCCCCTTTTCTTGCAAACGTTACCACGTCTCCCTTTGATGAAGGAAGACGAAGAAAAATTACCAGACTTCCCTAGAACATAGAACAGATAAGTTAATGACATTTGTATTATCTTTGGCACCGACGAGTGCTCCCTGGAAGTTTTCCTTCAAAATTACCGATACCCTGCTATTAATATCAGCTGCGAATTGATAAGAACAGCTTGCTTTTATTTCTTGATCTAAGAATTAAGAGATAACAAATCCAACCTCATCACCTTTAGTAACTGCAGAAAAACCAACGCACACTAATAAAAACATTCATTGCCCCTATTTAGATCAACAAACAAATAAACATGCTGAATTTCTTTCTCTAACAACAAATAAGCTCAAGGAAACTTTCAATTTTCAAAAAAACATATCCTTCAACCGATACATGTCAGCACCACCAAAATAAAAAACCTTCTTGGCAACCACAAAGACATCAAACCCCCTACTTCAATCGGGTATTTATACCATCTCCTGCTTCGAATGCAACCTTTTTGTACATAGGCCAGACACGTAGAAAACTTATTACTCGCTTAACAGAATACAGCATGCTACGGATTTGGGCACACTGAAAAATCCACTGTAGCCTAATACGCACACACGTATTCGCATAACTATTACGGTAAATATCGCACTCTCTTTGTATCTAAATTATAATGGTTTTGGTAAGCCGAGTAAATGGATTTTATTATTCGTCGAATGTCCAAAATAATTGACATTGAGTTATTTTGGGTAATTATCACTCATTCATAGATGCTCTTAATATCATTCAATGACATTACCTTTTCTTGGTCCTTAACCAAAATAAACCTTTACTACGGAATTTGAGTGGCATGCCTCTCTGAAAAGACAGGTGAAACATCTGGAGTCTTAATTACGACTTGGGAATATCATCCCAATTATCTCGAAATTGAGAACATTAAAGTCGCATTTTTTGCAGCAAACATTCATCGACTCCCAGAGAAACAGACCAAGAGAAGTGAGAAAGCTACCCGCTTTCTCATTCGAGTTCCGAAGATGACACAGGACTGGAAAAAAAACCGCCAGTTTCGGCTCAAATGGTAACGTTTTGAATCCAACAACTTGTACGCAAGGTCGCGAGCAAGGCGTTCCGATGACACCAATGACGATGGGAAAACGGAATCGGGACGAAATAACAGAAGGATATTATAGATAGATAAATAGACAGAAGGGCAGAAGGATTAAGGATATAGTGGAACTAGAAGGGAAGTCACAAAGAACAAAGAAACTCACGTGAAACTCAGTGCGGGAAAAGTTTAAAAATTTAATAATTTAGGCGTGACTTAAACACACATTAAGTTCGATTAGAAATTCCACAGAAAAGTCGTCGCCATGATTATATATTTTTTACTTTACATTGTAACTTGTAAAGAGCACGTCCGCTATCATTTCAGGGTGTTTGACCCTCAAGATTTTCTCAAAACGCTAATTACCACATGTGTGCGAAATTCATAGACCTGTCTCCCTTTCATAACTCCCTCCAGCACTTTGATTTCCACTACGCAGAACGACAAAAAAGGGGTTTAGTCTTCGACGAAAGTGAATTCGACGCCTTTTAAAGACGCTGGAAATAACATCACGTAAATTTAAGTAAGTCGTAACACATGGATTTCATACACATTACAATCAATATAATGATTCAAAATTTACGTAAGTCCTCTAAAAAATGAGCAAATTTATCCCCTGTATATTACTCAAAGTTAACTAAATTTCGCAAATTAAATTTTAAAGTACAAATACGTAATTCCACCCCGGATATTGCGAAGAAAATTAGTGGATATAATTACATCGATTTCCCTTCAGAGGTGCTGCTTTTCGATTAAACAAAGTCCCATAAATATCAAAGTATATATTCTTCCCCATTCCAATGGGAAATATGCGAGAGGGAAAAATTAATACATGAGGAGACCAACAACAGATCACCTGCTGGAATAGGGAGCAGTTTATGTCAGGTAGGATGAAGAGAAAGGAAGAAGGGTGGAGAGAAACCAGGCGTTGGCGCCGGCATCTAAATTCACGAAAGATACCCGGCGTCGTCTGAAGCACGATTGAATAACTTAACCTAAAGTACTCTCCACAATGCACCCATGAAAGGATTGGAATGCCACTGAAAATTATATAGAGATAGCCGCAGCCTTCAGCGCAAGAACCCGGTATAATATTTACAAAAATCCCCGCGCCCCGCAAGTTTCACAGTTTAATAATTAGTAAAAATGCATATATTATGGAGGCATACCGAAATGAAATTATTGACTTCGTAATTCCACACGCACAGGTTTCGAAGGTATTACAAAGTCAATAACTCCACTTCAATATTTTATGTAAATTCCAAAAGGTTACGCCGGGAGTTAACACATTTAATTTTGGAGACATTTTAAGACAAAATGCCCAAGACAGGAGTCATAAACCATTTCAAGATGTTGATCGGGGAAGTGGTCAAGATCGACGTTGGGCTGTAATATTGGGCGAGAAAACAGTTTCAGCATGTTGAGAAGCACGAATATAATTTTAATTAAGACGGGAACTGCAAATGCCAGTTTGCTATTATTTTATTTCACTAGGATTAGCTTTTGGCTGCCTTAGTAGAAAGAAGAAGATGAAATTGACAGGCCGAATAAGTTAGGGAGAGGTTCTAGGAATGGCGAGAGAAGAAAATACATCGTAAAAGATCTCGGTGATTTTTAACAGGTTTTCACGTGATTTTACAGTATCAAAAAAGGAAACAATATGTAATTTTATATTTGTTAATTTAATAAAATACATTCAAGACTGCTGACGTCCGACCTATAGAAATTCTTTTATTCTATTTTGAGTCCCCAGAAACACAGAAAATATATCTTTTACGTACGGGATAGTCCCAGTTTACTGCACTTAAAAAAATTCCTGTCTGTAAAAAATCAGTTAAACTGCTGCAGTTACAAGCATAATGATTATTTCGTATAAGTGATGAAGTTAACTCTATAATTGTACGCCAAGGCATTTGAAAAGCACTTGGATTAGTCTAGACGGATTTGATTCCCTTGCTCCCACATGCAGGACAACGTGTAAGTTGGCCTTTTGCACTAGGGGTTAATAACAGAGAAGATAACGAACCATGTGAATACCCATTACATAGATTTAATTTCAATATGTTTCATGAAGCACTACGGGCTGTAGAACTGGAGACAGGTACAAATGATAAACCCTGATTTCAACAGTATACATAAATACTCCAAAGTTAGGCTGTCCTTTACATTCTCTTAAGGCTGTCGTAACATAATACTCATGTAACAATAACTCATTTGAATATGCATTTTTAAAAAAGTGCACGTGGTTTCATTATGACGATTACGTGGATTCTGTACTTACAACGATATTTCGAGAGTTTTTTTTACGAACAGAAAATTATTTTGCCGACAAATACTAAATAAATAACCTATTTTAAAATTTGGAGTTTTCACCTTGAAAATACGAAAGGCAACTTTTAAAAATATGGTTCGATAGCAGAGCTTCGCGGTTTTTCTTTTTCACCACTGGCCTAAAAATATAAGAGTCAGGGACTTGGTACAAACAATAACTGGTCGGCAGAAAATATGACAAATAACTTCCCTCTGTATTGATAAACGCCTATTTTGCCTATCTCACTACACTTTTAAGTATCCGGAGTGAATTATGGAGGCTTTGAAATTTTGAAGAGAGCTTTACGAAAGTTGCCTCGAAATAATATGAAGTTATTAACGATTTCGTCTCTCTTTAACCTCGACATTGCCACTAATGATATAAGTCATTTACATCAGGTAATCGCAAACTTAGTTCGATTTTTCCAAAAGAAACTAGTAAAGGAAGAATAATTTAACGTCAGCTGATATCACTTTGGAATTCCACACTACCGAAACAATATAGTTCTATACAATATCGTAAATAGAAATAAAGTTTTAAAACTGATGATTTTCAGAGTAAAATGAGACATGTCGCTTAAGATGACTTTTTAAAATTTTAATGGGTGATATCCTTCACGTGACTTCACGAATATGGCAAACAGAAAGAACTATAAAAAAGCATATTATTGAAAATGAATAAAAAGAGGCAAGTGTTCCCCATCAGTGATGAAAAAACTTTGGCTCAAAACCAAAACATCCACAATTTCTTCGGTAAAATAAATAACTTTTCGAGTCACCTGTCGAACATCGAAGTAAACTGCTAAGTTGACCTAATTAATGCACATATCATAAGCTCTATAAACTTTTAATTGAGACATCTCTTTGAAATATAATAGCATGCTACCTAGAGCATTGCAAGGTGCATTGCATCTAAATCACTGGAAAGCTATGCAATATTTTTCATCTAGAATTCCGATAATAGTGTTCACATTTAATAGTGTGACCGCTCAGAAAATACACCGTAAATCATAAAAATTACAACAAAGAATGAAATAAATTAAGGGTTGTAACGAAAAAATTTACGAGGTTTTGATTAGGTATAACATTTTGTGTTAGTAACATTTATTCTTCTTCATGGATTGCCTCGGAAAAGATAACCTAATTGGATAGATAGATAGATAGATAAAGGACTTTATTTGGGCGAAATTGAGACCTAATGGTCCCTTCTTCCATTGGATGCATTTTGGGAAAAGATGACCTAATGAAAACAAGCATCGCGAGTTAATCGGTGGGGAGAATAATACTTAAGGACTATCGCATATAGGATAAACGAAAAAAATCGAACGCTAAGGGTTGATGTAACGAGAGGAGGGTGGCGGGGAAGGTCAGTGAGGGGAAAAATGAATGCTGGGGTGGGGCAGGGAGTCCTGGCGAGGGGGAGTCACCCCGGGCAGGAGCGATGGACGGAATGGATCGGGGAAGCCCCTAAGATTTGACTCAGCCGACATATCTGCGAAGCAAGACGCAGAGGAGACGAGGGGGATTGGCTGTAGCGCGGAGCTGGAGAGGACGGGACGCGAGCAGGGGGGCAATCGGCAAGGCCACGGACACAGGATGGGTCCCAGAAGGCACACTGGTAGGGGGTCGAAGGGTGACCCAATGTGCGTCGCTACGGTCAGCGAAGAACGTGCAATTTTGCACGAGCGGGGTTGTTGGGTTGCCATGATATCATTATTAAACTGACGTTTACCAATCCGTAGCACCTTTTGAATAGACTACAATGGGCATTACAAATGACTTTGTGGCCTTTCAGCGAACCTAGCGCTTATTATATTTTACTTAGAAAAGTTTTATATCTGTGAAACTAAATTAGTTCTGTCCGTCAAACCATTGCCGATCTGTAATTACAAAACCTGGATCATTACCATATTCTGTAAAAATAAAATATGGATTCGAGTGGTGATCGGGAAATTGACTTGCCATCTACCATCAGTCTCCGACCAAATAGTACAATTGCGACAAAAATAAATCAAAGGAAGACGCGATGGCAAAAGAACAGGAGGCGTGAACATATTTCCACAATAAATTATGCAAATAAAAATTTTATAACACTTTATACTAGATATCTCATAGGATTGTGTTGCGCCACAGATGGCTAGTTTCCGCTAATCGATCAAGTAAATAAAATCAATCGCTCATTTATATTTACCTAATAATTCCGAAAAACTCAGAATATCAAAGACAAAGTGCATTACACAGACAGCACAGGCTTTCCATTATTAATCAATAATTCACATCAACGATTTAACCAGGTTTCCTAACTGTTCTATACGCTACTGCCTATACCATTGTGTCACCACATGTTGCATGCCAGGTAGAACAAGGAATTTAATTCAAGGACAGAATTCAGAGGAACGTATTTACCCATCTTCGCAACGAAATTCCCAAAGATAAGGTGCTTACAATCAATCCTTGTAGCCAGAAGTTCTCCTCATTAACATGAAAGGCTATCTGGAAAATCGAACAAATACTAGAGAATGAAATGGAGTGAAACCGTTGGTTATCTAACAGATTGGAGAATAGCTAAGTTTAACAGGAGAATAATGAAGAGCTGTCGTCATTAATCACCGATTGAAAATTAATTAAGATAAATCCTCGCGCACAGAGATAAACACAAAGGTTTGTTTGGATGGGTGTAGATAAAACCCACCCCGAACTAGACACTCAAGGCTCACAAATCCAGGAGGATAATGACCATTACACATTGAAGGTAATACACCGTCCAAATGATAGCTAATAGGTTTCACACATTTGTAGCAGAGGGTGCCTTTTTAAGGGATATACAAGAATGACAAGTTTGTATTTGCCTTTTCACATATTTCAAGCCAGAAATTACAGTTTGGTACGGAAAAAAAGACTGAGCTATCATTATGCCAAAGAATTGATTTTAGAAAGCAGTAAACGCTAACTTCGCACCCGAATGAAGTGTATTTTGTTTCAAGTATCATCCATCAGATCCCGATAAGTAATCCATATGACGGATATCAATAATCGAACCCGGTTAAACATTTGCATTAAACCAATGAATATAAGTACCCACAACTAAAACCCTATCTTTTTACTCACAATATTTATTCAATGTTTCTTTCCTTCGAGAATTTAAGTTACAGTTTCATTATGATAATAAAAATTTGTTCTTTTCTCGAACTTGGGCTGGCTTAAGGATTCAGCTACCACAGCAATCAAAAATGCTGAAGATAGTTCTGAACTTGCAGAAACTTCCGAGTTGGGTCGCTTTGACCATCAATTAGGAGGGAGAAGCCTTTTCCTCTGTGCTCCCGGGGTCTCGTGATAACAATTTGAATCACAATGCCGATACATCGTCACTTGAGCGATGCTCGAATGGCACGGCACAGCTCTCTAGCCGCGTGGACCAAACGACGAATCTGACGAGAGCCGGCGCTCCACCCCACACGGTCGCCTCCAAATGGAACGAAGCCACCCAGAGCCCTGGATATATGGGGAAATACCTCCCGCCACCGCCCGCCCGTCCCAATACGCACACATCCAAAATGCAGCAGTGGGAGGAGGAGAAAGCGGGCGGTGGGGAGAGAGAGAAAGGAAGGGATCCGAAAATCTCCTCGCGACGGATGCGGGAGAGATGAAGTGGGAGTGACGGGGCGGGAAGAGGGGAGGAAACTCACATAAGGGGGGGGGGGGATTGGGCGGAGGAGGATGTCCGCCCAAAACGGTGGAAACTATTGCCTCCGCTTCAACTAAAAACAGACCACGAAAGGGTTGAGGGATGGGGGGAGGGTTGGAGAGGGGAGCGGGAACGGGAGCGAGGGGAAGTGGGAGACAAAATAAGCGATATATCGTGTGGAACGGCATTAGGAAGAGCTGAGGGTGTTGGCAACCACGATTCGCACGCTGCTCCCACGGACCCCACGTAATCTTTGCCGCTCGAAGATTGACGCGATGCGCCCGAGGAGTGACGCCAAGCATGTGTGTGTATTTGGCGCCCGTCCGCAGTGACAAGGGGATCGGACGTTAGCAATTGACTTCCAGAAGGCTCGAGTGCGTAGCAACGGTTCCGTTACATATCCAAAAAGTAATGCGATGCATATGGGGCAACACCGCCCATGGAGACACAACGGAATTCTCGCCTACTCCATAGCATTCAATGAGTACCCCTCCATCTATACTCTCCGCAGGAAAAGTTGCGCAGCGTCGTCTAACTGCGCACCCCAGGGGCTTTGGCTCGTTGGCCAGATCTGCATTTCTTACCATAAAAATATGACGAAAGTTGAACTTATTTCACCTAATCCTTGATAAAGACAATGTTCTATAATATGGTAATTGGTGTATTAATAGGAAGCCTACGTTAGCAATTTCATAGGTAAAATTTCTTGCATATTCAATCCTCTTTGTCTAAAATGTACGTTCAAAACGACATCATGCGTATCCCCAAATAACAAAACGCCGATATTTATCGACCTTCTGCACCATTAGTTTAGCCACTGGTCTTGATGCGGAGTAGTTCCAACTGCAGCCATCAGAAATAGGTCGCAGAGAAAATGATCAGCTACGTATTTCACTATACTTATATCTCTCACTTCCAAAATGTTTCTATTCAGACGGAGTTGCCGAATGACATTCCATTGGTCAAATAAACTTCCAACGAGACATGCGGAGGCACCAGCATTAAATAAACATAACAGTACTAACATTACGCTACTACTTCGAGTTATTTTGTACTTTATTGTTAGTGTAAAATATGCCTGAGAGCAGAGAGAAACGATGGAAAAATTTATGTGTTTAAGTGAAAACATCTATTGTTATAAAATTGAACTCCCAACCTTTTAGTCGAGAAGCCGATCAATGTTTCAAAATAAGAATAAATTGAACACTCCATTCCTATCAAACGAAAAGTAACGTAACATATGCCCAGGAACCCATGACTTGAACGCAATTCCCTATAAAATTTTAGCTCTCCAAACTATCTTAAATATAAGTAAACGGGCAAAATATAAATCTCTAAAATTTAATGTTCACTTTTCAATGACGATTACAAGAGCTAAATCCATATTGTCTTCAGTTTTGATAATTGCGTCAATCCTTCTTGGGATAAGTGAAAAATAGGCGAACACTTACATAGATTTCTTTCGTATTAGTAACTTGACGATAATCTCCGCACATTGCATACTTGTCACAATTCGTACCACAATACTATCGAATCCGGCGACAAAAAGTTTAATTTTCAATAAATTCCAATTCCAGGCTTCCAAAAAAAGAACAGTCAGTCATCTGCTTCTTTAATAATTAAATACATTAAGAAGATTCAAGGGCAGTGCCATAATAATGTCATTACCTCCAAAATACTACAGTATGGTTCTCCATTAGGTGTGTGTCATGGAGTATTATGTTCTTAATAGTTATGTTTAAGGTGCCCAAATGAATATATTTTAGGAGGTAGCGACTTTTTGTATCTTTAAACTAGACAATGTTTAAGGCCCACGAATTTTTTATCATTGCAGCGATTCATTCACCAATGTTTCGGAAATTACTACTATGTTAGACGCAACATAACAACCACAAATGTACCGCAGAAAGGAACAAGGCATAAACAAGCAGTATCAGTAATGGAGTGGACACGGACTATGATTTAAAGAACTTCCATTATCAGCAATGACACTTAAGGCAGTTAGCTTCCACGCACTGTTCCCAGGAAAAAAGAGCATCTAAATCTGCCTTGAACCTGAAGTACTTGATGCAAGCGAAAAGCATACGTTGGAGTGGTCCAAAGTGGCCACCTGCTACCGTCATACGCCTTGCGATGACATCACGCGTCAAGTGCCCAAGCATTTAACTTGTGCTAGGCAAAAAAAAACCAATGACCCCAACCTATTTCGCCCTCGACTTTTACTCCGACCTTTCACTGACCGACTGGATCGAACGAATTGTAACCCCTTCTTATGCATGCCGTGACTGCGTGGCGTTAATACTCTTAAACGCTAACGCCCAGAGTAAACGTACTATTATTTTTCTACTGTGATCTAGTTATTCACGAGACCAGCGACTAATGAACTCTCTCCCTTTCACGCGACTGAGTCGAAGTACCCACCTCATGCTCGCGAACTAAAATAATGTCAGATAAAGCACGCCGCGATGTGTCGCTGGATCACCTCGTAAGAAGAGCAGTGTGTACACACCGATTGCTGGCAGAAGGAATAGGATTACGGAATACCAGACGGATGATTCTAGATTTGCCTGGGATGCTAAAAATATTTCTTCGGGGTTGTTGTGCTTTCCAAACAACAAATACTTGGAAATTATTTTTCAAAAATGTCAAATATATATTTTAATTACGGAGTAATCCATTCTTAAAACGAAGAATGCAATGCTTGTAGAAACAAGGAGGCCGCTGTCTCACAATAATGACCATCAAACACCCAGTACTATGCGTTGCAGAAGTCCGTCACAATCAAGGCTGAGAAGAACAACTAACCTTTCAACGTGTTTATAATGAGTAGAATCGTGTACTAAATAGGAAGGCAATCAAACTACAAACTATCTATGTAAAGATAAAGCGGGATACTAATACTTTTTAAAAGCAGAATTAAATTAAATTCCCACAACGTAATAAAAATTTGATATTACTATTCTTTTATGTACTGGTGTACCGGCCATCTTTATCTTTCACAGACTATCGCGGTAGTTATGATTGGCACTGGGACCCATTACCTAGTATGCCTGTATTAACTTGTACTAAAAATTCTTCTTCGTAAGAAAGCGGCGAATTTGTTTTACATGCACTCTTTTCCACGTTCAAGAGGAGAAATTGATGCGCCTGGTTAAATCACTGAGAGGCGAACTACCACATTTATGAGCAAATGAAGTTCTTTGGATTAAATAATAATAATACACTTCGGCACCATCATTCGTGAATGTGAATGAAATTATGAAAAACGGTACTTTGTTTTTAATGGTAATACGGTATGAACAGTGGAAATACGAGTATGTCATATAAATTCATATCAATAAACACATTAGCCGCAGACGTCCCTTTATATATGTATTTAGAGTTTTTAGCAAAATTGCTTTACCCAAATTATCTTGCCACTTGTGACCCCCATAGCATGTATTTTCCGTTCAAAATATTCCAGAATTGTTGATTTTAAAATTAATTAATGACATTTACTGTTATTTCATTTTGGTTAATCTAACCCTCATGGATTTCCGAGATCTCCAATTCACGACTGCATTTCTTCCGTTACGTACTCTTCGTACAAAAATGAACAGCAATTAGAGGTTGCGGCAATGTAACTCCCTTTTTTAAAGGGGCTTTGTTTACAAAACAGGAAGTTATGTTGTCGCACCCTGTACTTCTGGCACAAAACTCGGTGTGGTTAATAATGTTGTTTCGTAGAATAATACTTGCTCTTTATCGGTTTAGTACATGTAATTCCGAAACCTGAACTATTGTTCACGATTAGCGATCATAACGCGGCTAACAGACCTCAATAACTACACCCACATGCTGCACGAAAGTACACGAGTCATTTGAGTAGGTTCTGGCACATTTAGCATGTTTATGTCAGACGACTGGGGAAAACCTGATCTCTCTCAACTTCTCGGTGAGAGGGATTAGTCATCGTCCACATTTCCAAGTCGAACGGTACGTACAAGATACTCGCGACACACACGTGCACTTCAGACGAAGAGAGAACAAATTTCCGTTAAGAAGGGAACCACTCGCGCGATTTCACTCGATACCAAATTTCCGAACACATTTTCCGTGGTATTTCCGCTATTACTTCAGTTCCGCAAGGCGCTTCTAACGGAGAGGGTCGAAACATTAATGACGATGCAAAAATTCAAATGTGGTTACTAATGTCCCGCGTAGGAAACTATGTCACTGCTGGTCGATATGGATGAATTCTCGCGAGGTGTCATTTAGGAGACATAAAATACCAAGGGGAGCGAAGCAGGCCATTTTCCATTTGTCGGATCCGCTTTAGGGAAAGGAAATGCCCCCACCTCCGCCTACAATGTGTGATTTCACGGCAAGTAGGGCATAGTCCGCGGCGAGTCCCGTCGCAAAGGCTGCTCAACCTTGCCCCAAAGGCATACGGTCATGTAGAGGATAGTTCACTGGCCGCTAATGAATACCAGTGGACAGAGACATTACTCCACGTGAAAAACATCGAACGTTAGCGGTCCGCTTAACGGGATTAGGGAAAGTATGCGTTTCGGTTGCCGTTTTTTTCAACTCTCACTAAAGATTATTTGATTCTTCGATTGTGTAGCTTGCCAATCGTTTGCAAGCCGATAATGGATGCTAGAAATCCACTGCTTCGGCCGACAGGACTGGAGTTTCCTGAAAAATAGTTCCAGGAGGCCCGAGCTTGAGTCTGAAATCACCGAAAGTTTCGCCAACCCCAGTAAACGAATCGAAGAGAGCCACGCAGGAAGTTCGTCACCAAGACATTCCCTGTGAATTCTTATGAAGTGTTCCTCACGTTGATGGACAATTATACGCACTTCTTTCAGAGTATTCCGCGTATTAAAGGTAGTATTTAACTGGTCCCTTGAGACTATTTACTTCCGATTAACACGAGGACTTCCTCGTTTGCACTAGATTATTTCTCTTATCATTTCTTCGTTACTTCTTCCTGCTTTCTTGCTGACTAAAAAGCTCTTCCTTCCCCCTCCCCGCTTGCTCAACATTCTCCCTCTACGTCACACTTTTCCTAGCAACTTCCTCTCATATCCCAACCTTTTTAAACCTTCAGTAATAGTAGTTTTAGGGGAGGTGACCGAAAGCTGAGGCCATTTACGCCGCTAGGGAAGGATGTGGAAGGTTAAAGGATGAGAGAAACCCGGCGTCGGCATTAGCCTACTCTTATCGAAAGGCGCCAAGGGGTCCACAGTTTAACGTCCCATACGACGGACAGAGTGCTCAAAGTGCTCTCCACAAAGCACCTCAAGTATGGATCGGGATACAAATGAAAAAAATCTGCCGTCTCCAGGAGTCGAACCAGGGCCCTCAGGGTGAGAGGCCAGTACGCTACTAGCCACCGCACCAACCTTAAACCTTCGGTGTTTGGTTTCCTCTCTCTGCCCAAATTGTACGTTTTCTCCATTCTTTGCCACCAGCAAACCTCAAAATACTTCCAAACCTGGTTTCATTAACATAAAAGCTACGCTCCATATTAGTACGATTTACCATTTCCACGCTCCATATTTACCATTTTTCCTCACATAATTACTTGGCAGGCCTGCCATCCATTTTATTCTTCTTATACATGCTCGATTCGCTAATGCAATTGCTTTCGTTATGCCCCAATTAGTATGCTCATTTCCCTCTAAAACACTGTCCAAAAACAAATTGAGTAGCTTCAGGCGTGATGTGGTGGAAGTCGAACATGATGAATAACTGATCGTACCAATTTGACAAACGTATTGATAATAACAAGTGAAAAAGTGCTACGATTAGTTATTCACTGTCCAAAAACATGAACTGCTACTACTTATTTCTCAAATACTCTAAGGTTTACCTCAGTTTCCCTAAGTTTCGAAAATTCATTAATTTTGTTTTGGTGTGGTTACTTTTCATCCCGTATCCCTCGCATTATTCCTGTTAATCACTTCATAAATCCACAATCACTTGGCTGTCTGACTCACTCCTTGCTTGCACATCTGCATACCTGGCAATAAACACTCTACCAACACTTAATCCCAGCTACAGCCGTCCTCCTCATGATACCCGTAATGGACTCTCAGCAAATATGTTGACAAGTGTCGGAGATAACGGGCAGCCCTCTCTGATTCCCATTGCTCTCCTCCTACAACCCTTATAACCTGTGCCTTTTAATCAATTTACAAATCAATTATTAAATAAATCAAAATTAATCCATCTTTATAAAATTTTTCCACTAATTCAGTGGAAGATTCCCGGTGCGCCGCGAATTTACAAGGGAGTGCGGCATTACAAAAGCATTGACATAAAAAATTAGAAGGAATTATCGAAAACAACGAGATGGATATTAAAATTCTTATCTCAAAGTGGACGACAGGATAGATCTGGGCACGTTGGTAATAAGATGGGCCCTTCTGACAGCTCTCTCAGAAAAATCTCTGACAGCATCGACACAAAAAAATAAACTATGACTTTTGCTGAGAAAGTTATGATCACGTCATATTTGCATATTCAGGGAAG
Source organism: Hetaerina titia (assembly GCA_037158775.1). Classification (NCBI taxonomy): domain Eukaryota; kingdom Metazoa; phylum Arthropoda; class Insecta; order Odonata; family Calopterygidae; genus Hetaerina; species Hetaerina titia. The sequence continues at coordinate 85,481,995 of CM073778.1, forward strand.
GGTGTATCGGCATATACTGGCACACTTAACAATAAATGGAGCATACCATAGAGATGTCCGGAAAATTCTCTCGGGCTATATCAATCACAAAAGGTTAATTTCCAGAGCAACAGGCTGTGTGCTTCGCATAATGCATGAATGCCGCCGTAAATTCTGTTGTTGAAAAATACCTACGTGGAAACATTTATTGGATTGAAATCGATGAATCTAACCATACAGACATTACACATTCAGCCAAAAATAATACGAAATTAAATTTTTACACAATAAACTATGCGAAAGAATTTATTATCACCCTTTATAGAACATCAATCGCACTATAAACTACAGATAAAAAAGTCGCTCTCAATCATCAATGATGGTTCCACACTCGATCAGAAAACTAACACTAAGGGTGACAGAAGGTGCTAACATGGACAAGGTCTTGGCGTCCGCACACACCAACGATATTTTATGTCTAATTTCGGGTCGATTAAATTATAAATAAATTATATTATAGTCGGATAAACCTAAGGATGACGCCCATGCGTTGAAACTAGTCGTATCTAATGAAAAATTTGGTGTCAAGATAGTTTTTTCACATCATTAATTTTATTATTTATGTCTCATTTTTTTCATTTTAATTCATTTTTGCAAACCCCTTCTTGGTCCTCATTTTAAAAAGGTGACATTTTTATTTTCCCATATAATGACAATGCATATTTTTTGCGACATATTCCAGAAGATTTAATTTATTAATTATCACACTAACCAGTGAACCCAGACTTTCAATAGCCTGTTCGTACATCATCATCAAATATCGCAAATAAATCGACTGGAGAGTTCTAGATTCAGTTCTTTATCATTTCATTAATTAGTTCCTAGACAGCCGCGGCACTGGAAACCAATCCTGGCGTCCACATCATGGTTAATGTCACGCCTCATGCGTCTGCGAATTTTGCATATCTACTTTCACATGGACGAAACACTTGCAAACGTGTTCCCGTTACACTCCTATTGTTAAAAATGGAGTTAAGGAATGACGAAAGATAAGACGAAGAAAATACAAAAAATGTGATAATGCGCAATGAGAAACTATTTGATATTATTCCCATGTTGTCCAAGTATGAGCATATAAATTAAAGGAGCCAGATGCATCGTGGAGGGAAGGTAAATATGGAATATGAAAAAGAGTGAGAGCAAAACGAGACGCTGAGAAAAATGAATAAACCCAATTGTTTCCCCAGAGTCGATTGCGACGAAAAATTGAAATAAGTTCTGAAATATTAATTGTCATAAAATGAAGACGTTCGCTACGTGTTCCATCACAATAAACCGTACACTGGAATGATAACATAAAGGAAATAGAACCCTATCGTGGAAGGGAAGTCGCTTGCGGGAAACGTCTCATTACATGAAATAATATTGTATATACCGTCTTTTCCAGCCCATAAGACGCACTTTTTTACTTTAGAATGTCCTCTAAAATCACCCTGCATCTTATGAACAGGGGGTACACGGGTATGATTTCGAACTATAAGCGCAAGCCGATTCGCCGGAAAAATACTAACTATTACATATTTTTCTTGATTCGGATATAGAAAATGTTTACCGTTATTACAAAAATCGATAATATCACTGTCAGTAGTAAGCAATAGTGTAAACATAAAAATATTTTGATTTCTGCCAGACAAGTATTTTTCGTAAATTCTGACCTAAACAAATAGGGTGGTTCCATTCTAACCGAAGGTGCAGGCTCACCTTAATGCTTGCCAATTCTCTCTTTAGTCTCATGAGGATGCTTTCCGTAAAATAATGCTTGATCAACACGAAATTCTCTTTCACCATTTTTTTAACCACCAGAATTACTCGATTTTAATCCAACAGTAAACACAAAGAGTAGTAGTGTGCGTGTTCTTTCCAGAAATACTACTAAGAGAAAATAACTACGATACGCAACAGTGGTGCCACCTCTATACTTTCCCCGGACCTTTCGAATTATCCTCGTAAAAGACAAGAGGAAGTTTATTCTGTAAGATGCTAAGAGATATACACACAGAAATGTGTGTACTTAAATTTCTGTCTGCTAAATCTACTCGTAGCTATGGTTTTCTCAACGACCTCTAGATGATTCAAACAATCAACCCCGGCTAATAGACTACACACCCATCCACAACTTCCTGCGGTTGTTCGGCAACATCTATGAAATTAACATTGCATTACGCTCCTCACAACCACTTGAAACAATGAGCGAGAGGAATCTATTTTGATTTAGCAGAAATAAACGCTAAATAAATCCACAAAATAAGCCTCGTCAATATTTGTTGATTACTGGGTGGACTCCTTTGAAATTAATAGTTAGGTACAGCCAAATACTTGAGAAAAAATAAGGAATAATAATTTAATTTCAGTCACGTGTGCAGGAAACTTTAGGCTCCTGTAAAACGAATGATGACTAAAAAAAACAACAACAACAGGGATTTGCAGATTTTAGAGATGAGAGGCACTCAGGTCGAGAGCAAAAGTGAACAAATTAATGCGCAAATCCAGCCACATATACGGTAAAATTGTGATCGACGAGGAAATAACCACTATACTTCCATCTATCCTGAAAAATAAAAAACGAAGACCTTTTTCCCGACAGCGCACAAGTGTCCTCGAACAATGTACCCATGAGGGCTTGAGGTTTTCATTTTCGCGTGGCGTATCCCGTCGCTTTCTCCCGGGGCAGAGCATATTATGCACGAATGTAGAGGAAGCTATCAAAAAAAAGTCCACAATTCGTCTCCTTGCATCATCAGCAACAGATAGTAAGCCGAGAAATGGCTATATGCAACAATGGTGAAATCGTAGGCATTCTATAGGAAATTTTCCTCCCCACGAGGAACTGCCAAGAAAGCCATCGATGGAATTTTTATAACTACCCATCAAACCTCATATGACAGTCTTTTATTGGATGTCACCCCCAGCCATAAGCCTTGGCGGTGGCTTGTAGGGTACTACAAATACTAAAGCATAGGTGAGACGCGTAGCATGTTAGTTCGTCTATGGGTGACCTATCAATCAAGGTTACTAAGGGTAAATATTTTTAAGGCTACCAAACCCCGCTGCATTTATGACAGGATAAGTTTTTAGTGTAAAAATTTCTCCTGCCTTCATGGTACTGCTCAGAAAAGAGCATTTCCTTGAAGAGAAGTGAACTATTGCCGGTTGTCTAACATGGATTGTCAGTTTTCTTCTTCCATGGGGAATTCACGCATACACGATACTCACCGATGACCTCGGCAGGGGAGTATTCCTAAATGATATTTTGGACATGAACATAGGCCAAAAGCCAAAAACCAGGCAAAAAGAGACGAAATCGCTAGGGGAATCAACTAATTATCTCAAGTAAAAAAACCAGCAGTGTCATTTGCATCAAGAGCTTTTAACATCAATTGAAAAAAATGCCCCTTGGGAAAGGTAGGCAGAGGGCAGAGAAAATTGAGATTAAAATGGGCAGATGAACTTATCCGTGACACGGAGCTTTTCCGCTCTTTTTTGCTTTAGTGCCTTAAAACTTTTGGCAAGCGAACTGGAAAACCCGTGGTTGCCACTGGAATAGAGCAGAGGACCCCACGGAGACGTCACGGCCGTGGGTCACGGCAGCCACTTGGTTACGCGAGCATTCACATTAGGGTTTAATTAAGAGGGGAGCGAGAGAGCACCGTTTGCAAGGCTTGGCCCCGACTCAATAATATTTGGTTCCGCTTTTAAATACAGGCGTGATTCCTACGAGGACTCCTTTCACCTTTGAGCATGGGTTAATAAACAAGTTTGATCCAAACCAATTCCAAAAACTCTAGGCCATGGGTCGTCAACCTCGTGGAGGAGAAGCCCTAGATGAAATGAGATGATCCACATTATAACTGCACAAGAGTGTCATTTCAATATAATATTACTTTTTCAATTGGCACTAAGCATCAATGCAGACTCGTGGATTTTAGGGAGTGTCATTTCCGGAGAGATTCCCATGGATAACGGGAAATTATCTCACGAGGCGACAGAGAAATCCAGACTAATAACGAGAGACAACTCTCATTGTGAAAATACGGAAACCTCTGATTTTTAACAACTCAAACAAAAGAAATAACCGGACAAAAAGACGTGAATAAAAGGGGGCGTGACGAGCCACGACCCGCAAAAATTTGAAATGGAGCAAAAATGGAGATTCTGGAGCCAGGAAAATAACCTGCCGAGGGTTTATCATAGTGGTTTTCGCAGTTTAATTGAATGATATATTACAGAGATACGAATCTCTCAGCTTAAAATTATTAATGATTATCATAAATTACTGTTGTATTTTGGACGATGGAAAACACCCTCCTGTTCATGAAATACGAAAAAAAATAAAAGTACTGGCAAAAAGGATACAAATAAATGGTTTTGTGACCGATTGGGGAAGTAAATAAGCAAAAAAAAAAGGAACTTCGATCTGCAGTGCGGGAAATGCTTAGCCTTGGAAATGCGAGAATGCAATGCTGAAAAAATCCTACTTGGCTGGAGCTGATTGGGCATTTATCAAACATTAAACAACACACTTTCATTGAATCATTCGAAATTATAATTCTCAACCCACTCAAAAACTTATGTTGAAATAAAGATGAAAGTAAGTGTACCCCGTACTAAACTACTTCTACACTCGCCACACTCGACAGCTGTGAAAGTCGCGTACCCGAGCGTGGGACAATTCCTCCCATTCCCTATGCCGCTTGAGCCTTCCCAGGTACATCGCTTTCTGAAATGTCGCAGCTTGAGACAAGCTAAGGCTGTCCCGAGTGGTATGGCTTTGAGCCTCGACCTTTGGTCCGTAGCCGGGGAGCTGTATCTCAACGTCAGCGATCCCGAAACATTCGAACCTCACACTTAACTTAAAATTTCGAATCCTGTAGGGCACTCAACATGAACTTTTTGAGAAGGTACAATGTGAAAATAAATATTATAAAATCTTCACTTTATTTACATAAAATGGCAATTATATTGTTTAACCACCAGCGGTTTGGGGTGCACCGGCAGGTGACAGCTGCAGTAGACCACTCTGCCCCTTATAAAAATGTCATCTCCCAATATGAACGTCACCATCTAGCTTTGCCCAATTTGGTTCTTTTTCAATAACTTAAAACGGTTAAAAATTTAAATCCACACTTCTTCCGCCATCCGTCCATATTTGGACGAAATGACCCACCCACTACAGTTGACCGTTACAAATATTCTTCCAATACAATCAGGAATTGTGATTAATGCCCTCTTGTGCCTGAGCACTGCGTGAAATTAAAAATGTACTTCCACATCTACATAACTCTCACGATCTTTGGTAGATACGATTCAGATGGAAGAAAGGAAACAAAAGTAGGCTGGGTCCAATATCTTGGAGGGTAAACTCTTATTTGTCCAGCTTTGAGTAGGATGTGACGTCACGAAGGGGTGGTAAACCGCAGATCGGTGGTTACTTCCAAACCCCTCCATTTCCTCTTTAATTTCAGCATATCTCAAAACTACACTACTAGTTAGATAGTCCTCCACTGTGACTGAGCTTTAAGCAACAGGAAAGATTTCAGAAAGGGTATGGATGTCTCTTATCTCTCCCCACTGTAAATAACTGCGTCCATTTGCACTGAAAAGCGAACCATTGCTAAAGGCGAGATTATAACCGACAATCTTTGGGTAAACCACCGTTTAATGTATCACCTTAAAATCAATACTGGCCGACCGTAAGGCGACCTCAATATGATATGCCTTAGTCGTTGTCAATATGAGTTGGCCATTCATACTGAAATCGACTAATTAACAAACTAAAACTAAAAAAACTGTAGGCTCGAGTCAGTAAGAAAACGAATTTTGCCTATTTTCCAAAAAACTGTAAAGAAATAATTTTCTTTCTCTCGCTCATCCACTACTGAACATATTTTTTTCCATAAATCCATAAGTTTTTTAGTTTATCCATCAAAATGGAAAGTTTAACAAATGGAAAACTTAAACGCTGAAACTTCATTCTCATTTTTCCGTTTAAACAAAGGTACATCATAATTACTCATAATTCCGATATAATAATAATGAAACCTAAAGTAGCTAATACTTTACCTCCTAACGTATTATAAGAAACGGCAAGGATCCCACTCGATCCGTACCACAAGGTAAATATACGTAGTTCATGGGAGTGAAAAAAAATCGAGGAGCAGTTGGTTTCCTATCAGAGGACACGGGTTAAAATATGTAGGGCGACAGATTTCAAGTGACATTTCGGATACCAAGTGGGAGAGAAATGACTTTCATGCAGCCGACCCTCTGAGTGGAGGCTACCCAAAGGATTTCCTTCATACGCAATTGAATTTCACTAATTGCTCACTTCCTACAATTACCCAACGATCCCAGACATCGCTTATGGGCACAGGCGGCGAGATCCTGCTATGACTGTTAAATATTATACTTTCTACGACTATTTCTTAAATCGTAAATCATATCACATGTCATGTCCGAGAGTTAATTTTGATTATCTAGCTATTGATAAAATATTAAAATTTTACTTTTCTATTGATCAAAGGGACTAGTCGCGTGATCAGCAATGGGAAAGGCACACCAAAAATGAAAACACATTAGCAAAGGCAAAGGCAAATATTGCATATTTTATGCGAAGCAGCAGTCACACTAACGATTAATGTCTGTATTTTTTACTGCGATGAAGGTTAAAAATCTAGCAGCTTCCTTAAGATGTACAAGCCATTAAGATGGGCTACCAAGCAAGCGGAACGACACGGAATAATACAAATAATGGAATAAAAAACCAGCAAAAAGCCGAAATGGGGAGGAGCATCGTCAAGCGGAATACGTGGATAACATTTTGTGTGACACCCAATCTTCTGTGATTGGACTGATATAAGACGAAGAGGTGTGGAATAGAGATATGAACTGAATGTCATTGCGTTAAGTGCTGGTGATCCGCTGATCAAACGAATATACTAAACGAATAAGAGCTAAACCGGCTTTAACAAGATAACTTTTTCAAATATGTACATAAATCAACACATTAACGAATTCCAGTTATTGGCAGCTCAGACATTATAATTTATCGATAAGAACTCGATTATATATCACTACAGTGCATTGAAAATTGTAGTTTGATTAAAAATATTAACAATAAACGACAATATACTAAACAATAGTGCCATATGTTATATTTTGACAGCTTCATGGCGTCCATGCAATAATCTACCTTGACCGGTTTCGATGCGCAGCAGTCGTAGAACATTAAAAGTGTGTGGAAGTGGTGTCTGCTAAGGAAAAGAAAAATAGAGTTCCAACAAATCTATTTACAGATTAATAACTGATGATAAAATATTCTAGCCAAAAACTTATTTCCTTTCCATGAGAATTTATGAAACTCGGCTCGGAGAACTCTTGCCAGTCGTGTGCTCATTCAATTTCTGATGTCTCATTTTACCCAAATGAAAAACGGATATCACACAATGGAGATTCAAAAATGGGAATACAAATAAAACTTCCCTTAAAGAATCAAAGCGGTCTTCTTATTTGCATTTCCACATCGTCAAGGTTTTCCTAATAGCGATTGCGCTTATCTTCCCCCTTTTTTTTATCACCTCCCGGTGTTGCGGCGTTGTGTCGGAACTTCCGCGGTCACGAGAAGCGACGAGTAGCTGAAAGCGATGCAGAAAAGGTGCCAAAAATCGTACGTCATTCCAGCACGCATTACCCTTCCGCAACGACCGCACACATGGAGATCGATTTGAAAAACAAACACCATGCTCTGTAGCTCCAGGATCGCAAATTATCAAACAAAACCAACATATTCACGCAATCGCTGCTTTCGATCGCATCAACATTCACTAAAGAAATATTTAATGACTTCAAATTAAAGAATAACACGGCCGATTCCCCTTATCCCTTCCGATATAAACTAATACCTATTTATTTTGCGACAGATTCACTAAAATTATTTTTAAAATACTTCAAAGTGAACGAATTGCGGAAACCGTAATTCACTTAAGATTTTAATCTTCAGCCTATACGAGAGCCTCGTAAGATGTATAGTGACTGTATTACGCACCCTCTTCAGTCACGTTTGACATTTAGTGAAGTCACCAGCGGTGGGCAATGGATGGGCGGCATATTGAGATTTTCTTTTGTTGAGGACGATTCACTCACTCTTTTCTCAAATGACATTGATTGAACTTGACTGTAAACCATGAAGGTTTTTCGTTCCGACCCACTCGTCTAGACAATACTCACTGGCTGTGCCCTTTAGGCCGTAACAGCAAGTTGGAAGTAAAATAAATAATTAGGTAAAGATTCCATTCCTATTTAGAATACAATTAAATCCATGCTTAAGTGGAAATTTTGATAGAACAAAATTATGCATGAACACATTCTCCTACGATTCATTGCTACACATTTCAATAGATATCAATTCCACTGAATACCAACCACTCTTCATAACTTGTTGGTCCTGGAGTCGAATCTACATGTAGAACGAACCAATTAAATCAGAGTAGTGCGATTTTTTGGTATAAGTACACATGTGAGGAACAAGAATGGCAACACCGGGTGCGGAATTGGTCCTCACTAAACCTGAATACACACGCACCTGCTCACGCCTAAGTTTTAATTCTGGGTGAGCACAACCCTCAAATATCTACCTAACTCCAGGTCGATTGATGAGAATGGATGAATGGCAATGATTGTGCGACAATAAGCACTTTGAAAGGACTGCGCAATGGTACGAGACCGATATTTTATCTTTCAACACAAACAATTCGGAAACAATCTATGAAACCGTAACCCCCAAAATCCATTAAATGCGTGATGCCATAACTTAATTCTCGGCACGATTTACTATGAGCATTCACATAATTACTAAGACCATATGTCAATGTAAATAATTACCAAGTCCATGCGTCAGTCATTTAAACAATAGGCGTTACATTAAGTGCGTTATCACTTCTTAAGTGTCACACATATGTGACAGATATCGTATATTTGGCTTCCAACTTACTCGAATGAACAGAGCGATAAAAGAAAGTTTTCTCCTACCACGTTTACCGTCAATTTATAGAATACCTTCGGTTTATTCAAAACCGATGACGCAAGACAAATTTCTACCGTCGAAGTAGTATTCAAATGCAACCGAGCGCACCTCAAATGTAACCTCGAAATAGTTAGCAAAGACGGCATTCACACGCTATTTTCGATGGTGAATGAAGGATCAAGGAGGAAAGGGGTAACATAAACATTTCATTGGTACGGATTCCTGAGTGATAAAATACTCATTCGGCAAAGAAGAATAAATTCCTCATTAATGCGAACTAGCTTCAAATTTTGAAAGGCACTTGGGCATTCGATGAGGTTAAAGAGTATAGGGCACAAAAAACTTCCACGCGGCAACATATTTCACAGAAAATACTACCAGTATACCCTTACGTATATGCAGCAAGTATGAATTGTAACTATCGTCAGATATTTTGGGTTCAAAGTCGGTAATAAATCCTTAATGTTTACGCTGGGGCATGGCGACTTTAGCCCGGAGAGCACTAATAATAGAAGTCTTGTTTTCCACACCATCAATTTTTTTAACACACAGACACAAGGGATTTCAAAATTTAGCTGGCCAGGTCCAACTCGCAAAGAATACCCCGCGTCTTCGGGTGGTGGAGCTTAGCCCGGAGCTACTCTGGGCGGTTCCTCGCGATTTTTCAGAGACGACCACTCCCCAACTCTTCGCCAAACGCCCAGAGAACTGAGATGTAACGTGTTCGAATTTGGATCAGATGTTAACAATTCCACCCTCTCATTCCTCTTTTTAAAAATAAATTCGATCGCTACCTTCCAAGGAACTTTTTCATTTTCGGTTTAAAGCATTTAGACTTATTATGACATCATTCCTTGGTTCGAACTCAATCTTGGCGTTGAGGAATTACTTGTAGATACCATTGTTTGCAAAACTGTACAATTCGATTTTGGGGGTGGCATAAAGAAATTTACAATTGAAAATGAAAAAAACGAACAGGAAGAGGAGAACAAAATTTATGACGGTATAGGAAGGCGCCATTTGTAATGCATTGGAATCCCCTATTAAGAGACAAAGTCAGACTGGCTAAAGTTAGGGTAGCAGAAAGGAAGGGGGAAGCCGAGTTTGGTGAACTTAAGGGGAGAAGGATATGGGTGCAGCGTGTCGCAGATCAACCCAGAAGAGATTAAGTGATTAATGTTATGAATGCCTCGAGGGAAAAAAATTTTGCCTCGTAGAATATAGTAATCTCATGCCGTCACGGACTCTCATTGGAAGTCTCGACGAGGTTTCCAATGGCTCAAAATTTGTTCCTTAAATCCTCTATTACCAGTAAGAAGGCGTTGTTTTGATAGTTTAATAAATTAGTCAACACTTCGACAGCAAAATAACTCATCTGGTTTTATCTTCTGAAACGTATTTCATGCCCTAATTAGGGCATTATTTTTATTTTTAAATTGTTACCAACCATACTTCTTGATTAAGATGTTTTTCAAATGTAACCACAATTGATTGTTTATGAAGGGAAATCGAGTGTATCCAAACATTTAACAGTGAAATGTACCAATTTACCCAGGTTTCCACGGTACATATAACTATCATATCTATATACGAGTACATCCGACGATGTACTCGTATATACTCGTACATCTCTAAAATCTTATTAGCTAACCTTAATACTCAACCAGTGACGCTCAAATTTAGGGAATCCTGGAAATCGTCTGACGATTTCCTTCAGATAAGTTTTTTCGTGTCACCTAGTATCCGATTTTAAGGCGTACTGTATAGAAAAAGGGTCTACCTCGATGTAGCCGAGCTGAAACTTATGCAAAGATTTCAGTGCGAACACAAATTTACCTCTTTGCACCCTCACGCTTACGCTGGAGACGCACTAGAGAAAATCTCCGACGCCAAAGCCGTCTCCGAGCAGGCGGCAATTTGCGACACTTTTATTTCGTGTTTAATGAGGAATCGGCTTACTTTAAGGGGAACACATATTTATCAAAATAATTTTTTGCACCCAACGTAAACACCAGAGAAGGCATATTTTACGTCAAGCAGGTAAAAAACCTTTCAGATTTGAAGATTAGTTAATTATGAACAAAAATTGGCATCATATTTCGAAAAGAATTTTTAAGGAAGTATTTGCAGATAGAAGGGAGTGGATGGCAGGGAAATTAAATGTAAGTAACAATTAGCGATAAATGATATGAATCGTGGTACACAGTATTTTCATGAAACTTGGCTCTTAAGGGAAGAGGATAAGCGTAGTTTGTAGGCTATGGCGACGTGGCTGTGGAGAAGAAAAGAGAAATAGAATGGATAAAAAGAAAAACGAAGTCTGTGTGCTGAGAGTAGGGGAAGAGAGAAAGTTTTTTTTGGTAAAATTTGAAGATAATTCATAGATTGAGGAAACAATCAGAATTATTGGAATGTTGAAAACACTGGTTGAAGGATGAGTGCTGGTTAAATGAAGCAAGAGGAGGAAATATTAAGAAGGACTGTTGGCTGCTTACTCCTTTGAAAGAGTGTACCTTTTTACCTTTCCTCACTGACTTCTTATGACAGTTTTTTTATCCACCCTCAATGACAACTATTGGGGTGGTTTTAAGATTTCCATAATTCGTTAGTCACTGACACGGATAAATCAAGATATGTCTCACCTGAGATCCTGGTTGCCTGGCAGATGCAAATGAAAATAACATGACCTTAAAATGTGAAAGTGTTCAAATTTAATAAACCTAATATTGTGGACTGCTTTGTTAGACGTGGTTCGTAAATTCCATTTGGACAATATAGTTATCAAGCATGCTACTAAATTTTATTTTATACTACTTGATCAATCGTTTCGGAAAGAAAGAAGTAAGGTGAGAACAACATGAGAAACAATATAACATTTATTAATGTTAAGTACCTTTCGTATACACACAAGAATTATGAAGTTCCTTCATTAGAACCTTTGAACACCCACTAATTTCCGATTTCGGCGAGCTTAATGAGACGGTTCCAGTTAAATTTTGTTATCAATTGGACCTTATTAATATATGTAGGACATTTGCTTTCTACTTCGTTGGCTGTAAAGCAAGATTTTACTTTTGAAGCTCTTATTGTTTTTGCAAATAAGAGCTGATGGAAGAATCGAAATTTTCAATCCCGCATATTGAATTTATATATGCTGGATGTGTTTCAAACAAATAAATTAGAACTAGCCAAAGTTCAGCAGCAGAAATCCCATCGCTATTATCCTCTCTAAATTCCTTCTTCGATCCCAATTGGTACTTCTCATAGCACTAAAATGGCCTTAAATTACGATGGTAATACTCTATCTAGCTCTACGAAGCAGGTTGGACTACGTGCCCTAACTAGGTCAACAAATTACACCACAAGAAATGTTTGTATTAGTTAATTAAGATAACAAAACTTCGAAAATATAGCTTTCAAGAGGAAGCTAAACTAAATCTGATGCGATTAGCTTAAATGTACGAATCAAGGTAGTCAAATCATTTTTATGTCAAATTGCAACGAAATTACCTATTTAATCTTACATTCTCTATGCAAAAACATTTAAGTTCATTGACGAATACGGAATAGAATGAGGAAGGAAGTATGCGGAATTGAAGAAGGGTTTATTGCCGAGTCGGATGTCACGTTAGGAGGCAAGGAAATAGTTCAGTCTTTGCCCAACCCAAACTAACATTGAACGGAAGAATACTAAAAATAATACTACAATAAATAAATAATAAAATTAACGAATTTGAATCATTTCGAAACTGAACAGATATTATATACTCTGAGTCACATATAAATCGAGTTAATATTGTTTTCATAATTCAGGACATATCTACTCAAATAAAAAAATCAACATGACTCGGCCGTGTTATACTACACTGATAATACTAACTCGATAAATGCTTAACATTACTTTTACTACATGAAACAATTTGGGTAAAACGGAGGTTTTTAAAGTATTCGAATAACACAACCCAGTATTCTGGCAGACTCGCAGATTGCATGCTTGATTCACGACACACGGTTGCCTTTATGATGCATTCGCAGAACAAACATCGCATTTTCACGAAGAACTATTAGTAGAACATGGATATAAAATGAGTATAAAAATTAAAATTCATAAGGTGAAAGGACAAAATCCAATTCCTTATGATGGACATCATGTTACCCCTTAGCCTTCCAAGAGCTGTTTGACATATAAGCGAAAATCCAGCAGGTCAGGGCGTATCAATCTTTTCGTTCGATCACTACGAGCCAATAAACAAAGCTAAATCCCACAAATAATCAAGGAAATCAATCCGAAGATTGGCTTCAGAGATGAGGAGAAAGATGATCACGTTCTAAGTAAGAAACCATTAGAGCGTCAAAGAGGAAAGGGCATAAAAGACCTGGCGTCAACAAACATGCATCTTGGATTTCGGTGTTACCTTCATGATGACTCGCCCGGATTCGAACCCACAACCCTCCGTGCATCAGCCAACTTCTCAATCTGCCGAGCTACCAAGTAACACCTAGTTACTATTCAAACATCAGCCCAAAAATAAAAAACCACAGCAATCAACCCAAAGGTTAGTACGACAGGTGAGGGAAGATCTCTCCCTATTACTTATTAAGCACGATACGAGGTTTTACACAACATCAACCAAACTCATGGATAGAATTCGAAAACGCATTTCGAACCAGCTCGTTGACGTGCAAATCGGGTCAGTTTATTTGACATAAGATGTAAATCAAAACATCAAGAAAAATTCTTATCACCTACATGATTTCGCTCGACAGTAGAAGACTAACATACAGTTTAAAAAATTTAAGATTGTACATCATTAACCAAAACGTTTTGTCGCACACATGACAGAATGTTATGAACTAAAATTCAATGAGAGCATACGAGACCCAAATTAAGGCCGTTGTTTAACCTAACGGCCTTCGTTCTAGTTTGCAAATGCTGCCTTTAGAATGGGATGGAAAATAGGCCTACCTCTCGCATGGCCTTGTGAGCAAATTCGGGCTAACATTTAATAGAACCGTTTGATAATTTTAACCAAATAAGACGAATACGCCAAGATTGGCACAATATCTATTTTATAATGAAGATGGTACTTTCAATGAATGCTATGAACCCATCACGAAATTTAAATCAACCGAATGCATTTTAAATGATCCTCCATACAGCCATATCACAGAACGCATCTCCCCGACAAGATAGGTCTTCCTGTAAACCCCGAGAATGAAGAACATAATCTAATGCAAAAGTGAAGCAATTCAGTCCCATTGTTTCGAAGAATTTCTCTCTGACGCCTTAAGTACTGGGCGATGAATGCCACTTTCCTGAGTCACTGTACCGCTTGATGATCACAAAAATTAAAATGTACTTTTCGCAATAACGAAAAGAGGTGCCCAAATCCGCCTTTAATCAAGACTGATAGTGCACCAGATGATGCCCATACATGTACACTTACGGCATGCATATGCAATTAGGGCGAAAATTAACCATATGCAATTATATCACACCTGAGTAATCTATTAGGACATGTGAAATCCAACCAATGACTACGGTGCACATCAGTGATTGCCCTCGTAATTCCTGACATCCACAACGTGTAGAGGTGCCATTTTTTGCCACTCAAATATGAATTAAAAATCTCAGAAAAAAAATAGAACAATAAAATTAGATTAGGGATACATTACAATGATCACCATTAAAATAGTTCCGGCGGCACATTAATTTGCTCCCGGACAAAAGGTAAAACAGCCGTGCAGGCATGCATGGAATCGAACGAAAAATAATTAGAAACCTCGGATCATTATCCCATTAATTACCGTAGGCAATCACTTTCTTGTCCGACCGGGCAAAATTTCAACGCATTCGTGACACTACACGAAGGGTTTTTAACCCCCGAAAGCAACATGTGTCTAAAGGAAATGTGTAATGCATATCCTATTCCAAAATAATCTTTTTAAAAAAGCTGGCGTGGTATTTGATTTGGGTGCGGCGTATTAAGACCACAGCGTGTCAATCACGCGGGGCACGACGACAGTGAAGCACGCGATGCCTTCCCAAGCTGGGTATAACGTAATTAACAGCGTGGAACTATCTCGCCTGTTGTTGCACATTCGTACAACGTTACTATAGGTTACGAACTGATTACACAATTGACAAATAATATACGTGATTTCAATTGGAATAGGCGCACGCACAGTTCGGCATCCTTTCCGTAATTTTGTATTTAATGGGGTCAATCTAATCAAGTGCGCTCAAAGGAAATAGGTTATTGACTTTTGAAAAACACTAATTCATTGATAAAGATCAACTCTAAACTTAAAAGGCTAATAATAATAGGAAGACATACAAACTGCTATTTCATCTGAAGGGTAGCATAAGTTAGGAACTCATAACTTCAACATAAGCTTAGACAGTACGCGGAAATTTAATTAATGCACGTGAAAATTAGCGAAGCAAGGGAAAGTGAAAAGGAACACCGCACTTGACAGCAGTATTAGTGTATTTGTGTAAAAAATACTTGCTCTCCAGTGAATTCGACAAATACATCGAGCGTCATTAGACACAACACCACAGCGAAACACGAACAGGAACAAGTAATCACCTGGGCGCTTTGACTAACTGGGTCGGCTTTATGCAATACACTATGAAGAAAGGTTGTTGAACTTCGCAAGAGACAACGTAGTTTGCGACGACGTAAAAGACAAGTAAAATGAAAATTAGGGATAGGTTCTCAAGGAAAATCAAAATTGCAGGAATAATAAATAAGAAGGAAATTACAAAGGAATACAATTGCCCACCTCTTCAGTAACAAAAGAGAGGATAAGTCCCTTTCTCAAAAGAATTTTAAGCAAAACCAACCCATTAATTCCCAAAGAGAATAGAAAACGTAAATAGGAAAATGAAAAGTCCGAAGGCAAGCATGAATAAATGATAATGCATGCAATTGTAATTTTGCAACTTTTCACCCATCCAACACCTAACCAAGGACTACAATTTTGGGGAAAACCCTGCACTACGACAAACTACGGTAAACTTACAAGTAAAACATTTATAGGAAACAATTTATCACGCCAATAACTATTTACGATACCCTGAAACACGACTAAAATGAGAATATCTTTTTCTTCAGCGTATGTCGATAGAATTTTGAGTACACAAGATTTGTTGAGACTTCAGGAGTCACATTTTTCTGCAGCCGAAAGTTGGACTTCCTTCTGGTCTCGTTACCACTTCTTCCTTCACTAAAACAACGTGGTTACCGATTGGCAACATCAAAATTCATTACACATTCATCCCCTTGAAGCGCATGTCTTTGAGCAATAGATAGACAAGACGAAAACCACTGGAGAGCTGGTGTGAACAGAATAAATATTGCTATGCAATACAATTAATGTACAGACCACAGTTGTGGAAAATCTGAACGTATGACGGATTCGGAGGTCCACTTTTTAGATAACCTCCGGGAGTTAATTACTCATTTTATCCTAATAAATTGCCTACAGCACAAAATATCCACACACTTCCAATCTTCATTTTTTAGATGCTGTCTTTGTTTATTCGAAATTCATCTGGAGAAAAATATTCCATAATACATGTTTTAGCGAAGTCCTCCTCACTCCTTCAGAAAGGTCATTTCATTTTAGAAGCCTATTTGGAGCACTCACAAAAACCCAATTTCAGGGAACCCACCAATTGTTCACGAAAGAAAGCCTGAATTGTGCATTCATTAATCGCGTTGAACGAAATCCGGCGAAGCTTGATCAATTTATTCTTAGCCAATGCAGTTGCACAATAAGACCATATTCCAGTACGGAGTTTTGTTACAGGAAAATGGAAATAACCACACATCAATAGAATGCGTATGCAATTAGATTTAAACTGTTCAATACTTCGATAATTATGGATACATTTTCAACCAGAATCCATTAATAATTTATCTGACCAGTTCATTCATAGTATTAAGAATGTAAATGTAGAAAGCATCTCAAACTGAAGGACGCCCGCTGGAAATATTCCTTGAGCATTGAGTTTGTGTCACAATACAATGAATTCAAGCGTATTCAACAATTTTTCGAGGAATTAATTCATAATGACAAAGTAAATATATTTCGCTCATCATTATGCGATAATTTTCTAACAGGCTGTCCATTTTCCAACTATCACGAAATTCCCCGAGTTTCCGGCAAATACTTCGTTTTCCACGGTGCCCCACATCCCCAAAGAAATGAATCTTTCGGAAAATTTTAGACCGTGTGATACCGAGAGCATAACATAATACACTGATGTGTGACGGAAGTAATGTAAATACGGGCAGAATATCGAGTAACTACCCCAGCCTGATGAGAAATTCTCTTCAAATCTGAAGTTTCCAAGAGTGAAACCTCCCTCAGAGGAACATTGATTTCCTGAAAAATGAAACCAATATTCTGACAAACTATTGATGCAATAGTTAAACAAATGGCACGCTTAATTAAGACTTCCAACAGTTACAAGGGTAGCATTTCAGTCATTTTACAAATGTATCACTCTCAATTATAAATAAGATGATGGAAAAACAAAGGAACAAAAAATCACTTCTCGATAACCAGTCGACCGAAGAATCAAATAAAACATTTTGTTACACTCAAAATTACATATATTACAAACTCCAGTTCACAAAGTTCAACTGTTAGATGAAAAATGTAAAAAAATATAACCAAATAGCATGTAAAATGTGTCGCATACCAGATAAACGACCTCAAACCAAAGTAAAAATTGATTGAATCGCCTAATAGAGCTTCCTAGGGCATTACTAACTGACAATTTTCCAAATAATATAAATTGATCGCTTGTTAAAGTTATTTGACACTTCATTACACCGAGTCGTTATGCATTATATACCGCACATACGAGGTGATGATGAATGCAGCAAAACTTGATAAACTAAAAGGAAAGGGAATCCTTCATTCGGAAAAAGGTGAAATCAATGTAATAAGAATCCCTGAAATAGACTAGGCTACTATGGAGATAGCATGACGATAAAGAATATGTCTTGATACCGGAGTAAATGAAAACGAAACAAATTAACGTGGACATCAAATCTGGGCCAGCTACATTCCACGCATAATGTTAAAATTAAACAGCAGGCTCCACAGCTGCATTGGAAAGTTCTATGTTATAGCACCACTAGCCTTATTACAAAAAAGATATTATTACCGTGACTAAAAATAATTATTATTACTACAAGAAAAAAACATTCGATAGTTTTGTTTCAAAACCAAGGAAAATATTGTCATTTCTTTGTGTAATCCATGATCGAGTTTTTATGAGAAATATCAATTTCAAATTTCAACTTTCACTAGAAATTTTAAATGTGGACTTTTACATATCACCTCTCGAAATTATCTCTGTGTAAAACCTTGTAACCAGCATAACTCGCCACAATCTTAGCTGCGGATTCGCTAAATTTTTCGCATTGAATGCTATTTCCTTAAATGATTAATAAAAGGAACCCATACGGAATCGAAATTAATATGATATGACGCAAGCATTGAGAAATGCATTACCTAGCACGTTATATGGAATACACAAGATGTGCACAGATCAATTCTATGAATCAAACACTCACCTATATTATGATTACTATCATAATATCAGCACATTAACACAGGAACCCTTTCGTCTTGTAAGAAATAAAGAATGTTTCGATTTTTTTATCTGAAGGTTTTTAGATACTACAATAACCAACTAATAAAAACTATTCGTATGATTTGAATTATAACGTAAATGCATAGCAAAACATCTGTAGTCAAAGCTGAAAAAATTGATAGCTGTTTAATTTCCACAAACCTTTGAGACTGAAGATACCACAGTCACTAACTGATGAGTATTCAATACGACATAAACGCCAATTAGAATTATGTTAACAGTTAGGGAAGCCCACTTTCTCAAACCAACCGAAAACTGGTTTACGATCAATTAGCAAACAGATTTTTATACTCTGCAAATAGGACCTAAGACCGGTTCGATCCATCTCTTTAACTCTTAAAAGAGTCTTCGATTTGGATACCGACCGTGGAATCCGTGAGTTGACTCGAAGATCGAGAGACAAACAAAGCTAACATTCGGCATGACTTACCCTGCGGTAAAATCTAAAAGAGACATACATAACTGCTTTACACATCTAGTGACGCTAAATTGTTTGCTGGACGAAGTAAGCACAACCAGGAAGGCTTTTTTGGAGGTTCAGAGACAATCAAGTTCGAAATTCCCGCTATTTTTCCAGTTCTCCAACATACTATTCGTAAGCTAGATAAAATTTGGTATTCTACAAGTGGATGACTATAACATGAAGGTATATTACAAAAGGGAGTGTATACTCGTACTTCTAAAATCAATTCATAATCTCACGAGCGCGTAGACTTTTTCAATGAACCTCAAAATCCTCGATTGAGTTTTAAAATTTTTCTATAATTATGACTTTGGATCGTTTTTTCAACTCTAAAAGATAAATTGATTCATTATTACTTAGAACAACTCATTTTCACAATTTCTTATTTCGTAGTCATGACCTATCCCCAAAAATCGAACTTAGATACTTGTGGCATGCGTGTCCTAGGTCATCGACCCCGTGTGAATTTGTGCACCAGATTTCCGACGACCGCTGATACACCTTTTGGTTCATCAACAAAAACTATCATGAGAAACTACACAATAGTACAGTGGAAGGTTCTTTTTACGAAAGCGGGTTCGTCGGGTCTGCTCCCTTCGACATAATTCATAAGCACTGTGCCTAATCTATGAAAAAAGAAACAGAGCAATAGAGGAAGTCAAATTGCAAGTGGAAGCTTGGTAACCTAAGTAATAGCAAGACAATGAGAGCATGACAATAGCGGATAAACACTAACAACTATGAGAACAAAGATCCACATTAACGAACAGCATTTTTGGCATGTATTTTCACATTCGGGGTAGCACAATAATTCCACGTGGAATTGTTAGTTCAATAGGAAAAAAATTGTTGGCCCACCTTTGCTCATTTAATGTAATAAGACAGATGAATAATACAACAATTTCAAAACTCAATGCCCATAAGTTCGTTCCTCAGAGTTAAAAATCTGTACATAATAATAGATACAAAAAGTAGAGGCAAGTTAATAATTATCCAAAGCATTTTGTCAACTTATCTATCACATGAGAGAAGTTTATGGAATATCAGTCAAAATTGAAAACTAGTAAAGCATAAATAGCGCCCTTATACTATTTATGCTGCGGGTCATCTGATTACTTTCAAAATTACAACGGGATGGAGCAAGATTTCGGTATGATTTTTACCACACTAAATAATTACTTTTGCTGCAATGGCCAAGCGAAATATATGAAATTATCATTTCTTTTTATGTGTGGCAGATGCCCATTAAAATCATCTGGCCTGAAGATTATAAGGAATTTAGAAATTAAATATATTTTCAGTAATTAATATTACATATTTCTAAATTTAATAGTGTTAACCACAGGCAGCACACATATATAAAATGCTATTACCATAAAAATCTGTAATCTTTATCCACACATTTTAGAAGAGTTTTTCAGGAAAAAACTATATTACTAGAGGCAGGAAGACCCTTCATATTTTGAATAATGTAGTTAGGAGTTGGCTCAACATTTTCCATGCTAAACAAATTAAATTTGAAAATGATTTTTACTGATTTATATCAAGGAGTCTAAACAATAAAACCAATTTCCATTTTTATACGACTGCAATGAAATTGAACTAGTTCCAAAATGGGACGAAAGGACAAACAACAAACTCAGTCCCTACTGCTCAATCGATGTCCCTTAATCATCTGGTGAACATAGGACACCAAACCTAATTTTGAAAATCTCATATTTATGACCCTCACAGTGCTAACTTAAATGCCATTAGATAGACCCATATATCCAAAAGGACCCAAAAATTCTTGCTTGGTAGTCATACACCTAATAGTGTTAATACCAGTAGTCCAATGGTTAAGTTAGGTTTTGAATGAACCAAGGGTCTAAATGTTACTACACTTTGTGGAATTTAGATGTAATGAGAAGGAAGCAACAACTTATCTGTGCTTTCACTGAACAGTATTTTTATTGCTGAATAGATTTGCTACAATGTAGCATCAATAGGGCTAGACCACTAGTTCCGATTACGCTACACTGTAGCGAAACTATTAGCCAATTAAAATTGTATTCTGTGGAAACACAAATTTATTTGTTACTTCCTTTTGATAAAATATCCATTATATCTTTTCTTATACATGTACAGTATGCACTATCAATTGAAAAATTATTATAAAATGTCTTGAAATGTGAGCTTAAAATATTAATCTGCCAACCATTTGAATTTTTATACTTCTGCAGCTCCACCCAAGCTATGTGATTTTTCATGTACCAGACCTTCCCGAGAAACCATAACTGGAACAGGGAACGCAACTGGGGACCCTATCCTGATGCATGAATTTCACACACCGTCAGGCTTAGTACTGGGTGAACTCTACCATCACCTATCAAACCGACCTTTGGGTTGATTACTGAATTTATGATTTTTTACTTGTGACAGAGAGGTTTTTCAAGACAGAATTTAGAATAAAGCAAGGAGTTTTATCTCTGAACATTTACTTCCCATTCCTGCTCAATCAAAATACACGAGCTAACCGCCAAAAACCTTTAAAATTCTCTTGGAAAACCTAGTCTGTTAAGCTTCAAACAAATGTCATCGAAAATATAAAACAAATTAAACTCCCTCCTAAATCACTGAGCTCAAGAAAATCTAAGTATCAGAAATTCAAGGGATATCATACATCACCGAACCATGAACATAGTCAAACAATGGTTAAAAATCTGATAAGAACCATAGCTAACCTATCAAAGAAAAAATAAAAAGAGTTTCCCACTTGATGTAAAAGGGCATGATGATGACTTAGCCAACATAGCAATAAAGAAATTTAAATATATACAATAATATTTTATATATTTCTCAATTCTATTTGCTCTAAAATGTGTTCCTCCTGCACAGCATCACTCTGAAACAATGAATGTTACATGTTTTTGGCCTATGCTCAGGAAAAAATGTCAAAACTGGTATTGAATTTCTTCACAACAAAGTATACCCAATATAATTGATGAAAACAACTACAAATAGGAAAATTGTAATTTTTAATTTAAAGGGTCTATTACAACAATCTTACTTCAAGGTAAATTGGGAGACACCTAATGATGAATATATTTTATATGAATACTTCCTGAAATACTAGTGAGGGCATCTGTAGAAATGATAAACTGAAAATGATTTGCTAAAAATTTCTACACCAATTAACCATCAATGATACATGATATTTAAACTCACTTCCTTTCACAAATACGCCACTTTTTCTCAGAATAGATTTAAAGCTTTAAGATTGTGAAAATTACAATAAACAAGAATTAGATGAGTGAAATAGAAACAATAAAAACGCTAAGGAATGCTGAATAAAACCTTTTAAAACAATTATGGACACTAACTACAATCCTCAAATTCAGAATATGTAAATGATGAGGTGAAATGTTAGACCCATTTTCATCCAAACTTCTACATACAGTTATTGTACATTTAATACTAAATAATAATGAATAGAAAAGGAATCACATTTCTCAGAAGTAACTGTGCATTAAGTTTACTAGTTCCTAATTTCAGAAATAGACTAACAACTAATATAACTTCAATAATATTTTTCCTTTTGTCTTTGCATTTTCCCTTCATTTAGAAACTGCAGTTTCTCAGCCAACAAGGAAGACTTAGAACCCTGACAATCCAATAGGGCCAAGAACACAACTCCACCTAACAGCTTATGAACTCCAAATTTATACTCCAAAACCCATTCCAGATTGTGATCGTGACCCAAAACTAACTCCAGATTGTTTGTGTAAAACAATGTTACTCCTAGGTTAGTGAAAAGGATTGACCACATGCAAAGTGATATATTGCAAGGAAATTTTCAATTCATGCACTAACTGTTCTTTTCCATTAAAATATGAAAGAGATGTGAATTAATGGTTGATTGTTCAAAAGTAAAGTCGAGTGAATTAATTCTGTGGTACCCTAAATATTTTTGTGTTTTTTTGGTATTTTTGGGTTTTTATGGTACCCTAAACTCTTTTTATTTTTTCTTTGATAGGTTAGCTATGGTTCTTATCAGATTTTTAACCATTGTTTGACTATGTTCATGGTTCGGTGATGTATGATATCCCTTGAATTTCTGATACTTAGATTTTCTTGAGCTCAGTGATTTAGGAGGGAGTTTAATTTGTTTTATATTTTCGATAACATTTGTTTGAAGCTTAACAGACTAGGTTTTCCAAGAGAATTTTAAAGGTTTTTGGCGGTTAGCTCGTGTATTTTGATTGAGCAGGAATGGAAAGTAATTGTTCAGAGATAAAACTCCTTGCTTTATTCTAAATTTTGTCTTGAAAAACCTCTCTGTCACAAGTAAAAAATCATAAATTCAGTAATCAACCCAAAGGTCGGTTTGATAGGTGATGGTAGAGTTCACCCAGTACTAAGGCCGACGGCATATGAAATTCACACATCAGGGTAGGGGAGCCAGTTCCTTTCCCTGTGCCAGTTATGGTTCCCCAGGAAGATCTGGTACCCAAAAAATCACATAGCTTGGTTGGTGCTGAGGGTGCCCAGAAAGGCTTGCCTGGGAATTGAACCTGGGGTCCTCCGGTCAGTAGTCCGTTGCACTACCCCAGGACTACCACGACCCACTTTAGTATAGGTACAGAAGTTACAATTATTTAATTTTGATCTGAACAGTGGTCATTACAGTTATTGGATTACTGTCCAGCTCAACCCTTACAAAACTTAATCAATATCAATAAAAATTTAAAATAATCTGATATACAGTAATACAATTCAGAACTGGTCTACCTATTTGAGATAGGTTCTGACAGCCTGAAAGCATATTAATGAACTCCAAAAGTAGTTCTCTGCACCTCATAATAATTCCTTTTTTCATTCATACAACCTCCTCCTCCAAATCTTTCTTCAGACCAACAAAAGTGCCAATTATATTCTTCCCTCTTCCTTAGCATGAAATCTAAAGTTTCAAAATCCCAATACCTCTCAATAGTTCCTCTGAGAAGATAATACCATAAATCTGAAGTTGAATATGAATAGCTACCAATTACATTTACAACATTTACCTATAAATGTCAATGAATTAAAATTTAAATATTTAAAGTGAATGGCCCATTGTGAAAACTTGTTTAGAAATACAAACACTTTATAAATCAAGAGTTTCTTTTTTCAACCAATAATAAGGATTTTTACAAAGATAACTCCCAACACTTATAAGCATCAACCTGACCCAGTTAAGTCAAATTATGGATATTAAGCCTAGTTATGGAGCATGGTGAATCCTGAGTTCCCAAAAAATTCTGAAATCATTGCTATTGTCGTATTTGTTGCCATACATACACGTAAATAACAAGCAAAAACCCATACAAACTACTTAGCTTGGCTCCCTTGACAGTATCCCTTCCCAAGTCAAATTAACGAAAAAGATGAAGGCTTTCTTAATAATGAGCTATCATTGCACTGAAGACATAACCAGTTTAAATACCAAGGAAGATGCATGTAGCAGTCCTTTCTTAACTTTTAACTTCACTACATTTCTTCTAGGTTTATTATTTGAATTAAAATGCAACTTAATTAACTTCCAACACTAGAAGTACATCTTGTTTAAGCAATAAGAGTAGATGTATTGTTACTTACTTTCAGAATATCAGGGGAAATTAGGTGCCAAGAAATAGCACCATGGAAAAACACTAATACTATAGTTGTTAGGATTAATATTTTTGAAGGAGCTTCAAGCATTTTCTCAGAAGATACAAGCACTTATCAGGCAACAAAATGCTTGGGTGGCCTAGAAGATCATTTAAAGTAAATAACTCATATGCAGTGTCATAAAATGTTATAAACAGGTGGGTTCCGATAGGATTAGCTTCGAGAACAAGGTAATCCACTCTAGTAATGCATTAATAAAATGTTTCACAAAAGCAACCGTATTGAAATGATGCACATGACCTTTTGTTTAGACTCTTACTCAAAATTATCCTCAAAAAAATCATAGTCCAACAAAAATTACATTCCTAAATCCTCTAACTAATAACATCCACTTCATATTTCTGAGACTCTAAAATCCCAGGACAGTTTCTTAATGTCCCATTGATACTTATTCTGTTTTAAAAATGAAAAAACGACAAATCAATTGAAAATATTATACGCATAGACAAAAATACCAGGGTTAACTATTTCACAATGCAATGATTAATTTTAAGAGGTGGATTCTTTGTATGACGCTAATCCAATTTCACAACTTTCCAGTATTCCTGACTCCATTCTCAACATTAACACATAAGGTCTAGTATACAAATAAATGAAACTTCAACATGAATTACGAAAATAGGTAATATTTCTTCTTATATTCACACAGAGGGGGAATATGATCAACGTCACTGAGGTGCTTTGATTAATTAGTGGATACCCGTTCGTATGTGTATGTATATTGTTTAAAAAGACAACGGCATACAACCGATTAAAATTAGACTAAGATCAACCAGAAATAGCATTTGGATCAACAACCTCAACTTAGCTATTCGGCTAACTATTAAATCAATGAAAATTTCAACTATTCGCCAACCTAGAAATTCTGTTTTGTTATAAATGTAAATGGCCAAATATAAAATAAATATAATTCCAAATGTTAAATGGAAAAGTATTTAAGCAAAGAAAATACTAATATGGCAGAATCAAAAAGTCGAATGTAAACAGTATATAAAGAGCAGATTAAACTCATGTCTCATAGTGACAGGTCAGCTAAATATTTTCATTTGAAAATTATCCAAATTAAAAGGAAAATAAAATTAAAGTTATAAAAATAACAAGAGTAGCATGGAAAGTTAATATGAAAATATTAACAAGCAATCTAAACAAAGTAACATTGCAATTAAAATTCACTAAATCACTTGGTTGAGAAATACGATATTTCAAATAGTATTGCTGATCTTTGAATTCTCTCCAGTCCAACTTCAAATTTCCCACTTGCAAGAATATATTCATATCGTACCTTCTAATCATTCCTATTATAAAAATGCAAGTATCCAATTTTAAGTTACTTTAATTTTCTTCGAGTCCAACTAAAATGAAAGGCTATCAGAGCACAAGCTTTCTTCATAACGTCAATGAATGGATACACGGCGGAAAATCTAAGAACCATACTTGAAAATGAAAATTCCAGCAGATATATTTTACCGCAATGACAAGTCTTTACTAAACCGCAAACCTCAAATATACGGCTTTATAATGTCCTACATTTAATAATAATATTAAATATTAAATTAATTCACCTAAGAGTTACCACCTATTGAACACAATTTATGAAACTGATACAATTCGGAGGACGTTGACTTTTGTGTTCGAGTAGGAGCAATTCCTTAATGTCAAACCGCAGCATTAATTCATAAATCGCCAAACGGCCAACTTAACCTTTCCAAAATACCCAATTTTAACCTAAAATGTGCATAATAACAGAACCTTATGATTACGTCCAAACAGTCAGTTACATTACATATGCTAAAATAGTGTATATTTTGATAAAACGAAAGCTTATGTAAAAAATAGCAGATATATTGCATCTGGATAAGTACCAAATACAAAATATTAGCGACAAAAAAGTCAGTTTGAAGAAATTGTATTCTATGCACACCGAAATGAATGAAAGGCGATCTCAATTTGGATATTTTCATGAAGTCATAACTACATAACGTGTAATTTGTGGTGGATATAAAAAAGCGTAAGAACAGGAAAATATTACAATCATACCCATATATCGGAATGATCTCTGTGGGCCAGCTCCTCGAAGGGAATACTGCAGTTAGCCACAAAATCGTCCGGTGGGATGGCGGCATCGTGGAAAACAGTCAACCCTAAGTTGACAGCATTTTGCACTTCGGTGGTAAAATTTTCATTCCACACGGGGTCAAAAGTCTTCGGTTTTGTACTTGAACGAACAAATTGATTTTCATCCACATCTATCGACACATAAGGATCAATTGGTTGATCATCAGGTTTACCAAACGCCATATTATGCCGCTTCTGAAAATCCGTAGGTCTCAAGCCGCAAGCCTCGCATATTTTCAGCTTTACGGTTCCAGTGAACATTGGCGTCGAATGACCCACAACTTAAACAAAACTCTTGCGCAGATATAACAGACCAATTAAGTAACAAAATAATGTGTCAACCGCATAAGGAAACCCTTAAAATTTCTTCCAAAAACAAGGCTTTCTTGACAGCCATGAAGGTCGATTTTGATAAAAATTCACTGCACTCTAATTAGCTATCCCACAATGCCTTTCGTTACGTCAGAACTAACATGGCGGCGCTGTGCAGACGGTTGTTACGTAGTATTCCGCCCAATTTCAGAAGTCCTAGTAATTTAGCGAAAATTTATCGGTAAGCTTTAAAGTTTTAGGATTAATTATATTCCACTTTAGTTTTTTTAAACTTTTATCAAATTTATCAGCGCGGATTGTCACATATCCCGTCTGTTAACCCACTGCGTTCCCTTGTACAAAGTAGGTTTCGATCTTGAAACACAAGGGAATGGCATGTGGACCAGCTGTTCAAAGCTTTTTCACCGCCATCTGAGAATCTGAAGAAGAAGGTTTACTTCATCATCGATTTTATTGTTGGAATTCAATTTAATGCGAACCTATTGGGGAAATGGATATTTTTCCTTTCAAATATAATTCAGCATTTGATACTTCAATTCAGCATTTCAAAATATTCGGTTTAAATGTTGTCATTATTATTATAGTTGGGGGCATAATTATTGTTATCTACGAAATTTGAAATTCCCGCTAAACGGTCGAGAATTTTTGCTCCTTCATATGTAGTATTTCTGTATGGAATAGAATGATATTTCTTAATAATTGCGCATTATAGGTACTCCTCTGAAGTTGGTTTCAGAGATGACACCAACCAGCCTCTGTCAAATTCGGAAGGCATTCAGATAAGCCACAGCTGTGTTGAGAGAATAAAAGCCATTGCCAAGGATGGACGATGTTTACGAGTTACTGTAGAAGGAGGGGGATGTTCCGGATTTCAGTATAAATTCTCGTTGGATAAGGACTTAAATGATGATGACAAGTAAATATACTCCCGTAGTATCCTTGAATATTACCCATCAAACTAATATTTTATCTTTATGTATAGATTGTGTTCTTAATAAAATAAATATTAATATTATATCGTCTATCAATTGGTAATTCATAGCATATAATTTCAAGTTATCTTCCTCTTTAGGGTATTCGAAAAGGGTGGAGTGAAGGTAGTCGTAGATGAAACTTCGTTGGAGTATATCAAAGGATCAACAATTGACTTTCACGAGGAATTGATTCGGTCAGCATTCAGGGTGATTGGTAACCCCCAAGCAGAACAAGGGTGTTCGTGTGGTGCATCATTTGCCGTAAAAATAGAATGATGTCACTAATAGCAACCTAAAAATTATATATTATATCTTTATTTTAGAAGTAAAAATTTCCTCATAATATAAGGCTGTGATGTGAGTACATGTGTTGGTGCATGCATAGTATGATGATATTATTGTCTGTGAGCACAAAGTGTTATTAGTTTTAGTTAAATAATAAATTGATATTCTTCAATGAACCATTATATTCTTGGTTTGGATAATGAATTTGCTTGTGGATTATTATTTAAGTCTATCTTTGCATGGTAAACTGCCACCTTATTTCAAAATTTCCCTTCCACGATGAAAGAAAAAGTGAAAATCTCATGGCCTGGTGCACTCTTAGGAATGTACAATAAATAAATCGTTTTTCAATTAAAAATTGTGATACCTAGCCAAAAATTTAGTTTTCACGAAATAAATAATAAATTTTATTGTTCCCAGGATGGAAAATATAGGACAAACAATCGAACTGTTTCAGTGTTCCAAAGACTCCAGAAACTCTTCCACAATAAAATAGCATTAATCTATGAGAAAATGCTTATGGTATTTCTTAAATGTAAACAAAGAAGGAGCCGATTTCATCCCTGGTAGCATATGGTTGAAAATTTTGATGGCCACACGAAAGGGACTATTATTATTCATACATGGGGAAGAAAGTATTCTGGCAGCTTCATATTCTGTTAAAATATTTACCAATTTCTTTATTAGGTAATTCAGGTTACATCGATGGCAATTTGTACTTGGTCCCCCTTTTCCCCACACATAACAAATTTCACACATATATATAATATATAAAATATATATAATATATAAAAAAACAAAATATTAGCTTAATGTACACTTTGTTACATTTTGTTCAACATGCCCGTTTTTTTCCTTCCTATACCTCAATATCCTAACAATCTCCTATCACAGTTTGGTCTACACTTTTCCTGAACCCCAAATGCCCAAGATTTCTGGGTCATACAATATGGTCCATGATAATAGAGTTTTTGCTCATCTCTTCTGCATATCCATATCATCAACTTCCACTGCTATAAAAGTTTCTTTGCCTAATGTATATCTTATCCCCCTACTACTTTGACCATCTTAGTCTGAAGCACTTGCTGGATAAGTAAACTACTGTACCTGGTCTGATTAATGCCCTGCAGATTTTTATGTTTAATTTAGCCTTCCTATTTTGCAAAAACCCCATTACCTTGGCTATATTAATATTGCCTCGTTGTCAGCATTGATTCTCATTCACAATTAGCAATGTACTCGGCGATGATTGTAAACTTTTGGCTAACTCAGGCTTAATCATCTGTGAATATGACTTGATTAAGTTGAACTTGCCAACTTCCAGGCCTCTTTTACAATTTATTCGGCGTGCATTTCAAAAACTATGGATGATAATGGACAGACCTGGCTTATCTCCTCCACAGACCATCCATCTACTAACCCCACTTATGCCCTCTGAAACTTCATGGAATACCTTCTCAAAATGCACAAAGCAAACAAATACATTCTGAATAAAAAGATACGTTTCAGGCATGATATGGTGGAATATCATGATTAATTAAAATTGCCGATTTTAATAAAATACATTCTGGTTGCATTCCATTTGCTGGCCCTTGTGGATCAATGTCCTCTGTCAATTCAAGGGTCATGGGTTCAATTCCAGCCTAGGTGGGTTTTCTTCCACTTAGGGCTGGTGTATTTGTTATCGTGTCCGTTGTAATTACTGTAAATAGTCCACGTAAAGGCCAAAAAGTGCTGTTTTTTGACCAAGGTTAAATAAATATTTCTATCAGTTATCTCATTTTTGGCAGTGCATCGTTCATATCTCTAGGTACTCTACCCAAACTGATATTCCCCTTGGTAATCAATTGCCTTCCTCTTCATTATTTCGTTAAGTATCCAAAGCACTACTATAGCTGCATGTGAAACCAAATTTATAGTCCTCACATAGTTCCTTTTCCATTTTTCGGTACAGGAATTAATGCTGATCTGGTAGCCTCTCAGTCAAATTCTACAAATGAGCTCATAGAAACTTCCTTCATTGTAATATCTATTAGTCAGATTTATTAAATAACTCTTGGAAATCCATGCACAGTATGGCAAATTGTTCACTTTCATTCATCCAGCTCGTTAATGCATATTTTTCATCTCACCTGAATTTCTTCTGCTTTGATATAATTTTTTCTTCAATACTGTGAATGGATATTTCTTTCTTACTCCCTGGGAGTTAATATTCTGCCAGGTGTCACCCATGTCACTCTGTCTCAAAGAACTCTCCATAGCCATGTACTGCTTCCATCAGTTTCTTTTACTCATGAATTCATAGCCGTAACTTTTAATTATCTCTTCTTTTTTTTCTTCTACCTGTTTATGTATTCCAGATCAGGCAAATGGGTTTTACAATCTGGAATACTGGAATTTTGGTAGACATCAGCAGATGACTCCATTAAAGTAACTGTCATGGCATCTCCTGCAGTTTTTTAAATTTATATTATGGCTTGGCATAGGTTTAGGAATAGTGTGATCAAAGATCAGATGTAATTTGGGATTACAATTTAGTGCTCATGAGTGTAAATTTAAATTTAAGTGAATAAGAAATGGAAGGAGTTTAAGAAATTAGAAGGAATATGTGGCAGTTGATAAAATACTTAGTGAGACAGGTACAGTAAAAGAAGTTGGGATATTTCAAATGAGGAATAAAGGAACAAGGCACACAAATTATAGGAATGGTAAATATACATTAAAGGGGTTAGGTAGCCAGGGATTCCAGAAAATATGATTAGAAAAATGATTTTAAAAAAATAAATGGAAAAATGTGAACACAAAATTAAGTAGAAGAAAGTACAAATGGTACACCAATAAACTCAGGTTTGAAATTAAATAATGGTCATTATTTTTCCATTGCTAAAATTTGGCTCTATATTTGAATTTTTTCAAACTAACTTCAACTGTTTTCTTTTCCCAAGTGCTTTCTTGCCCAAGTCTATTTCTTAAATATTATTTTTTCAAAGCATTATGCTACTGTCACTTGTACAACAGATAAGTTTATCAATAAATTTAAGTTTATATTATTACTGTGCTGAAATTAAGAATTCCAAAAAAACTGGGATAAGATTCTGCTCACTTGCCAAGAGTCTAAATCTCCAGTATCCAGGCATCAAATAGGTAATAATAATAATGCATTTATTTATCTGGAGTTTTGGTGCATATTCACTCATACACAAATGTACTAATTTTAAGAGGCACTAATTCAGCATAGTTGGGTTTATAATTATGTATTCTTTTTGCAAGGTTATTGCTGCACAACAATAACCTATGATAATTCTATTCCTTTTATCATTCAGAATATTTTGCATCGTGACCAAATAATAGTACTTTTCTACCAGGTAATTGGCCAGTAGAAAAGTGCTGTTATTTGGTCATAGTCACACCTGAAACTACGTAATACTTTACATATTTACCAGCAATATACAGGTGAGTATCTTTCAGGTGAAAGATATATTTTTTCAAATTTCAAGAATGGTTATGAAGTTCCAGTACAATTCCAATTTTTTCAGAGAAAATGAAATTACTGAATGGTTCACAGGCACTAGAGAAATTGTACCCATTCAAATAATGAATATTCTTACAGATTTAAAGCTTGACTGCATGGATTCCACACTTATGTCCACCAAATTTTCCAATTTTTGTTCATGAAATTCATTTAACTTCATGAGTTCTATGGTCTCAGGCTTGGTACCTGATGATGACGCCGAAGCGTTGAAACCGGTAGTACAAATAAAAATTGTGTGGGAGTTACAAAGTATATTCATTTAAAACGATTTAACTTCATGATTTATCTACTTGACAGATTCCCTATAAATGGGACAACAGACAAGCAAAAGTATTATTAATGGAGTAAATGCATCACTGAAATCCATATAAATTGTTTATTTCACATTTGAAAGTGCTCCAAAACAAAATATGCATATGATCTGAACAATATAAACATTAACAAGAAGGCTACATATGGCAAACAGCACTGGAATGTTATAAATAATAAGTATTATATAAAGAGGAGTAAAAATGAAAATATCTTCAAAATAAATCATGATAAACCTCTATTTTAATTTTCCTTTTCGACTAGTTTTGTTGTTTAGCTGGTAGGTTAATTCATCAATTTTGTCTTTTTGAATGGTCAGCTTATCATTCATATTTGCCAGGTGTTCTGACATCATACTAAGCTGTGACTCATAATTCTGGGTAGTTGTTTGCAACTCTTCTTGCAATTCCTTTAGATGATCAGCCATCTTTTCCTTAGTGGACTCAAGCTCTGCCTTGCTGTCATGGCACAACTCCAAACGTTTGTGAAGCATAGTTAACTATGGGAAGTACAAGAAAATCACAATGAATGAACCCATGAAAAATGTGTACACTAAAAAATATTTGCAAAATTATTAAATTCAAAAGTTAAAATTATCACTAAAAAGCATTAGCAGATTTAAACATGAAAGACCTGATGTGATTTTGACTAATTGGGAAAAGCAGGACAGAACAGAATGCTCTCATCTAGATGAAAATAAGTAAAATCAATGTAGGCATAGGTAAGTTAAACCTATGCGCTGTTTCCCAGTCTCCTCAAGAGAGCCCTGTAGTCAGGTAGACAATGAGCAACTGCACCAGTGTATAAAGAAGA
Organism: Hetaerina titia; assembly: GCA_037158775.1. Classification (NCBI taxonomy): domain Eukaryota; kingdom Metazoa; phylum Arthropoda; class Insecta; order Odonata; family Calopterygidae; genus Hetaerina; species Hetaerina titia. The sequence continues at coordinate 85,515,244 of CM073778.1, forward strand.
CATCTATTCCCAATTAATCTAGCAATTGAAGGTGTTGCCTCCTTTCCTGTCATAGAATTTCATTTCCATTGGTATGCATTTTATTTTGACTAGTGACTAAGCATAAAGAAGTAACTTCCACCCCGAAGAGGAGCTTATTCTAAAACGGGGTTTCCGTATTGTAAATATTGTAACGTTTGATAATATTTTATATATCTCTTGTATGTCTATATCTTTACGGAAATAAAAGCATTAAAACTGAACTGAAGTAACTTCCTTAATAGGAAATAGTTCTCTTTGGCCAGAAATAGAGGGAAAAAGCATGTTGAATTTATAATATTCACTTAAATTTTATTGTTACATGAATAACAAATATTAGGCATGAATTTGTTACTGTCTATTGAAGTATCTGTAATCATTTTTCCCACCTCAGTCTGATCATTTATAATTATCAACAGATTTCATAAAACAGGCAATGAAATAATGCTTATTTCTGCTCATTGGTCTCTTTCCTATAAAATATAGTTCATGTATATGACGAAGATTGACTTGCATGATGTGATTTAGTTAAGATTTGTTCCTCCACTTTCATTAAATCACCACTTTTGAACTTCTAGATAATATTCAAATTTGAAATGAAAGTACTTAGAATGGTTCCTTTTCATTACTGCACTCACCTCAGAATGTAGAGTCAGAGCCTTACTCTCAGAAACTTGCCTGTCGGCAACAAGCTGGTTAATCCTCTGGATGAAATAACCCTTTACTTCCTTTTCTCTGGCATATACTTCTTCAGGAATATCTATTGCTTGCTCAAGTTTGCCCAACTACAAAGAAAAAAGTTTAGTAATTACGTAGAAAAAGTTTTTTTGCATGGTTAAGCAGTCATTTTTAGTCTCATACCTGAGAACATACATTTAATACAATTGACAAATTTTTTGGAGGTTTTCTATGAGAACATATTATTACAGATATCACATTGAACAAGATGACTTTTTTATTTTTTGTATGTTTAAGGGACTTCCACATTTATTATCTTTCAGATAATTGCTAAGATAACACTGCTGTCTTTTGATTCTGGCATATCTGCAAAGAATAATATTAAAACTCAAGCTAGTATAAGTGGTTGAAAAGATTAAAGGGGTTGAATTCCAAACTATTAGTAAATTTTAGATTAGACAGAAATGCATACCATTCATAGATTCTTTTAAGAGTAGCTGGCTTTTCAGGATTCAATATCTCTTTATATTAGACATGCAAAAGAGTTCATCCATAATTTACAAGTGGGAATTACATTTCCTTGAAAATAATCCATTGAAAGATTGATGAATGATCGTTACTTATGTGAATTCAAGTTAAAATTATGCATATCAACACAGAGTAACCAATTATACTAAATAGAGTGCTTACACTAAGCTTGGAGGGAAACACCTTTTTAAACAGCTGTCTATCTACCGAGGGCACATTGCCACAGTGGAACTTCATTGACCTATGGCCACTCCATTTGATGATGCTCTGTAGCTATTATGACATTTGGCAACATTGTGGCAACTTTTGACTGCCTTGAAGATTGGGCAGAGTACAAGGAGCTTCCCTTGCAAAATATGTGTGTAGAAAGTGAGTATGAGAGGGAAAAGGAAAAATGTGGAGGTGATGAAGCAGTTACATCAAGGTGAAAATTTACAAAACACAAAGCAAAATGTACATGATATCATGAATGCAGTGTAATACGCATTTCCTACAACTGGACACATTGGCTAAAATACATTGACATGTAGTCAGACAAAATTGTACTTCACTAAAATAAATTGTGCTATTTGTGAATCTTAAGAACTTCTATGTGGCGATTACAATTTGCCTAACAGCATACCATTGAAATTCAATGACAAGTTTCACACCAGAATTCATGTGAATACTGATAAACAGACATCTGGCCTGTTCCTTCACAAGTAATCATAATATGTTTGCTGAAGGTATAACATTTTTAAAACAAAATAATAATAGATGTGCATAAAACTTTGTATTGGGATTTATTTGAAACTTTCAGCACTAACTCTGATAATGGGCAGTCAATTTTGATCGCCTGTGATTACACCCATTCAATTGATACGCTGATGCTCCTAATACTTTGCTCCCCATCATTCAGCAACTACAGAAAAACATTTGGAATAGTTTATAATAAGCCACTTGATTTAAATTGCCCTTAGAGATAAAAACCAGGTATTTTTTATGTACAAAACATGCAAAAATATTGATCAGAAATAAAGTCATGTACTGAGGGAGTATTGAAGAATATCCAATGGACCATCATATTTGTGGAAAAGATCTGCAACAACAATAGAAGCTCTGCATCTCACAATGTAAGGATAATTTCTTAGATTCTGTATCACTTACCAATGGTCACACACCCACTGAAGAATCTTTGTTGAGATTTAAAAGGTTTGCAAAACTTGATTACTCTACAAATAACTTCTTTTTTAGTATATCTACTCTGAATGCACTGCATTTGACCAAAATTACAGTAGAACAGAATAAATTTATCCTTACATGGAAGTAGCTACCTTTATTATCACAGAATGCTTTTTGGGTGGTGTGCTTTTGGGCCTCTTAAGAATTACCTGTTAGTTCACCAGGAAGAAATTATACCTATATCACATTATTTATAAATTAAAAGTCTTGATTTACTTAAAGTTATTAGTAGAGAATGATACGAGTCTTTTTCTTCATGTTCATTAATCAAGAAAGATGATAACAACAATCTAAAAATTATGAAGGAGGACTCCAGTTTTCCTCCGCCCTGGTCCATCTGTTGCAATGACAATTTTGCATGTATTCATAGCAACCTCATTTGCCTTGACCACAGTCCCATAGGTTTCATAGATTCACTTCTAAATTTATCCAAAATATTTCTGCCACATAATAGACACATCAAGAAGAAATTAATAATCAGATCAACATTACGAGAGAAAGGCATTGTGAAGGACTTGATTATAGATGATCAATGTAACATACACCTAAATTAAGTGCTGAATTTATTTGATACATGCTTACAAGAAGCTGAAAATTGAAAACAATATCAAAAGACAATATGGATATTTTAGTTCAATATAGGAAACTAATGAAAAGATAACAAAGAACAGATGATAAAAATTTTCCACTAGATAAGTTTAATTGTATGATCAGGTTTTGGTGTATTGCATCATCTTCAGGTAACAAAATGAATTCGAGTGCCATCTTATATACATTTTTGCACCCCAAAAAGAACTTGATTGGTGTACACAAAGTCTCAGAGGTCCACATGGGTGAATCACTGAACACAAGTCAGTTGGAATGGCATCAGGAAGCTAGGGGGGAGGAGGAAGTGGAAGTGGCAGGAGAAGAGAAAGGTTGGCATAGGATTATGAAATACAAAGTTTAAAGCTTTCCAAACAGTTCTTACAATTAAAATTATCGAGTGGAAAATTGTTACTATCTGTTCTTTATCATACTTGAATTCCACCACATCATACCTGAAACTACTCAATTTGTTAATGAAAATGTGATTGCATTTTGAAGCATTTTGCTACAAATCATCAACAATAACATCCGAGTATAACTCAGGAACACGTGGCGGTACATGTGCTAAAGAGGCATGATTTTGCCAGATAAGACCCTACAAATTTGAAAGGAATCACTTTAGGAAACTACTTTGAGCACTCCATAGATTGTTAGTTTATGATATTACTAAGAAGTAAGTAACTCAGCAAGCCATTACCCTAAAAGCATTCTTCTTTCAGATTTTTTCCAGCATAAATAGTCATTCTATAAAACAGTTAAACCACTGGGTCCTGGAAGCATCTTTGGATCAAACTGGTACTGATCTAAAGATGCCAGCAGTTCTGGTGAAAAATTGTCACCAAGAATATAAGAGCACATGGAGAAACCCAAAAGAAGAGTACTTAATCAACCTCATGCTGTGGAAACTGCAGAATAAGCCAGTATCTTTTTTTGTTTCTGATACATGGTATAATATTATTAATTGTTTCATTAAAATATTGCATACAAATAAAATCAGATTCTAAGCATTTAAATCATGAGGAGTGTACTCAAATTGCCAGTCTATAGAAGCTGAAAGTAAAATAGTTTATGGATTTATTGATTATAATTAATGACAATCATAAAACAACAATTAAATGTAAATGACATTTTTCCCAAAGATAAATACTTAAAACAAAGAATGACTAAAATGAATAATTGATCATAACACTTTTTCACTTGATAAAATTTATTACACCACTGGGTTTCGATGTATTACATCATCACCAGATAAATACATCAAAACCGGGTTGTATAATAAATTTTATCAAGTGGAAAAGTGCTATGATCAGTTATTCATTAAGTTTGATTTCCACCACATCATGCCTGAGGCTACTCAATTGGAAAGGGTGCCTGTGTTTATGAACGTACCATATTAGTTGTTATAATAGGAGATGCCATCATTTCATTTGAGGAGGTTAACTGGCCACAAGCTGTCTCATTGATGATTGCATTTTGCATCTTAACAGCATTCACCACACTATTACTTAATTCATCATCAGGCTGGTGTTGATCCTTTACTTCCTGAGATTTCTGAAACCAGGGAAATAGATGAAAGCATAAATCCACAATTCTATACAAGTTTGTATGAAAGATGCATTAACTCCCATTTACAATAAAACAGAGCTTAGAGGTTAGGGTGCATATTAGTTAACACTCGAATCACTTTATAATTCACATAGCACAGACTCTAATAGCAATTCTTTATTACCACCTCCTTGAGGTAGACCCAATACCAGGAGCAATTTCAAATACGTAACTAACCCCGATGGGAAGTAGGATCAGCTTAATCGGGGAGGGAAATAATATGGGTAGGATGTTGCGCTGACCACCCCACTATAACACATGCCATTACAACACCTCGGCCATTGCTTTACATACTGGGATGGACTGAAAGACAATGAACCGACAAAAAAGGTGTGTGAATGATTGCTTTTGGAGGTGCTGCTGAACATCATAAACTGAAGGAGAATAACTTGGATAGCTGGAAGAAAGGTCAGGAGTTCACAACTCAATTTGAGTTGTGGCAGATCAGAGAGAGACAGAGAACACAGAGCAGTATGAGTGGATGGTGACACATTACGATATCATCATGTTTACTCAAACTTCTTCCAACTCTTAAAGACCCATGAATTGATCTGATCCCAATCCAAAATCCAATTTCACAACAACTAGAGATGAGCAATTGAGAGGGAAAAATCAATTTGAATCATATGTCATGAAGCTTCTAAAAACTTGTTTCTTTGCAATCACCCTGACCTAAATCTACCTTTCAAGCTTGCAATACAAATAACATTTTCACTTGTCATTTTAATTAGGACATTCTTTGAAAATTCTATTTTCTGAACCTCGGTATTTTATTGAATTCTAGCTGAAAAAAGATCAAATTGAAATCAGATCTTTATATTTATGCCTCCAGAAAATTTAAAAAAAATCCAAAAATATGGCCACTATTTCCACAACTATTCAGATTTCTATGATTCCCAAGGTGAGTAGAAACAATGACATTAAAAGATTTTAAAAAGGTGACACTGAGCATCCACATATTCTCTCAATTAATCACCTGGACTTCTTTGGAATACTTGAGCTGCAGCAGTTGAAATTCCAGTCGCCAATGCTCCACCTCCTGCTCTAGTCGTGTAGCCCTATGCTGGCTGCCTTCCAACTGCTGCTGCAGGGCCACCCTGCCTGCAACACCACTGCGAGCCTCCTCTCGAGCCCACAAGGCCTCTTCATATGGCACACTCTCCTGCTCGCCTTCCTGATTGCACAAAATAAGACATCCAGTTGATTTCAATGCAATTGTAAAAAGAATGATCTTATGCTCAAACAATTGTTTAGATAAGCTGGAGTACTTGCGATACCTCCACTAAGGGTGTGATTTACACATTCAGTATTGGGGCAGTTTCTTTCACCTTACCATTAGCAGTTTCCCTGAAAGTTCTGGAATTCACAAATTAACACAACTTTGATTGATGCCCATAGGCATTACCCACCCTTGAACTCAGGACCCTCTGGGCCATGCTACTTTGAAAAAAAATATATATATATATTTATAATTACAGCTATGCCATAACTTTTTTTTATCACTCCCAGCATATTCACCAAGTTTCAGGAGCAAACTATTACAAATACATTAATGGATGGGGGTGGCATTGGCATTTTGTCATACCTATCTTGCTGAGGTGTGTATAGGGTTTAGCAGCTATCAAACTACAGTTAACACTTCTTATTTTGGGACTCATTGCAAAATATATTTTACAATACTAAATTATTGGTCATGAGAGCTGAAATATAGTATTGCATGCAATGATTATTACAAAATATGAAACAGGAGTTACAGTCCTAAGAGAGTACATTTCTCTACAAAAGCCTTATTAAATATACATTTTGGGCTACCACTCACTGTAGTGATCATTTTTAAGGACTTCTGAAATTAAAAAGGGACCAATTAGAGACCTTTATCATCAAGTTTATGGTTTTGCAGCTGAAATCAAGAAATTTGAGCCAAACCATTATTTTCACTTTCAATACTTCAATCATTTAGCTTGCTTGCCTGCTCATCATTTGAACTAAAAATACTCAGACTCCTGTACCTTCAATCTTAAAACAGAGGTGCAGTGTCCAGAATGTGAAAACAATAAGGTCACCGACAATGGAGTTTTATTGATGACAAAGTCAACAGTTAAAGAGAGGTAACTAGAAAACAGCTTATTTTTTAAATTTGATACTGAAATTTGAAAAAGTCTGCAGGCTTTCAACTTCAATAAAGGAATCAAACTACAATCATTGTCATTAGCAAACAAAACATACCATTCACATACGTTGGAGCTCATTGTACTGACATGATACACAGTTCTATGATAACATATGAAAATGAAGTTTAAATAAAGAACAGTCAGAACTCATATCTATAGTGGCAAGTGCTGTTCTTTGATGAATAAAGATTATTATTATTACATTAGTGAATAGCACTAGGATTAATCAAAAACCTACCCTAACCTGGGAGAATACAGCTAATAATTATATTTACGGCAATTAGTATTTTGGTACCTTTGCTTTCCACAGACTGCTGTAACTTGGAAGGTTATTTCCATATATATTATTTTAGCATTATATGAAAGCAATGATGTATGTGAAATTAATAAATAAGATCACAAGAATATAAACTTTTCTAATTAGAAATAACATATATCTCATCTTCAAGATTAAAAAATTAGGAAGACTGAGAGAAATTGTTGCAGCAAAGTCACAGTTTAGATAAGTCAATTGATCACCTGGTTCAGGACACTTAAATAGCAGGCAGCTCTTTTCTTGAAATCTCCAACCAATGGATGTGCATTGGAGCCCAAATTTCCTCTTGGTGTCTTTTTCTCCTCTCCTTTGGTGGCAGCACCATCCTTCAACAACTGAGCTTTACTATCACTGATGATCTCTGAAAGCTTAAAAGAAGCACTGTCAATTAGCCTAGGGATTTACACCTATACTTCCATGAATATAATTAGTTTTGAGCAAAAAATATCAGAGGTAAAGAGATTATCAGGGTAAAAAGGGCAGACATAAGAAATAAATCTGAAAGGTAACGATCTAAGCTCGGCACCAAAGCCTAATACACCTTAGACTTATTATTAATGAGTAAAAGGGGACAACTTGGCATCTTATCTAATTATAGCATGCAGTCGATAACCAAGCAAAAATTGAGGATTCCTCTGACTTTAAAAATAAGTTTTGTCATCCAGAAATTAACAGCAAGATGAACGTAATGAATAATTTTATTAAAACCACAGGTATTGCAATTTTCCACTAGATATTTTATTTCGACACTACCGGTTTCGATGTTTTCACATCATCATCAGGTGTGAGCACAAGTGCGTATCTTCTCCACATATATTGGATATATGTGGAGAAGATACGCACTTGTGCTCACACCTGATGATGATGTGAAAACATCGAAACCGGTAGTGTCGAAATAAAATATCTAGTGGAAAATTGCAATACCTGTGGTTTTAATATGTTACGCTTCCACCACATCACGCCTGAGACCTCATCATTCGTAATGAATAATTTCAATTGTGCATTTGTAATCTTTGTTCATTGTCAGGCAACCAGATGGCATTCATGAAGCACCTGGATTTCCTACAAAATGATAGTGACAATGAAAATATGAAGTGCTGGCCAGAATCCAAGCACTGAAACATAATTCTCATTTTAATTTGCTCGTGTGAAACTGTTAGCTCTGCAATTTGTTCATACATGATTGAAAGTTTTTCATTTATTTTTATTAATGTCGCAATAGAAAATGTAAATTGCAGGTAATTTTGAGCTGGAATTATGACTAAACATAAGATAGTCAATGCCCATCATCCTGAAAGAAATTTTTAAACGACCATTTAGAGGTTAAACAAGAAATACATTAAAATGCTTCACCCATTCCTAGATGTGATGCATTACATTTTGCCAATGCCGTCCCATGTTTGTAAGTATACTGGCTTAGTAAATCAATTTCTGAAAATTTGTATACATATTATTAAAATGTGGTAATGTATACTACAAAAAATCTTTGAAGAATGGAAAATGTACAATCAATTATTATTAATAGTTACCCTATTGATATTCTCAAACCTATGACGTAAATGCCCAGGTTGGCATGACATGATTTCCTTAAAGCATTGGACTAGTTCAGTGATTTTTGAGTCAACATTGATAATAATGAGAACTTGACATAGCAAGTGATTTTGCAGGGACCAGGAGTTCTCGTTGTATAAAGACTATAGCATTTAGGTTGACCAAACCTGTCAACAGCAATGCACATCAAGAATCGTTCCCAGCATTGGAATGTGTTACATTAGCAATAATTAAATAGACTACGACTCAAGAGTTCAATCTACAAAGCATTCAATCCCTAAAACCACAACATCTAATGCCTAAAGACTTGAATTTTGATACATCAATGATGCTAAGCGATTAAGCTTGCCTCAGGGTTTATATTTACCTTCCTGAATTATTACAGTTTTTTTATGGGATGCATTTGGTAATAACATCATGTGAACAATTAGTATTAGCATGAGACAGTACACTACATGGAATCCACACAGACAGGGGGCACACAAAGATGACACTTACCTTTCCTGTGCATGTAACAACTGCAAGCAAGGAATTGACAAGACATTCATCAGTGGTCTTAGCTTTTTCAGTGACACTTGGAAGATCTCGCTCCAACCTAGCTTTTAAGCAATACATTTTGGAAAGTTCTGAAAGAGAGAGGAAAAAAGAAAATCAGTGCCAACCCTTATAACTCAGTTAGAATCCAATGTTTTCAGAACAAACCTTTGGCACAATGATGGAGGGAAGTGAACACATCCGACAGCTCCAAGAGGAATCTCTTTTGTGAAGACTTGGGATGTTGGCAGGAACGTTTACCTAAATAGAGTAAATCAAGAGCAATCAATAATATGGAGAAGCACTTGAAACAATGGATGAAGGTAGAGAGCCCTTAGACATAAAAAAAGATTAAATGTAGTAAATAATTTGGAAAAAAATCTTTAAAACACTCCAAGTTCGCACAGCAACATTTTTTTAAATCAATCAATTTTCATCAATTCAACCAATCTCCCAGCATAAGAATTGACATGGTCTCACAGGTATGACAACCCAGTTGCCCCTCTGTTCTACTTTCCCTGAATGTTAGTGAGTTGTTTTGCAAGTCAAAATGGAGTGACCATGGGAATATGAGTGCATCAAACTCCTACATGAGGAATATTACGAGGACAATGACTTTTAAAGTTAATTGAAGGTAAATAAGGGCATTACAATAAATTTTTCTGAGATATTGGGAAAGAAATAAAAAGGAGAAAGACTTACTACATATCATATATGTTCTACCTTATTTTAGTACTTTAATACTTTAGTACATATTATTTTAGTATGGTAATTTTTAGCCTCATTTGCTAAGTAAAAGTTTTATAATGATTTATAATGGATCACAATGAGTTGTGAACCTTTCAAGATAAAAATTTGAGCATATAGTGCAGTCCCTGAAAATATTGGACTGTAAAAAAAATTACAAAATATTTGCATTAGTTTCATATACATGTATTTGTTAGATCAAATTCAGAACTTAGACACATAAATTATAAATAAAACAGTTTCTGGAGTAACTTGGTGGAAAGCAAAGTGGTTTTATTTATAAAAACGTCACATAAATTATAGTGGGAAAAACCTTGATGGTCATCATACGTAGATAGCTTAAGAATTAGTGGTCAGTTCCAGATGACCTGGGCAACTGTTACAAATTATTGTAGAATATCTCCAGCACAAATTCCTAGTTTGGTATTTTCTTGTGAAAATCATTATTTTTCCAGTAGTATTGTTAATGATGAATTTCCAGAGCAAAAAAAGGAAATAATTCACTTATTCATCAACATTCCACATATTGCATAGCTGTAACACATTTGCCAATGATAGACGGCCAGTTGTTTCCATGTCCTTATGTAATTTCTGATGCATATACCCATTTATTTTTAATTCTTCTGACAGTAAAACTGTGCAACAAAAATGGCATCAAAAAAGTGGGTTGCTAAAAGAAAACACACAACTCTGAATATTGTAGACAAGGCTAAGGTGTTTGAGAAGTTGGAACCTGGGGTTTGTTGCTAGTTTGATTCATGAGCTTGGTATTGCTAAACAGATTTAAGTGTCTGATCTGGAAAAGAAGAAGGATAAAATCAAGGTATTTGCTCGCAAGATTGAATTTGTTCAGAATACCTACTGGAATCCTCAGAAAACATTATGGTTAACAGAAGATGAAATGCTGGAAAAAAAACCATCCCTAAGCAGTATGTTCAGAAGTAATCAAGCGGTGTAGGAATTCATAGTACAGACATTCAAATTGCAGCACAAAAACTTGTCAAACACATTCAAAGAACTTCACTGCAAATTGTTGTTGGTTATTGCGATTTATGAGGAGACATGATTTTTGTGATAAGTGTGTCAGGTGAAATCATGAGTGCTGAGGCAATTGTAAACAATTTAGAATAGAATAGTATGAAGTGATGGCTGAATATGATTTACAATTATGTCACATGTATAATGCATTTGGAACATGCTTTGGAGGGCTTGGCTAGAAAATGTGAAAGCTTAATGAAGATAATTAAACGTTGATGGACAAAAACCAGTAAAAAAGGGCCTCTATACTTCTGTGAGCCAATGAAAATAGCAGCCACAAGTTGAAGAGTTGGTGCAAAAAACTTGTGATAGTGTTGAACTCTGAGGAAAATACATCATGAATGAACTCTCTATACTTCATAGGTATTAGGCAAATCTGTGATTTACCAGAGCTATCACAATGGGCCGGTTCCACGTCCACTTTATTCCTTAAGTAGTAAAATACCAAGTTGTTGTCCTAGACATTCCCAAGGATGATGTAAAACCAATTTTGATTTTGACCCCTCTCATCCTTGGACTGATGATTTGGGCAGAGGGGATGGTAAGATATGCTGTCTTGCTTTACCCATAAGCACAACATTTTTATTTCAGCAGATGGATCAAGGAGTAATTATTGCTTGCAAGAGGTTGTACAGGTTAAAGTTTTTCAATACAGTTTTAAAAGTGCTAAAACTTAACTACATTCATCCATTGAAGCATGAATCTCATGGGAGGAAGTCTGTCATTTTCAATAAATGGTAGTGAACCACAAGTGCCACTCACCAAGTCATTTTGCTACTTTAAAAACACATCATCTGTAAGGTTCTTACATACTTTATTAATGTTAAAAAATGAGATTTGTTTATATATTTCAATGATAGATGGAAACATTAAGATATACAGGAGGACAGTGGTGACTGTGGGTTACATCATTATATATTATAAGGTAATCTACCGGTGAAGGTAGGTTTTCGGATGGACACAACTATCACACAATTAACTTGAGATTCCAAACAAAACACACTCGAGCAACCTACTCTACATCAGGTCCCTCTTCATCTCTGTGTAGTTCTTTCCTCCCTTCATCCTGTCCAACATCCCTATCCTGTTCCTGCCCTTTCCTCGTTTGCCTAACATTCTCCCCTCTATTACCTTCTTCAACATCCCCCTACCGCTCAATATGCCTTTCATCCATTTTTCCTGCCTCCATAGGATTTCTCTCAACAAGCCCCTCTTCTCACCCACCATCCCCAGTGCTTTCTCATTTGTTTTCCTTTCGGTCCATTTCACCTTCTCCATTCTTCTCCATACCCACATTTCAAAAGCCACCAATCTACGTCTATCCTCCTGCTTCAGTGACCACGTCTTCGTGCCATACATAGCTATGCTCCATATCAAAGTTTTTACGAGTCTTTTCTTAACATCCCTACACAAAGTCCCCCTCATTAGCTCCCTCCTCCTTGTGAAAGCCTCTTTGCCTAGCGGAATTCTTCTCCTTACGTCCCTACTACTTTGACTGTGTTGGTCCAAAACACTTCCGAGATATGAGAATTGTTATACCTGCTCTATTTTTTCCCCACCTATTTGAATATTTAGCTTAGCGGGTTACATCATTACAACTGAAAATTGAGAAAGAAAACTAGTGTCATCTTCTTAAAGTTAAGCTCAAACTTTTTCAATAAAAACTTGATCAATTGGTTATCTGAAAGCTACAACAATAGATACAATATATAGGATATTACCATTGGCATAGAGGATGAACTGCCATTATTTTCTTCAAAGTTTCATATAGCATTGATTTTTATGGAAAATCAGTAATATATTGTTTTTAATTCACTTAATTATTAAATTTTGACTCTATGGGGAGTTTAATGTGTCATTTGAAGTCATTGGTGGTCATGGGTACACAAAAATGGTGAGAGAAAATGTTTTATAGGGTTTCGCGAGTCTAATCCCTGAATAGTCTGGATTTTGCCCAGCCCAGTTCACCTCCAGCTCCATAGAAGTCCATACCAAGGGTTGCATACCTAAGGTCACCTAAATCATAACAAACAAAGGCAAAGTCAACCTTAGATATGTGACTCTCAGTATGGGTGATAGTCAGCGAGGTTCGTACTAGTAATTAGGGGATACAACTGACAACTAAAGTCATTTGTAAGCATATATGCATAAGCTATGACAAAGAGTAATCAAATATCATTTTCAAAATTATGATTCATGCAAATGCAACTTAGGATTTAGGACATGGAGACTAAGGTAAAAATACTTTTCAATCACATATCTATATAAGTATCACTTTGTCAAAATGAAAGCTTTATTCATTTTTTTTAATTAACAAGGAAGTCGATGAACAATTTAATGCACATAAGTACAAATTATTATTTCAGATTGAAAATTTTTTATTACTATAAATCTTTGAATGGACAAAATTAATACTTTATCATAATGTAAACAGCCTAGTCAAACTTTATTCTTCAAATCATGAACTTTCAAGTACACAAAAAGTCTTGATACATCTCAAAATTAAAATTCATAAATTTGCTTCAGCAAAGGCAAAAAGTACTAGAGGCATACATACTTTGCATGGACAGCAAGCCAACATAGGTATTCAGCTTGGCAAAAAGTGTAGTGAAAGTTGAAAGCTGCTCTCTAATTTCCATATTCTTCTTTTTCAAACTATCTTCGCAAGCATAATTCTTACAATCCTCTTCTATGCTAAAATTGCGAAAAGGATACGATTGTGAGAACATATTAGTAAATACGCACTGTCTCAAGTTATATCAATTACTTCAATGTGTTCAACAAAAGAGAACAAACTTGCACTATTTAAAAATAACAAAACCTAAAGTTTATTTCCAAGAAAGAAGAAAACTGCCGCTCTATGAGATCTATCATTCATGGCAGTTTCTCAACCATTATTTGACAAAGAGAGAGATCTAGACTACAGCTAAAACCTCACCATCACTAAAAAGGAAAGGTTTCATACAAGTTAATTCATTTGGCACTACCATCATGCTTGTGTATCACTTTATCTCAAAAGCTCTGGATTTTGCTTATTTATCACCATTTCAATTTTAGATTTTCATAAGGATATCTGCTAAATGAGGGAATCTACAGCTATACGTTGTCAAGATAGTACAACAGTATGTCATCCACTGCCAGTAACTTTTCTTCTAGATAACTTATAATAGCTTGCTTTTCTTAGTATTTTATGTTTGTCACCAGTTTATGAAGCATTCATAAATTATTTTATTGATTTACTAATCTTTATGAGAAGTTATGTTTTCATTCTTATTCCATAATTTGATAGTCTCTATCACTAAATGTTAAGTTCTGACATAAGTGATTGCATGACTTTCCTCTATTTCTTGCTAATATGGATATTATCTCTTCCCACATCACTGACTTGTGTATTTCTTATTGCTATAAATATGTTTAAAATGGCTAACATTTTTGGCCTTCTCTGTGAAGGACAATTGGATTTAAAGCTGGGAATATTCATGCATTCATATGCATACACAAAGATGTAAAGTTTCTCCATGCCAAACTGCAACGCTGATAGAGATGCTATAACGAATGTTTTTGTGTACTCACATATTTCACTGAAAATAAGCTTTTGGAAGTTATTTTGTTTTGCCTACCAAGGCGTACATTTTGCTAAAGGGGCAATAATAATGAAATATGAATACAGCTTGATCATTGTTTCATTCCATTCTATTCCACACGGCATTTAAATCACTATTCACATCTCCAAATAGAGTTCAAGGTCTGTTTTATGAGAGACAGCCACAATTAGTGCATTCAACATATTCGACACATTATGAATAAATTAACTGATTGAATCTTTGATGACGACGATAAGTCACTAAACAAGTTACCTGGAACAGTTTGAAATATGAACATGCTAAAAAAAATATAATGGTCCAATGCTCAAGCCTTTAATCCATATAAGAACACTTTGATTCATATGCATACACTATTTTTACTTGAATGTAACACATTTATACATAACATACAAATAAAAGTGTCTTTTTTCTGTGAATTTGCACTTGATGATCTCTCTTGCGGATTGCACATGTGATTTAATGTCAAATAAAAGTATTATTATAGTAATTCCCAAGTGAGAGGTTACTTTTCAGTTTTTCCTCCTACCTTACATTGAATTAAGGCTGATTTTAGATGAAAAAGAGATTTCATGTTAAAATTAACTGTGTAACATCATCATTAACAGATATCATATTCATATAATTTTATTTTGGCCTCTAATGCAATTCACCAAAAAACAATATCTTACATGTATGTCCCAAAATCCTCACCAAAAAAAATAATTCATACTTCACTTCCAATATGGTTAACATTCTAACACCAAAAAATAATCAATTCCTGGCCAAATTTTTCAGCCAGGCTTTAATATTTCTTACTGACAACTTATTGAGCAAAAAATAATAGGTATTGTGTTACCTTAACATGTGATAAGGCAGCAATTTCTCTAGGTATATTACATAAGATGTTAATGCTCTGCTGAACTTCTGAATTGATGGCACAGTCTCCAAGGTTACGATGATGTCATTCTCGAGGCCTTCCTGGAATTCTCGATATCCCTGCTCCAGAGCTCGCAAGTATCGAGCATTATCTTTCAGGTGTACTGAAAACTACAAATTCATTTAAAACTATTTAGTTTATAATTATCATTCAGGCTTGAGCCTACATCCCTAATGAAGGCATAGCAATAATTTAGAATGTGCACATAAGAGCTAATTAGTTTGTATCCAAAACATTTTGTACAACACCCATACAATCAGCATTAAATTCAAACATCAAAACAAACACTTGAATACGTTGTTTAAAATCGAGTTCATTCAATTTCATTTGGTTAACATTAATCACCAAGTGAAGATGTACGACAATATATTAACACTGTCAGTATTTCTTCATATTGATCAGATGTTGCACAAACAGACCACTGTAAAGCTTCAAAGCTATACAGGTTGGTCCATTAGCGCCCCTTAAATTAAGGCCATTTTTTTCAACCTTCACCCAGCGTACGGATCTATACAATGAAAGTTCTTGTTCCAACCTCTTACTTTATGGGTGTGAACCACATTTCAAAATGCCTGAAATGATGGCACTAAATTATAGTTAGGAGTTTCAAGATGCAGTGATTTAAAATGCATGGAGTGTTATCTAGATCAAATAATTAAATGGAATTTTGCTTAAATTCAAGTCCAGTAAAAATGGGTGGCAATCTTGGAAAGGTCACCATGTCATCCATCATAATGCTTGACAGAGTACTATCTTACATGTTGTTGATTATGTCGATAGGAATGCTTTCTCTGGGTGAAAAAGGAAAAATATTTATAATTTATGACAGTGACTGACAAAATTCTCAACTGTGGCTAGCAAAAGGCTATTTCTACTATCATTCCTCAAGCCAGCGCAAATATGGTATAAGTATTTTTAAAAACAGGATAAGAGATTCAACACTGCCAAGATTAAGGGATTAAAGGAAAAATTATATGCAGAGTGTGATCGTTTCATTCTAACTAATTTGAATTACAATACTCTATACACTGAATGTTTTCCTTCTTGTTATTACTTCACAGATTTGAAAAGTATATACAGTGTGCTTTCACTGGTTTTCCCATTGCTTTTTATTTATCATTTTTATTGATACTAGGGAACTGTAAGGTGGAAATGCTTTTTTCTGTACAAATGCATTGAGATAATGAAGTCTGCAGGGTGACAGAAAAGATGTCTGAACACAAAATGAAACAGAGAGGTGGTTTTTATTCAGAATATAGGAGGACCCCTTGCAATAAGGCTTTTGATTGTGTCTTTGAAAATCTCTTCTAGCAATCAAAGCAGTCTTGTGGCATATAGTGCTAGAATTTATTCCGAGCTCACTCTTCACTCCAATCAGATTTTCAAAGCGAGTGTCACTAAGACTCTTACGTACATCTTTTTTGGCAGCTACCTTCATTGTGATGCATGAACCATCTTTATTAAAGACTCTTGAGATCTTAAAATTTAGACGATCAGCCAATCTACATACACCTTTGAATGTTTGCCACAAATTTAGTTTTTTACTTCTTTTCCAGTTATACCATTTAAAATAGTAAATTATGACCTTGAGGGAAGAAAGTCTGATGGCTCTTCAACAAACATTTTACTGCATAGCCTAGAAAACTTTGACTGATATAACGACCCACATCATCCTAAAACTTATATGGGACTGCACTAACAAGAATATCTTCAATAGTACAATAAAGAATGCTGATTTTGCATCAAAATGAACAGAGGTCTGTTGAAATTCAGAAGTAAGACATTTCATTATACAACTTTTTTAGGTATTACATCAAAGTCTTCTTGTTTTTTTATTTACTGGCACAAGAAATGAAGTCAATGAAGACTAACAACAAGCATAAAACTGAAATATTTTTCAATACCAGTAAATCAAGCATTATCCATTTCATTTGGTCTTAAAATTTCTTTGAAAATATTTTCCTAAGAGTTTTAGGAAGTCCATATTAAATGCGTTTGTAATTTTCCACAGATTTTATGGTACAACGTGTTTCACCAACTCAGCAGCATCATCAGGCACAAGTTACACATACAGCTGTTGAATATACACCCTTCGGACAGGAAGGATATATATTCTCAGATTAAATTAGGTTAGATTTAAGAAGGAAAAGAAAAACATACATTTTCATGCTTTCTGATCATTTTGAAAGCAGTGTGTGAAACAGTGCATCATGCATAGTTTGTAATTTTATTGTTTGCACCAATTAAAAACATATGGACTTCAGCAAAAACAAATTTACCATTTTAGAAGAGTTTTTTTCACAAGAATTGAAACTTCTCGTTACTTGATATACTCCTTAGATCACATGCTACTTTTTAAATTTCATACAAAGAAAAATTGCAACTTTGTTAATTCCATTTAATTTTTTGATCTCACAACCTGGATTTCAATACATCACCTTCTGGCACATTTTCAAACTTTAGGTGCAAATACTATATAAAATTTGCTCAAGGGTCAAATGTATGGGGGCAAAAGGAGACATTTTGGGATAAAACAGGAGTAAGGAGGGGTGTTCAGAGGAAATGGTTTTGCACCTGACATTAAACTGGAAAAAATTGTATTGTCCGAAGGATACTGATAGGTAAGGGGCATCTGGATAATGGAAAGACAGAAACTGGAAAAATTCAATGGTATGTACCATGTTTTAGGTTTTACAAGCAGGAACATGATGAGAGAAATGAGGGAGGAGTTAGTTGACCTGTGGTGACCATATGCTTAGGTAGCCAGTCATACTTTTCCCTGATCTTGCCCCTGATTAGTAAAATTTATTTATGGCACTTCTATGAATGAAAATAGGCCTACAGAATAGAATCAATACAAAAGACATCGGCAGAGTGTAAGTCAGAACTATCATAATATCTTTGTCTATCTATCTTTGTCTATCATCTATCATAATATCTTTGTGAAAAATAAGTGCTATAAGATAAAAAATAAAATACCTTGGCATTGAGAGGACTTGGGCAATCTGAAGTAGCTGCAACACGTTGCTCTGTGTATGTGTGAAAGTCAGACAAACCCGTAGCCAAGTCTCGGACATGGCTGCCAACTTGTGCCACCAGATGGAGGCACCATGCTTGCCGTCGCCTGTCCAGTTGTGGGATGTTAAGCTCGTTTAGTTCATTTATACCTAGATGGCAAACGAAAATGCACTTCAGAGTAAAATGACGTAAATTACAAGATTAATGCAATAAGGAAAGAGTATGTTTGTACCAATTTGCAGACTAAATATGAGGATCACAATGAAAAAGAGCAAATTACTTATAATTTAACATTATGGTGCCCATAAGACAACACTATACATACACTGGTTTAATGAGTGTTTATTCAATTTTGCATAAAATTTCACTCAGAGCTGATCTGCTTATTCCTCTGCTCTGAAAATCACAAAATATTGCAGTGGTAGAACTATTACAGCAGTTTGTAAACAATGATGCCTGAAATCCCACTGATCTAACAATGCTGGCACAACTGAGCCATCACTAAGATATTACTACCATAATTTGTTGCCCTTTCAACATACAGTAAAATCTTGATTAACTATCCTTGTGGTCAATAGTCATTCCAAGAGTTACCGCGACTTATGTGAGACACTTACGTTTATCAACAAAAGGAATATGATTTGAAATTATGTCATTAGCAGCTCCCAATTTCTGCTTCAGCCCATCCTCCGTTTCTTTTAGCCTCTGCTCCAGGGCATACACTTGAGAACAAGTTTTTTGGACTTCTTTCTCTTTGGCACTCAATCTAGTTTCTAGCTTTTCCTTATCAGATTGTAAACTCTCAATCACAGCCTAGAAGGAGGAGAAAAGTCATTGAAGCACAGGAATTAGGAAGTGAACTACCAAAAACTTTAATTGGGAAAAAAATTTTTAAGGGCTTGCATATCACACATTTAAGCAGTTAGGAAATTTTTCCTGTGTCCACAGTTTACCATGGTAACTTCTGAAGCTGTTTTTTAAAGGGATTCTACATTCTAAGAATTACATGCATTGCTTACATGGACAATAAAAATTGTTTGGGGAGTCTGATTACATTAAAATCTTCATCTCTGCGATACCATGTGAAATGCATATTAGGCTGGTTGAATTAATTTAAAATATATTCCTTCGCACTAGTATAATTATGATCTTCATCATATTTTCCATTTCCTCAATATAAGGAGGAAATATATATATACATAAATATATATATTAAATAATATAATATATAAATATTTTTATAATATATTAATTAATATATTAAAACTATATATATATATATATATATATATATATATAATGTTTTTATGAAGATAACATTTTTAGTATATGAATATTAATGTATGTACTAGACGTCCTCAATGTTGCATTATTTAGCATTTTAATGATCTGAACGCAATGAATAGCCAACACAAATAAAATAAACATTAGAAACATTTCAGTTGAAAATGTTCTCGGCTGCATAAGTAATTAAAGGTACAAGAGTAGCTGCTCTCTTCAAGTAATCAAATAATATCTTGCCTTGTAACTTTCTTCTGCATCATTGTTACACTTTTTGAATTTCTGAACTTCATGCTGTAATTTTTCCAGCTGTTCTGTCATTTCTGAAACCTGAAGTTGATAGGTAACATCTTTCTCATGCATCTGTAAATTTGGAGAATAAAATATTGAAAAATACAGTTAAGCAAATAGCTTGAACCATAATCAGAACTGAAATTATGAGTTTAGTTTATACATTTTTAAAGCAAATCAAAGAAGAGTACTCATTGGGTAAAAATTAACTCCACTACATATAGTGGTAATTTTAATTTATTAAGGGAAAAGTTGATTTCCTAGATATTTCCTTTTAAATTTTATTTCATTGTTTTTTATGTTCCTCTCAACAGTTTGTCAGTCACTGTAGTGCATATGGGATGTGATCAGGGATGAAAAGAATAAATTTATTGTGTCCAATGATAAAAAATCTACAGAGCTCATTAATATTCATTCATGCATAACTTTCAAAAAGCATCAATAGATACAAATAAAATTTTAAAAATGCAATTTACCATGGAAAGAAGCTCAGCATTTTCAGCTATTTTCTTTTGAAATTCTTCATCTATCACGTTGTTAGTGTATTCTGAAGTCTGCAATGGTGTTCCAGCACTTTTCCCTTTAGTTTTCTTAGATTTAGCCTATAATGATAAGATTAAAAAGCAAACATAACCTTCACTTATAATATTTTTATGCCAATACATATTGATATGCTTCTCAAATTAAACAATTTTAAAAATGTTATGAATTATTTTCATAAACTATTATTAATTTTTGATAGTCTGCCATTTAAGGCAGGTTTTGGATTATCAGAATGAGCAATGCTATATATAGTATCTTAGCATTACATGCAGAATATGGCACCTCACACTACATTGAACCCTTCTTTAATCCTTTAAACCTTCTACCTCTCTTCATTCCATTCAACATGCATATGCCTCTTTTTTCTCCCACTGCCTTTCTTGTCTGATGTTTTCGACCTCTATTACAATATTCAATATCCCATTGCCAATGCTCTGCATTCAGTTTTCCTGCCTCCTTTGGATTTCTCCCAGCAATTCCCTCTTCCTTCACCATGTCTAGCACTTCCTCATCTGTTTTCCTTTCTCTCCATTTCATCTTTACCAGCCTTCTCCACACTCACATTTCATAAACTTCCAATATATGCCTAACATCTTACTTTGACAACAATATCTCAGCAATGCACAAAATCAAGCTCAATCTCAAAGTTTTCACTAGTCTTTTCTTAAAATCCTTAATCAATGTCCATATCATCAATTCCCTCCTTCTTATGAAGGTTTATTTGCCATTCTCAATAAAATTCTTCAACTTATGCCCAGACTAACTTCACTATCTTGGTCTAAAAACTTTCAAGATAAGTGAAATGTTCCACCTGCTCTAGCTTTTGTTTTCCTATTTTAGCAATCAA
The DNA here is from genome assembly GCA_037158775.1 of Hetaerina titia. NCBI lineage: Eukaryota > Metazoa > Arthropoda > Insecta > Odonata > Calopterygidae > Hetaerina > Hetaerina titia. The sequence goes on from CM073778.1 coordinate 85,536,740, forward strand.
CTTAGCCTTCCTCTTTCTTGAAAGCCTCATAACTTTTATTTGTTTTGCTTACATTGATTTCCAACCAATTGATATCACACTGATTTTCTCAGCTTGCTATAGCCCATACTGTCTTCCTTCAATGTTTTTCTAGACCCTTAAGTACCTCAGTAAGGATTTTATCTGACCCCATGGTCTTATTTGATTTAAATACCCTTAATGCCATTTCCATCTTATCATCAAGCACACCTGGTACTAAGTTATTCAGTCTCATCTAAGTCATATTCTCTTTCTATGAGTATCTAAGCTTGCTGGCCTAATGGCATTTGGTTTCTCTATACATTCCTTCCATCTCTTTTGAATCTTTCCTGGTTCAACTAATAATTTTTATGACAAATTTTTGATTGCACCAATTTTTCCTTCTGACATCCTGACAGCACTATCACCTACGAATGCAGCCAATCCATTTCATACTTAATAAATTATCCATATCCTCCCATTGAATCTTCCACCACACTTCTTTTGCCCTCTTAGTTACCCACTCACTCATTCCACTCTTTGTACTTCCTTTTGCCTGATTCGGAGTAGACATTCTTCCATTTCCTTCTTTTAACTCTTTTCTAATAATCTTGCCCATAATCTTATCCTCATACCATACATTTTTCAATTGCCTCTTGTTACTCCTATTTTTTATCTCGGTCCATGCTCTACATTCCATTTCCTCATCTGTCTTACAATTTTTACACTTTTTAATCTGATGTTACACTTTACTAGCAGTAAATCATGATCTGAATCTGCACCCCCTCTCATGGCGCTGAATTGATTTCGCTCTTTCTAATTCTGGGCCTAACTATAAAGTAGTTCGATGGCTCTCTAAACCCCAGGGCATTCTCTATGAATGCATATGTTTATGATGGTGTTTTAAGCCAAACATTCATTATAATTTAACCATGTCTCCTGTAGAACTGTGTTGCTTTCTCCCCATGGAGATTCCTTGTTCTTAAACTATAGTCCTCCAACTGACTCCCATTTCTTCCCTTCACCTACCACCATACTCCAACCCCCATCACTAACAAATATTTTCCTAGAGGGAAACCCACTATTATTTCTTCTAGTTGATTGTCTACACTATTTCTTTCTCCCAATTATTAACTTCCTGGCATTAAGTCCTAAATAATCACTATGTTGATTGGTTAAGTAGTACTAGTAATTAGGATAAACGACCAACAGCTAAGGTCATTTGCATCTTTAGGGAAAGGAGGGAGTGATTTGGGCAAGGGTATGTATGCATGATCAAGGTATGAGGAAGGATGGAAAAAGCCCAGCATCATAATTTGCCTACACTTAACGATAGGTCCTAAGGGGTCCACAGTTTAAAATCCCATCCGGCGAACAGCACACCCCATTTAGTATCTTAAATAGGGATCTTTATACCACTGAAAAATCATGCCATCACAGGGATTCGAACCCAGGGCCTTGGGGTGGGAATCCAGCAAATTAGCCACTGCACCATCTAGCTCCTCCTCATTGGTTCAACCTTTTTCTTGAAACTAAAATGATTCTATCACTCACCTGCACTATGTTTACCATGCTTCTTCAAAAATTTTTAATACTATTGCCATCCCTCTCTACCCCTTCACTATATATTACTCTATAACTATCACTCCAATAATCTATGCTATCCTTCAATCTTACCTCACGGGGCCATGAAGGGTCTATATTTCCTCTCTTCATCTCATGCTTTATATTTTCCAGTTCTTAACATTGTCCTAACATTCCTATTCTAACTGGCTTGGTTCCCTTTTTATCTATTTTGTTGCTGCTATTGTTAATTTTGTTTTACCAGGATTTTGTATGATGATAACTGTGAAAACTTTGCCTCTCCTGCTGCTGGACATGATCCAATGGGCCAAGTGCCATAGTTTGCTAGAACCCATTTTCATATTTATATCCATCATAAAGTAGTGGGTGAAATAACTGAAGTAGTTTGCAGTTGCCTTCTTCAATAGTTTTCAAATATGTGAATTTATGACAGAAAAAGCTGCATGCTGGGGTCAGATGCCTTTGCAGTTCCTTAAAAGTGTAAAAGTGACCCTAACTGGAGCAATTGCCTTTATACTTGCCTGCACAGTGCTAGAGGTCATTCAAATGCACAATACCTTCCACCAAATCATGTTTTTAGCCCATGGAGATGCTTTACAAGGATATGAGTGAAAAATTAATCTCTTTCATTGAATGAAATGACAGACATTTTTAGAAATGTTATACCTGCACATGAGTGATTAAATCATAATTCATTTCATATTTTAAACTGGTATTCAAATAATAATAATCTTTATTGATCAAAGAGCAGCATTTGCCACTATAGATGTCATCAAAGGAAAAACAAATAAATACATTCATTCATTAATGTGGTGAAGAGATACCTATGTATTATAATTTTACTCTTGAGAAGTTCAGTTCAAAATATTCCCTTTAGAATACAAGGGGTTTGAAATCAATCAATCCTCAATTAAATTTTTCAACCTGTTATAGCTAGTCAGCCCTGCAGTATGGGGAAGTCTGCCATAGAATTTTAAGGTAAGGTTATCCGACTAGTTGAAGGTTTTGAACAATCTGCATTGGGTAATGTCTAACATATTTCTTGACCTTGTATTATGACTTTTTATATTGCATCTTAATTCAAAGTTATTTACATTATCTTTTACATGAAGCAGTAAATGTATATGTAACAGGGCATCATCCCTCTTAGCCTGACAAGTGTTGGATGACAGTGATCAAAATAAAGAGCTGGTCGTAATCCTACTTTCTTTTATAACATAATCAGATCTTTTATGTCACTTGCATGTCCCTAGAGCCTTAGGTCATAAATTAGGTGACTTTGGAAAAAGCCAAAATAGGAAAGTTTCAAATGTTCCTTGGGAATATAGCTTTTAAGTCTTGTGATTAGGAAGAGATTCTTAGACAGTTACATGACTTTTCTAGGAAAGATTAGAGTCAATAAAACACTCTAGGAGCTTGACAGAGCTTTGGGCTTTACCAGCACTTCTAAGGTTACATGTAAGATATTGTATTTTTTCACAATTTAAAAATAGTTTATTAGCTGAGAACCAGTCACTAGCTTGTTGTTGCATGTCTTTCAGTCTTCATGGGCCTGTTCAGGATGTTTATATTTATTTATAAAAGTAGTTTAATTAGCATACAGGGTACAATCAGCAGGTATGCTACTTGGTAAGTCATTGACCATCAGCAGAAATAACAGAGAACCAAATGTATACCCATGGGGCACACCATTTTTTACTTGGAAAAATGTTGACTTACAGCCATTTACTTCTAACATTTGTTTCCAGTTTTTAAATAATGATTTGGGTGTCGACAATTCAAATGCTGAGGAGGATCAAACAATGAGAGAGATGAGCACAGCCTATTTTCAAAAGCACACAGTATTTGTTTTAAGGCATATTCAACAGCTTCCTCGGTCGACTTCCCATGTCTAAAGCCAAATCGTGAGGAACTGAGTAAGTTCTTTCTTTCTAGATATGTAAGTACAGGGTAAAGCAATATAACTTACTTTTTTAAAATAGGAAAGTGTTTCAAAAAAGGAAGTTATGTTGCCATACGCTTAGCCTCAATGACTTTGCCAATCACAAGAATGATGGAAATGGGGCAGTAATTATTTGGATAATTTTTATAAATTGATATTACCCTGCTTATAAATTGGTATTACTTTGGAGTATTAAGAACATCAGAAAGTGTCTAGACCAGAAACAGGAATTAATAAACACAAAAATGGGAAGAAAATTTGATGAATAATGCCCTAATAATATCATTTGAGAGACCATGGACAGCTCTATTTTTTGACCCTTAAATGCAGCACACTCTTCCACTATTTCAGATGGGATGATCCACTTCCAATGAAAAGTTTCAGTCGAAACAGGAGATCTAGTGGGGCAATCTTTAATATCCAGATTGGAATTTGAGATTTTACAAAGAACATTATCTAAGGAACTTGTGAAGAAGTTATTAAATTCAGAGGGATGTACTGAGGTATCTTTTGTTGCATTAGTTCAGGGAGCTATTTCCCTAATTATTGACCAGGCAGCTTTAAATTTATTTTGGGAGCTGTCAATAAATGTTCCATTGGCATTGAGTCCAGCCAATGTTGCTCCCTTTTGAGCTCATTGTACACTTCAAGGTTAGCATTAGTTGACTTTCTTTTAAAATCATAATGGCTCCACCGCAGATTTTATCTTAACTGCACAGGTTCACAAAAAATAAGTTGTTTTGTTTAATGATTGGCTAAACCTTAATTAATTTTAATGCAAATGCTTGACTGAATATTGAAATGAATGCTTCAAAGAGCAAGATAAAGCTCTGTAGGCAATTATCTGAAGTAAGGACACCCAATCTATTTCGGTGAGAAGATGTTTGAAATTTGCCATACTACTTGGAGTAATTGTAGTTCTTTTACAGTTCATAACTGAAGGAACACACAAAAGGCAATGGCACTGTGATCAGAGATCAAAGGATTAAAAAAGCATTGTCAGAATATTCCTGGACATTGCAACTAATAATAATATTATCTAAGCATACAGAGCTCCTCGTTGGTTGTGAGTTGGCACAATACAGATTAAAGGTCCTGAGTATAATATTAAGTTGAGTACTGTACCTTGAATCACAGGTCATATCAACATATATGACAGTATTAGTAATATACTTTTGAAGAAAGATTGACTTCCTCCAGTTGATTACAGAAAGTACTAAAATCACCTTTATGTGAGCGATAAATGGACACAATAATTAAGTTATAACACTTAAAGAAAACAGCCACGATTTTGAAGCTCCAATCATGAACTTTGCTGTGATAAATATCGTCTATTTCACTGGATGTGTTACGTTTTCAAGCTAGCTCATTTATTTATTTTAAATTAATTGAAAAACAGCACTTAGGCCTTTAGATCAGACTTATTTTCAATGATATAACAATAAACAATTACAAACACTCAAGTCCTACATGGAGAGAAATCTACATAGGTGGGAATTGAACTCACAAGCTCCAGGTTTTATGTTACCCCATTGCTGCTTGGGCCGGCAGGGTAAAGTAAATTAAATCTAAAATTACCTGATATTCTGCTATTTCATCCTGTAATATTGTAACCCTTTTCGTTAACTGTTGATTGCGAAAATTAAGACTGTCCATTTCTTGGTCTGCTTTGCGCAAGCTTTGATCCCTTTCTTTTAGTACATCCTGTAAAAAGTCAAGTACATAAATTAAATTAGGTCCATTTCAAAAATCTTGCATTCCACCTGTAGTGGATTAGGGTGGCACTTATTGTCCAGAATTGAAGTACTGTTTAAGTTTGTGTTTTAAGGACTGATCATTTTTTTGAGAAAACACTTTCAGTTCAATACCCTTGCGGTCACCCTAAGCTGCACATGAGGGGCATAAGTGCAAGTGGGCTCAAAATTGTGATTTTAAGTCCATAAGCACATGCTTTCTTGTAGTTCACATTTTGTAACTACTTGGGAGCAAACTTTCAACAATCATGGCATACCTTTGGTTCTTAAGGGCAAAAAACAGCATTGGAGATCTAAGCCTGTTTCTCCCAAGAAAGAAGAAAGATGAATCACCACCTGTACAATTTGTGTCTCAAAGCCTAACTCTGTGACTGACAAAGTGCCTTTTAGAAGCCCAAAATGGGAGATTCAATTATGTCAAACCAGAAAGCTCACTGTAGTTTTCTCTTAAGGAGAATTAGAATATTGTGGCAGTAGTTTGTCAATGTCTTTCTGGAATAGCGAGCCTCGGGATAGATTACCAGTGATTTTTTTCCATATTTCTAAAGGAGTATTTAGATAACCAATAACTTACACTTCAGCACATGGATTTTTAGGTTCCAAAAGTATTTAGTTTTAGATCTCTAAGTTCCTATCTTGTCTGTCAAAAGATTAAAATCAATGCTCAGTGTTTTGGTATCTTCAGCTTGTTAGTCAGTGTACAAGTGATGACTATGAAATTTCTCATGAACATTAATTATTGAAGAACAGAACTTTATTTGGAGAATTCAACTTGAGAAAATGTTTTCTCTTTACTCTGAGAGCGAAAGTTACAGACTTGGCCCCTGGCAACAGGTGGCTCAAGGCCCAGGGCCAACCATAACCAGATGGGTGTTGAGATAGAGCTCAGAGCTTGAGATAGAGGTAGGGACGGGGCATAACATACTTGCAAGAGGTTTCACAATGTTAATTTGTATTAGTCAGTATCACTTTCTTTGTATTTGGTTATATTACTTGGTTTGGTACTTGTCTGTATTACCTTGCATGCGATAGTATTAAAATTTGTTGACTCCGGCGTAACTTTATGGAATTTGCATAACACGTTTTTATGATGTCATGGTCATGTTTTTAAAATAAGTGTGTGGAATTACAAAGTCAATAATTTAATTTCAATATGACATCATACTACTTAGGATAGATACATCAAATTATTGTGCGATGAATCCTTTGAGGGCATGACTTTCCCAGCCTGATTTCTCTGTGCATGTCTGAAGGAGTTCAGAACAGTCTCCTTGCATGACACTCGCTGAAACAAATCACAGTTACTTTGAGGTTTGCAATGACTTTCAATTCCTAAAAAGAACTGGAGAAGAATGAAAAAATGCCACTGCTAAATTTGTTTAAACCACACAACGTTGGCTTATTTATCAACTTTCATATTTGAGCGAGAAGTGGGAATTTGTAAGTTGATCAATGCTTGATGAAAAAATTTTGAAAATTTGAATGAGAAAATATTATTGAATGGATACTTTATAGATAAGGGATGGAAGAATTAGCAAAAGAAAAGATTTTTTAGTTATTAGAGGACCGAAACATCTTGTTTAAGAGTCTTTGTAACTATTAATGCTATATTTTTTCCACATGGGAGTACTTTCTAGTCCTTACTCGTGGAAAATAGTAAAATTATTTGATCATCCAGTATGTACAAGGGGAGAGAAAGATGATTATGGATAAATGACAAAAATTGTTATCTCCCAATGGTTAATAGTCATACTTTGTATAATTTCAGCCAAAGTGTGACAAAATAAGAAGATTCTTGTCCTTTCCTTGCAACTATGAACTGTCATAGAAAATCTTTGCATGGCAACAAAAAATAACATTAGTGAAGAAATATGACATATCAAAACACTAAAAATCTCAGGACTTAACATCATTAATACTTTGTTGAGTCCTACACATAATTTTATATAATGTAAATGTACACTGCAATTTTGCCTCCATTTAATTAAAGAATACTTTCCACGAAATGTGTGTGAAATTTTATTTTCCATTACTTTAAGAGTATCTAGGACCCAACATCACTGAAACTGTTTGAGCAAGGTGGGGTAGGATAACACTTTTTCCAGCAAGCACCATAGAAGGAGACTCTCCCAGCTACCAACAGGTATGCACAAGTTGACCAGAGAATGAATAGTGCTCAAGGGCTTTTCCACACAATAATTTAGTTTATCTATACTACATAATACCATCTTATATGAGGTTATACAACCAAGAAATATTAGCTAATAAAATGAAAGTGATACGAACTCATACAAAGTAACACTAGGGTACCACCTCTTGTGTGGCGGTGCATGTCCTAGCTGCACGCTGCATGTACGTGCCTTGCACCACCCATCGCTGGGTGCCATTTAACCCTAAAATTTACCCAAAAGGTTGATATTTATGCTCCAGAGGAATTTTAAAATGAGTGAACTACTAGGAATTATGTTTCCTTGCATTACAAATCACAATTTTGGGCCAATTCGCACTTGTACCCTTGGGATATGACTTAGGTGTTGCCACACAGGTATCCAATTGAAGCATATCATTTTCTCACCAAAGCAGCAATATTTTAAAAAGCAAATTTAAACAGCACTTCAATTCTGAAAAATAAGCACTACCCTACAGAGGGATAAATATAACACAGAACATAGGGTATCATTATCAAATTGCAAAATTAATTACCACCTCTCTTAAAATTAGCCAATTTAATGATTCATTCTCCCAGGCCATCGTGAAAATGTTTCAGCATTGTTGTCCACCAGTTAAAATATTGCTTAATGCATATATACTCACAATGATATAATATGCATGAAATTAGAATAATAAGCCAGTGATAACTTAATGGCTGTTGGGTGAGATGAGTTGAGTGAGACAGAGGCACTGCTCTTCAGCAACTGACCTTCAATTCAGCATTTTTGGACTGCTCCTCTATCACAGCTTTCTTAAGAACAGCAGCCTGAGCTCGAATCTAAGGGAAAAAATGTAAAATTATAAAACACTTTTTATCATGTTACATGAAGTTATCATGAATTATGCACAGTCTAAACCTCCATAACAATTTCTTTGTATAGCTTCCTTCATTTAGTTTTAAAATTTAATTGAGTGTGAATGCATAAACATCATCATTTCTCATTTGAGAAAGATGATTATCTATAGCAAATGATACCTACCAATAAAGACTAGAACCATTAAATGCCACAGTGAAATACAAGTTTTGTGAACAATGCCCGGCATTGTTCATGAACTTGTCTGGAGTGGAGAATCAGTTGATATGGAATGGTCGAAGTTAACATCATTAAAATAGAGGCCAAAAACTGTTTTAGTGTAGCTATATTATGGTAGAAATGGTGTTATGACTAGTTTAAGATGGTTATCAGAAATTAAACATGTTTTCTACTCAAATGCACATCCTACTTATGCTCTATGAAAATTCTACCTCCATTTGTAAGACGGTTACAACCAGGAATCAAGGACTCAGGTAGTGTCTGATGCCAGTTTGTATATTTCAGAATGCTTGTCTTACATTCCTGAACAGTTTGGGGTGCTTATTTAGTAACTCATCAAGCAGGTTGCTCAATGAAAATAATACCTTAGAGGTCAACTATATTAAAGAATAATGAGAATCTATTCCATGAATAAATAAAGCAAATTTTTCCAGTAAATGACTAACTAATTGAACTAGAGGGTTATTTTTCATGCAGAAATTATTTTGAAATATGGTAGAATATATCAAAGAAATTGGCAAGTGTAAAAATACTGGCAGAATAGTTTCTGCAAGTAAGTGGGGTACCTATATCAGAACTTAAATGCTTGTCTAAAGCCAAAAAATGGCATGGCTAAAGCAGAGAAGTGTATGAATATGTACTACATTATTATATGGGAATGAACTCGGTTCAGTCAGATTCAGTATAAATTCCAACTTATTGCAGAGGGTAAAAGGTACTTGACAAGCAATGGTAGTAAAACTAGGAGAGATAAGGTGGGCGATGTGTGACGATAATATGAATTAAATTGACCAATGAGACACAAACATGAAATACATCTGTTATGCTGGTTTGGCCATGTAGAGACAATGCCCAAGAGTCCATTGTGAAAGTTAGATTAAATAAATGTAAATATGTAGAGGGAAAAGAGTACACTGATAGTGTCATGGGGAATATGTGATTGAGACCTGTTACAAAGGTAAAAGAAGTCTGCATAAGGATTGGATGATATGGAAGAAATTATTATTAACATGAATTGGAGAGGAATTAGGTAAATTGAAAAGCTTAAGGAAGACGGCAATCTGGATAGAACATGTTAAGGAAGAACTGCAAGCAAAAGACAGCCATGACAGGAAAGATGAGTGGGAAGGGAGGAAGAAGGAAACTTGGCATGCTTAAGATAAAGAAAGAGGAATAATCAAAGAATAAATCACTGTGGGAAACAATATAGAAATGACTGGAGGCTTCAATTCCATTGAAATGTCCCCGAACAGATATATTGGTGATAATTTTTACCATCTCTTTGCAAAGCAATGTCGATTAATAATTCTCAAACCATACCTATCAACTGAGACATCAGTTTACAGTTAAAAGGTGCAAATATAAGCATTAGAGTATTTAATTTAATTCTTGGTTTTAGGTAAATTTACCATAATGAACAGAATTTATTCCTCAATTTATTACTTTCAGCATCATTTAATTGACAGTTAATTTATTTTCATTTATACACCACTGCTAACATGATATGTGCATGTCATAATAAATAATGGAAACAGTAAGCAAACAAAGAAGTCAAGAGATAAGAGTAAGCTCCAATCAAACGCCTGAACTTACAAAGATAAAACCAGTCACAATTGACTAGGAAGAATATAGACAGTAATGAAATAAAAATAACCCTGTAATTTTCAACGTTTTATTTTTAATATATTTTGACTGATTTCAACGTTCCTCTGTCATTATTAAGGGGTCTACAAACATATAGGGGAGTGAATATCGTATCCATACATCATATCATACAAACAAATCGTATTGCATTCAATATCCACCCATCCACTTCAACAGTTGATCTCTTGATTATGGCGCTGAAGGATTAAAATAATAACTGACGGAAATTTCGATTCAAATTAAACAAACAGAAAATTGCAATAAACAAAAGTCAAAAATGGTATATTCTTATTTATTGGAGCGATGATAATGTACATGCAATCATGGAGCCACGAAAAAAGTATGCTTGATATGCGAACTACAAGTATTTTTGGGATGCTTGTGTAGATTCGTTATTACTAATAAGGAAAACCTGGTGCTATTCAGTTATAATTCAATTATGTAATTACTGTTAGAAACGGACTTCACATGGAAAATGCTCATGATAAGGATCCTGTTACTTGAATTTATTTTTATTTGGTGAATATTACTATTAGTACTATCAACCACTGTTATCATTTACAAAAGATCAAGATCACTATCAAGATGCAGAAAGCACCAATATCCATAATAAACACAGACTTTGATAAATGAAAGGATCTTTAGCAGTGCCAAATTCAATGATTGGGTTAAAAGAATTTCTGCAAGCTTTTCATTCCCATGGCTATAAATACGTGAGCTGTTTACATTAAGCACTAACTACTTAGCTGTAAATACACTCCATAATTAAAAAGACAATCAAAATACATCACCAAATATTTACAATTACATGTATGAGCCAGTTACCAATTTCGATGTGCATCCAATGCTCATAATTTGTCAGTTTAAAGACCGATTTGAAAGTAAAAACTGTTGATCTTAAGTGATTCCTTTCCTTTAGTAACTAAATCTAATTTTATTAACCCTGACAAACTCACCTTAGAATATTCTGCTGCGAGCTTTTGGTACTTTGTTTGTAAATCCACGGGTACCCCTTCCATTTCGTGATAAAATAATACGACCAGCAAAACCTAAAGTATTATTTCAAAGCCATATCTATCCATTAGTGGTCTGCAAGTTATAAGAAACAAAACTACTTCTGTCAAAGGAATGGCATTTTCACGGAATATAAGAAAAAAATTAAAAGTGGCTATGAAAAACGGAATGAGGAAATAATTAAAAAACTTGATAGGGTTATGTGAACGCAATTCTCCCTACACCATTTGTTACTCATACTTCTACTTCACATAAGATTCCCTTCACCATAATTTCATTTTACTCGCGGTCTTAAGCTCATTTATTTTTTTGAACGCCCCCTTGGCAGGAAGGCCATCTACCGCTAGTTAGCGACGTGCGGAATTTGAACGCAAAATTTGTGTGCACTTGCGCAAAGTGAAACCAATGAGTTTCCTTATTTGAATCACAAAGAAAATCTTTTTTTTTACAAAGCAATGAGTCAGAGAGATGGTAGTATATTCGAATTGTGGTCTAATTTTCAACTCAACACTGCCGCAAGTTTTAGAGTTAAAACATTAAATGATAACAATTGCGCCGTGTTTAAACCGTCCAATTAACCCCTCCAATTGTACCATCTCGATAATGTCTCTCTTACGAACGACAGATTTAGGGTTTCTAGTCCTCCTCATTTCCTAAACTTCTCATTTCTCTCTTCAATCTAAGCAAATTAGGAAACCGGTGAAAGTAAAACTTAAAATTTAATTGTCAAGCGCAAATGCGTATTGCATTGGAACCTTTTCGCAAGAATAACATATTTTGTATTCGAATACCAATTTCATATTAGAAAATTGCTATAATTAGCTTTATTTCATAATTTACATTATTAAAAATAATGATTTTAGCATTCAATTATTTCTCACACCAAATCACATTTTTGAAAGAAATTTAAAACGAAAACTGCCAATTCAATGCAATGGGTGCCGTGAATAAAAATGTATTTACACAGTAAAGTTAAACATCTTTAGAATTAAAAATATATAATTACAAGAAAAAGGCCAAGCTAAACATTAAAATAGGAGGGAGAAAAATAGAGCAGGTAGAACAGTTTACATATCTCGGAAGTGCTTTGGACCAATATGGTCGAAGTAGTAGGGATGCAAGGAGAAGAATTGCGCTAGGCAAAGAGGTTTTCTCGAGGAGGGAGTTTATGGCGGGGACGTTGAGTAGGGATACTAAGAAAAGACTCGTAAAAACTTTGATATGGAGCGTAGCTATGTACGTCGCGGAAACGTGGTCGCTGAAGCAGGAGGATAGACGTAGATTGGAGGCTTTTGAAATGTGGGTGTGGAGAAGAATGGAGAAGGTGAAATGGACCGAAAGGAAAACAAATGAGGAAGTACTAGAAATGGTGGGGGAGGAGAGGGGTTTGTTGAGAGAGATCCTATGGAGGCAGGAAAAATGGATGAAAGGCGTATTGAGCGGTAGTGGAATGTTGAAGAGGGTAATAGAGGGGAGAATGTTGGGCAAGCGAGGTAAGGGTAGGAACAGGATAGGGATGATGGACGGGATGAAGGGAGGAAAGAAGTACACAGAGATGAAGAGGGATCTGATGTAGATTATGTTGCTGGATTAGGTTTTGAGTTCCAAAATGTTTATTTGATGGCTGTGTCCATCCAAAAACACCCTAACCTACCTTAACCGGTAGATTACCCAAAAAAAAATTATTACAAGAATAAACGAAGAGCTGGTAACAAATGCCCAATATTTGCAATTCTAGAATAACTATAAAAATTTTCATGATTATGTATGGCCCAACCTGCTAGTGGAAGAATTTTCCAAACATTAAAAGAATTAAGCACTAGCCATTATCATTAAATCTGCTATGGCAGCTATTATATTCACATAATGGACACCATTTTTAATATTTGATTGAATTAACACTCATAACTAGGAGAAGGGCTGTGTCTTCTCCTCAATAATTGTGCTATTCACTCTGAAGAAATGTATTTCATTAAAGAGTACTATAGAGATAATTTTTAAAATGTAGGGAAAAAAATTAGGCAATTCATTGTTCAGGTATATATGCCACCATGCAATTATAGGGAGGAAGAAGTCAATGGGTATGCAATCAGTTAAGAGGACTTAAATTATGGGTGTTTCTGGGGGAAAACACGTTGATAATTATGGCGGATTGAAAGAAAACAAGACACAAAGGAAGAGATAGATGTACGGTAAAGGACTACATTTAGGAACAAGAAATAACCACAGGGAGAAAGCAATAAGGTTATGCATGAGACAGGGATTAATCATGATGAACATTTGGTTTAGACACTGCAAAAGGCATAAATATTCATGGACAGTGTATGGAAAAGTCAAGAAGATGTCAGTTAGACTATATTACAGTTAGGCACAAATATTGAAACAGCATGATTAATTTGCAGATTCCTGGGAATAGATGCAGGCTCAAACCATAATTTAGTAATAATTAAGTGTAGTGTTAGATTGAAAAAGATAAAACTGGAAAGAAAATTTAGGACATTGAATTTGGAAGCATTAATAGGAAGGACAAAAAAGGAGTATCAGCAGTCATTAGGGAAAATTATGAGCTTGGACAGAGAGGTGGGCGCGATAGAGGAAAAATGGGAATATATGATATAAAAAAAGAGCTACAAATTTGTGAGTTAAGAAGGTTGAACAGTCTTAAGATTCCTTGAGTGCCAAAGCATTTAGAATGATTAAACACACCAGTGGATCTAAAGACATCAATTCATTAAGAACACCAAAAGCTCTCAAGACTTATGGACCCAATTGCAACAATCAATTTAACAGTGTATATCTTTACCATCACTGGTCTTTAAAAGCATGAATTTTCATGAAAATCTAAACTGCTTTTGGGAAACTTCCCTTAAAATATGGCCCACTTGAAGGAAGAGAACCATTAGGCAAACCTATGACACCTTAAGCCCCAAGAAAAAAATCACCTAAAGAGCTAAAATGTACTTTTGCCAAATCAGACCTCCAGTATATTCTCCTACTGTATTTAATTCTATATGAATGTACTTTTATTGGGATTTTTTTGGAGTTCTCTTCTTGTTGAACTTTCATGTTCGTTTAACTATGACCTGGTTTGAGTCAAAGCTTTAACCTGTGAAAAAATAAAGATTATAATTATGGACTTTTGGATATACAGGAATAGCAGACTGAAAATATGAATAATTGTTGAAATAGTCATTTTTATTAACTATATAACATCAGAGACATTTCAATTAAGAAATTTCACTTTTTAACACAGCATATTTTCATGAAAATATTATGAGAAACATAATTTTGTACGCTAATAGTGTGTGTGTGTATATATATATATATGTGTGTGTGTGTGTGTATGTATATAGCATGTAAAAACAGGATAAGCCAACTGATACTTAGCAGACTACTGAGCAAGGGGAACTAGTCTATCTTAATATTATCTAAACACTTGGGATTTGATACTTATTTGGAGGACAGACGGATGCAAACAGTAATTTGTAGGGAAAAGAGTAGAAGGGAAATTATGTGCGGCCAGCTCCCTTTCCTACATTAAAACAAGCAAGCAATTTACCATTTGATTAACAGGTTACAAAGTGCATTTCCCTTGACAGACAGAATTTTAACCTTGGACTTGTTCAAAACTGTAATCAGTCAATGAGAATGACATCTTATGTACATGTACCCCCCTATCTTAACCATTCTCATGCACTTATTTCCTCAGCTACATGACATCATCAGCCATATTTTACATGAATAGAATCACACCTGCAATCTTTGACCACAAAACCTGCAGAGCACCTAGTTTTATTTCTTCTTCAAGTATAGTAACAATACATACAATTTCATCACACTAAAATTAAGTATACTGAACATAAATAAATATTGTCGATTTATTTTCAATTAATCACTTTATTTGTTTCAAACATGTAAAAATGACAAATAGATTGAAAATTAAGTCAATAGCTTCCTTTGAGACTGAAAAAATGGAGTCACCACTAGTTGCATTTATGAATAAATAATCCATATTTGTACATAATACCTGACTTTATATTAAATTTGAAGCTGGGTATTTCAAAAAGACATTAAAACTATATACATATCACAGATGATTTCACTAAAATTTCCTCCTAGCTACCTTCAACATTAAAGCAATACAAATCTCTATGTTTCATCTACGATCCAAGTTCAAATTTTTACAATCCACACCTAAAGTATGTAATGATGGGCCAGGACTAAGAATTCTTGCACTTCCTAGGCATTCTTCATCAAGATACAACACAGCATACTGAAATTATGCAAAATAATTACAAATTTAATTCTTACACAATGAACACCTTAGCCATGAATAGAAATATGACTATCAAAACTAGCAGAAAAATAAAAAAAAGTTAGAGTACGTCAAACTTTTAGGTCACCAAATGGGTATTTTAAAATCAATTTTTCTCCAATTTTTTGAGATCAATAAGAGTAGTGAAATTTATTACACCAATGTAGATACAACTACAACTGGAATTGATTTAATTTTTAGTTGCACTATACTATAGTTGTATCCCAAAGTTAGGCTAAGGTCTAATGACAGTCAACCCTTATCTGCAATTAAAGAAGGCATTTTACACAATTAATGGGACTGGCTAGTTTTAGAGTGATCATATGCCAACAAAATGAATGAGACTTTTTTATAATCATAATGTACATCATGCAGCAAAAACAGTCACATATATGATATGGAATTGATAGCATATGATTCCATGGATGTTATGCTATATGTATAACGTTAGATTTGATAGCCTTCTTTACTTAGAGTTTAGCTGCCACAAAGTATCAGTAGCACGGGCATTGGTCCTTTGTAAGTGAAGCTTCTTTTTAAAAGAGAACAATGAGCCAGCAACAATATGACAGGCATTGCTGGGTCACCAGAAGAAGTGGAATTGTTCCAAAAATAAAACCAATTAGGAAATGAGTACATATGTAGTCTGTACAATAAATACAAGAACTGGTGCAATCTGGTGGTCATGATGCGGACATGCCCACTAGTGGCACTCGTTGCCTGAGACCCAAAATAGGTTAACGACCAAAGACCAATCAGCCTAATTAACCAATTCACTAGAATTTTAGAGAACATTCATACAGTCATCCGCTTAAATTTCTTAAAGGCAAACATATTCTAGCATGGGTCAGCATTTTTTGGAGCCAAAAGATCTGTTAACTCTGCCATGCATACTGTAATGAATTAGTTATTGACATCACTTGATCAGGGAATGGAGACAGTGGGACTGGATTTCTCCAAGCTTTTGATAATGTTGATGATCAAGTATTGCTCAATAAACTTAACAGATATGGCATAAGTGGGCTAGCATTTGATTGGATTAAATCATATGTATGCAACAGAAGTTGTAAAGTTACAATCAAACACAATGGCTTGCAGTGCTTATCCCACTGTAACAATGTGAATATTGAGGTACCGCAGAGGATAAATTAGGTTTGAATATTGTTCCTTGCTTACACTTATGAATTACCTGATTATTTTAGCTCGGTCAATGGTCTCAATGTGATTATTTTTGCTGAGGATACTAATATCATATTATCTGAGGAATCTTTAAACAGCATCGAATGTATAAGTGAACAATTGCTACAGAAAATAGCAATATGGTGTGCAGCTAACATCATTAACATTAATGCTAACATAGTTAACATGAACATTTTAACCTGAATCAAAATTTAAATGTATATTATAAGGGCCAAAGGAACTTCATTAAAAAGGTTCTGGGTAAAAAAATTCTTGGGTTTATTTTTACATGGGAGACTCGTGTTCATCATTTCTCCACTAAATGGAGTACTCTTTGCTTAATGTTTAGATTTTTAAAGCAAACTGTGATGCACTAAATACTATGTATTTTGGTGAATTTTATCCACAACTCACTGATGGCCCTTTCCTCTCTGCATACTCAAATTCATGAATTTTAACAATGTATGTGCATATGTTTCCAAAATGTCTTGTAGTGCTTTATAATGTGATGCAGCCAGAGTAATCCACAAATATTTTTTTTTCGATGATAAATCTTATAAATAAAGTTTGATCATTAACCATCCACTCTTTAAAAATGTGAGGATTCCAACCAAATTTAAGATAATCAATGTCAAAATGCCAATGATTAACATAATTATAATCATCAGTTTATATGTAAAAAAACCGGATTCGAAGAGCCCAGGACTTAAATTGTTGATAAAATTGTCATATTTTGATTATTTCAAGTAACACTTTGGCTGACTGATAGATTATTTTATTTTAATTACTTAGACAACAGTGACATTTCAAATTACAGAGCTGTTTCTGTTGTACCCTGAAGCGAATAATAGTCGGCACTAAAATGAAATGAAAACATACATAAAACAAAGAGAAAAAATTAGCATCATTGAAAAAATTCATACCTGACCAGGAGAAATGGCTCTCAATGGTTTCGATAAATGAATGATGAGTTTTTCACTGAGTGTAAGGCACACTTGGCATTTGGTTAGTTCATGAGCATGCTGGAATCGAAAATCACAGGTAAGTACTCCATTTTCAACAAGTGGCAGAGGAGAAGAATGGATCCAATGGGGTTTATCAGTCATGACAAACTCTGTGTAAAGAGAGGGATGACAAGTCCCTGATGCCTGAAAAAGAGATAAAATGTTATGGCTAAGCGCCATTTTCAAAGATATTACAATTGATGACTAATCAACTGGAAAATGCCACAATAAATTAGTTCTTTTTTCGTACTAATTGAAATGGAAAATTTCATACAATGAGAAAATATTTTATCCAACAAGGCCATTGCAAATGATATTCCTCCTATGGTAATTAGCATGACGTAGCATTTACCTTAAAATAAATAAATACTAAAAGTTAAAATTTTGATTTATGTACCCATATGTCTAAAAATCATTAATGTGACTTATGAAACCCACAAGAAAAATAGCATGCATAATACCTTAATGTCAAGTAAATATCTTGCTAAATCGAGGAAAGGATAAAAATTAATTTTTACACAGTAAATACAAATATTAACTAAAATACTTAAACAAGCCAAACTGGATGCCCACACATTGTAAAGTTTGAGAAACATTCCATTAAAAGAATAAAGAAAATAGGTCATTTAATTTTTACTCATGTCAATCTAAGTTTTAAGACAATATCTTGATTGATTATCAACTTTAAAAAAATCAATAAAACGAATTGAGAATTTTTTCAAAAGATTTGGTTTATGCAATAAGATTACATTATTTAAGACCTATTATAGGGTTTCTAAACATCATGGAATTTTGATGACCTTTCTCAAGCCAGGTGGTACATATTGTATAGTATTATTAGTGAGTAATTTGCATGAAAAGCGAAAGTATTTATTTTTAAATGGCTCCCTTAAAGAGTGATTTTTCACATAATGAGTGACAAGAAGAGGGGGATTCCTACATTCTACACCTGCTACTTCAGCTTGTGCTTACAACTTGTTTTGCTGGCATCTAAGTGTCTCTAGTGATCACACATTTTTCCAAACTGGTGTTAAGCGATATTATTTGTGATAGTTTTGCGCAAAGTTTAATAACCCTGGAAAAAATGTCCCCAAAAAAACGCCACAAGAAGACAGCCATGGTAGAATACAAATAACCACAGAAATGAAAAGTAAAAACAACGAAAAGTGAGAATTAGGTGTAAGCATGGCCAATCTAGCCTACACATACATTGTACAATTGGCCAACATCAACAATTTGCACTACCCTCAAAAACAAGGACAAAATTAGTAAGACAGATGCTTCAAAAGGAGTGAAAAGATTATCTACACAATGGCTACTTATTCTCAACAATATTGAAAGGTTCCTGAAAGGGGGAAAGTTATTTTCACTGATCTCATTAAGTTGATACCCGAATCAACAAGAGCCTAAAAAGGAGTATTTTAAGGAAGTTGTGGGTAATTCAAGTAGTTTAAGAGAAGAATCAGCATCCACAGCATAGTGAAACCATGAGCTCCAACTCAAAGGCAGCAGAGAACCTCATCAATGACTACAAGAAGTTTGTAAATTTTGAGGTTACCTGCTGCAATGGGTTTTTAATGGTAACAAGAAGGGTCTCTTGTGGGAAAAAATGCTGAAGCAAACTATGTCATAGCAGAGGAGAACACATTGCCAAACCAAAAGCCAAAGAAAGACAATATTATGCTGCTATTTTGTGACAACGCAAGGGTGACTTGAAAATTAAAACCCCATTTGTTTACGAAACTCCAAGAGGTTTTAAGTCCAGAAGAACAGGCTACATGTGATGTTTTCTGCAAATCAAATACACATTCCACCAGGTTGGTTCATTCTGCGATGGTAGAATGATGAAGATGATTCACGATTCTGAACCATGCATGCATAATTTTTTGAATAAAGGATGTACATGATTTATTTTTTTTGGCATGGACCATATCATTGTATTTTAAATTTATTAATATGGGAAAAATTGTTTCGCTTTACAAGAAAGATTCTGGAATGAGTTTTGGTCATTTTGCAAGGTGCCACATTAGTAGCATTGCTGCTGAGATCATTTGTGTCATGGATGGTTAATTATGGAGATGAGGAAGGTGAAGACAGAAACTCAGTACACAAATAAGGCAACTTTTAATGAAGGGTACTAATGGGTTAAAACTATGATATGCAAACTTCACTCTTCTCAATCCTATAATCATGGAGACTAAGCATAGATCAGGAAGCAATTAAAAAAATTACTACCTCTTGGAGGCCAATACAATGGCCACCTTATTCCAGAAAGCAACAGATAAAAAGATGAACCCTTGTAGTTAGCCCACACAGAATCTTCAGATGATAATTACTCTGTCCTGACAATAATTAGTACCATAGTTCCTTGAAACCAATCTCCCCAACTATGTGACATAAAAAATAAGAGGAATAATTCAAAGCTGCACTGTCATATTTCTGGGAAATATATTTTAATCAGAAGTGTACGGGATCATTTATTGACCTAATTTGTACTGTTTATAGCATTAAAATATTTCATAGCTTTGTACATATGACTAGATGCTTTTAGAATTTGAGAAATATGGAAATCTAAATCTGAGTTGAATTTGAGTTACAAAATAAGCCAACTTTTTCTAGATTATTGATTTAACATACGAGTACTGAAAATCAAATGGTTCTACTTTACTCATTGATTAACGAGGAAGCTTGCAATGAAGTGGAATGTTTAATGAACTATTTTTTTTGTCATTTTCAGTTAATACATTTTCCATTTGTTTACAGCTAGATGAGTGGTGCAAGCAAAACTCCCTCTCCCTCAATGTGGATAAATCAAGCTCAGTATACTTTATTAGAAAAAAATAAGCTAAAAGTTAACATATCACTATCAATATTGAAGGAAAATCGGTTCCACAGAATACCAGTTCTTGCTTCCTGGACATTGAATTAGATAGTAAATTATCATGGCATGTTCATATCAACAAGTTACTTAATAAATAAAGCTCCATTTGTTTTCTCATCAGAGTGATCAGGTAAACTATTAGTAATGATGCACTATCAGCACTAAAGTACTATGGTTATTTTTATGCACATGTTATGTACTGTGTCATTTTCTGGGCTTCCTCACCAATAGCCAGAATGATATTTAAAACACAAAAAAGGGCTGTTCGAATAAAGTGCAACCCTCTTTAAAAAGCTTCACATTCTGCCTCTTCCATGTATGCATGTACATATATACAACAATCGTCAGTGTTAAGTGCAACATCCAATTCTAAAATAGCAATGAAAATTATCATACTGTTAACACCAGAACCTCTAAAAACCTGCACCAAACATTTGTAAGAAATAAAAATGCAGCACTTTCTTTTTAATAAGCTACCTGAAAATGTAAGGAATCTCAATGGACTATCACTTTTTAAAATAAAGCATTTGCGAATATCTGTTAAAACATACGTTGACATGTCCTACTTTTGTATTTCAAATCTTTGGACAAAAATATTGATTTGATCTATTTCTACATGAATCTTAATGAACTCATTTTTGCTGCAAGTTACAAAACTAATTTTTGCATGTATTTATTATATGTACTATTTATATTATGTATTATTTTTGTACTGTAATTTACACTTTACTTTGAATACAATTTATATCAAAGAAAACTGACAGGTTCTCAATACCATAAAATAAGATTTACTACAGAAAATAATTTAAGAAATGCCTCTGGAGAAACGAATACCTTGACCTGGGTTATATCAAAATATACAAGAAATAAAGTTAAAACCATTTGTACTCAGTGACTCCCTTACCACCAATATATCTTGAGTACAGGAATCTCTATCTATCACAAAATATGGTTCTTTGCACCCTCCAATTCGGCAACGCTGTCCAATGGTCCACTGATGTATTCCTTTGTGTCTCCCAACTATCTTTGCGGTCTCAATATCAATGAAATTTCCAGGATGAGCATTGATGTACTGTTGAAATTAAATTGCCTTTGTTTAGTTAAATTAAGACAACATTTTCATTAGCAATACATCCAGCAGATTTCATTTCACCTCTGATATGAATTCCTGAAAATTTCTGGACCCAATGAAACAAATTCCCATACTTTCCTTCTTTTTTAGCAATGGTGTAAAATTTCCTTCCCCTGCAATTTTTTTCACAGTACTCTTGTCCAAGCAGCCCAAAGGAAATATGCTCCTCTGTAGAGCATTTTGAGATATCTGGCTAAGAAAGAAAGTCTGATCTTTTTTTTTGTCATTGGCTTTAAGTAGATGCACACCTAGCAGGGAAAAAACCTTTTTTATGAACTGCGTACAAATCAGAATTCACCAAAACTATTGGAAATATTTGCAATTTTGAATACCTTTAGTTGAATTGAACTTCTGCAGATATTCACCAAAACTTGTGCGAGCATAATGTCCAGTGGAAATGGCTTCACCTCCTAGTTCTTCAATGGCATACTTATAAAATGCTTCAAATTTTATGTGTCTATTGCACATTATATCTGGATTTGGTGTAAGGCCGGACTCATAATCATTAATCAGACAGCTATAAAAAATTTTCAAATTATTTAAAATGTTCCTTACCAGTGAATATTTTTCAAAATTTTTATAAAGATAGCTTCTAAGGGTACTTCTATTCTGTTTAGTAAAAGCTAAGGAGTGCAGTAATCTTTAACCCAAAGCTCAATGAAAAACCTGCAATAATAATAATGCATTTATTTGACCTGAAATTTGTTGTATATCTCAGTGTATCAGTGCAGATCTCAGTGTAAATTAGGTTTCCTTAATAGTGTAATTGGTAGCGCATCCGCCCGGCAAGTGGGAGGTCCGGTGTTCAAGTCCTGGCTAAGGAAATATTTTTACATTTGTGATCTGCTCAAATCTGCCTTCCCCACCTGTCCTGTGTTCGTCTTTTATGTGTTTTCCTATCCCCTTTCCTTATATCTATTCCTATGTGCGAATGAATATTTGTTTGCCTTATGGTGGGATTTCGTATTTGAATGTATTTTTTTTTAGGTAATCTACTAGTTAAGGTAGGTTTTTGGATGGACACAACTATCAAATAAACATTTTGGAACTCAAAACCTAATCCAGCAACATAATCTACATCAGATCACTCTTCATCTCTGTGTACCTCTTTCCTCCCTTCATCCCTTCAACAAATTTTATACAAATACTTTTTTGTTTAATTGAACTTATTTTTACTTCCTAGTCCATATTACTATAATTTACTAAGATTATATTTTTGTGTTATTTCATGTGCTACTTATTTCCAAAAAGATTGTGAGAAACTATTTTTGAACATTAATACTATTTAGTTTGAACTACATTTTCCTACCTTAGCCATGTACTACCTTAGATCTTTCCTTTTTTTTTCAAATTTTTATTTCATTAAAAGAAGTCGTTTCACTGGAGGAGACACTTAGGAAGTTTACCACTAAATGAAAAAGTGCCCGGTTTCATGAATGATGCTAAGGTGTCAGTAAAGAATTTTGAACAGGGTATCATGGCTGCTGACAAGATTTAACTTTTTTTTGTGGGTTGAACAACAGTTTCATTTGCCCCCCTCCCTCAAAGCTATTAAACACTGCATCCATGCTTAATACTAGGGAAATATGTTACTGATTAGTGTTCCTCAAATTGAAGCAGCAATTATGAGACTGATATGGAGCATAAAAGGCTGTGAGGCAAGAAATTTGCACTAAATATAAAAGGCGATCATTTACAAGGGTAAAATATTATTGTAATCACCAGAGACATGTCCAATGAAACTGGGCCCTCCGGTCAATAACCCAATACTTGACCCTCAGGGCTAAGAAAAACAGTGATAGATTAAAGGTAATTTTCTCTTTCACTATTAATAAACAGAGTTTTTTATTTTGGACTGAGGAGTTTATCCATTCCTTCAGATCTGATTTCAAATATTGGGTCAGGGTTTGCATTTTAACAATAGCAGTGCCCAGAGGCATTACATTGAATCCAATCAAGATATTTACCGGGAGACATAAACAAATTTACCTGAAAACCTCCAGCCAATACTCTTTCACAAAATTTACAACATGAAATGGTACCCCAATCTTTTTACAAATCCACTCTGCATCACTAATGTCATTTTGGGATGTGCAAACTCCTTTTTCATCAAGTATATCCCAATTTTGCATGTACACACCAATAACCTCATATCCTGTTAGAAAAAAGATTTATATTAGCACACTTAAAATTTTTTCCCAGAATATGGAGCAGATATATTAATACAAATATATATTTCTTTCAGAAGGTAATAAATGTGACAGAATATGCCTATGTATAATGCCTATAATTTAAATAATTATGTATTAAGAGGTAATATACACAGACATTATACAACTTCAAGAAATATGTTAGACATTATGCAAAGCAAATTTTCCAAAACCTTCAACCAGTCGGATAACCTTGCCTAAAACCCAATAACAAACTTCCCCATACTGCAAGCCAGACTAGATATAATAGGTTCAAAAATATAATTGAGGATTGGTTGATTAAAAACCCTTGTGTTCTTTAAGTGAATATTTCAAACTGAACTTCTCAAGAGTAAAATTATGATACATGTAGAATTACATACATAATACACTCTTTACCACGGTAATGAATATATGTATTTAATGGTTTTCTTTTGGCGACATCTACAGTGGCAACTGCTGCTCTTTGATGAAATAAGATTTGATCTGTACTGGACATCTTAGAAAGTATTATGGACTTGACCCTGATATTAATTGATAAAAATATGCCTAAATGACGCTTATTAAGAAATTGAAAGGTCCTTACATCTGGGATTATGTAGGGGCAGTCATTTTATTCTAGATTCAGTGGCATTTCTGTAGAGGAGATTCCTTTTGTCGGATATTCCCACGTGAATCAATAACTGTCTGGCATTCCATATTAAACTGGTTTCGTTGGAACCAAATGCAGATATCAGTCACGTAACAGCTAAATGGAAAATTTGTCTGACAAATAGGCAAAATACGAATCAATAGTACTTTACCTTTACTTTTCAATAGAAGAGTCGACACCGCACTATCTATTCCTCCTGACACCGCTGAAATAACCCTCTTGACAGCAGCCATTCATTAATTTCTCTGGGATGGCAAAGTTATTACGAAAATAAGGTAATGTGCTAAGAAACTCTTCAGAACGTGAAAGAAATATTTGACAATTCACAAAAAGATATATTCTCAGGCCACCACAAGTGAAACAAATGTATCCTGTTATTAACGTTTTAAGTGAAATAAAATCGGATCATTAGGCAGTTTTTAATTGAGAGACATTAAATTCCAGGATACTTTTTCCATACGCCGGGAAATTTTCTACAAAATACAACGCAACGAAATGCGCTTGGGCGCTCGCTTCAAATGTACAAGTCAGCCATTACTAACTGTAAAAGTGCCGTTCAAGACTGCAGCCACAATTATAACGAAAAAGCGTACAAACTCATTGAAAATATATAAGAAAATTTTCTTTGATATCAATAATGAAAAGTGATGAAGCTTCAAGTTGTGAATATTACGATTGAGCCTGTTTTCATAAATATGAATGATGGGGAGTGGTAGAAAATGAATCCTATTCCGCGTGCATATAGAGCCGCAAACATTTATCCAACCGGGTGTGATCCAAGGATTATTAGTTCAAGACTTCTGTACTTCCAATCCAGGTCTTAATTTCTACGTTGAAATGTGATTATATTTGAAGAACATATTAAAAATGTAAGTAATTTCTCTGTACATATTGTTTTCATTTCTAATGTTTACCTTTGCACACTTAAAATCAAAATATTCGAAAGAAATTACAGACATGATATCATGATTGACTGGTCAATTTAATATCTTCTAATGGCTTTGGACCTTAATTTTGCTCCCTTTTCCATGGAAACTCATTTTTAATTTGGGAACATTTTGAAAGCAATATACTTTTCTCATGGATTCTTCTGAGGTAGAAAAGTTCTAATGGTGTACTTCATTTTTTATTCGGAATTTTTAAAATGTTAATTAATTCAGCAATTATATTTAAAATTTCACTGTCCATTTTTGAGATTTAATTAATTTATTCTATGCTTTAATTTGGAAGTCACGTTTTACACTCTATCCTGCCTATCTGGGCATTCTTTTTTATTGAATATGCCCAAAAATAAAGTTTTATAAGGTCTCAATCTTCTAAATGTTCAGTAAATGAGAATAAGTACATGAGGCTTATTTGACAGGTCATCTCTCCTCCTAAATCTTTTGGAAAATGTTAACATTATAGACAATTAAGAAAAATATATATAGTGAGGAATCAATAAGACATATAAGTGTATAAATATGTTTATGCTTACAAAAGTTTATGAATGGAAGTCGAAATAACGTTTTAAAAATAACAGTTAATGGATTACCAAGTCTCTAAATCAAGTAACTTGGCTCAGAGTTAACAAAAATCTGTTTCCCTTTTCATGCATCTAAAAGTTTCATATTAGACGCCCTGATCTATCTTTAACGTCTAGTTCAGCTGGGAATGTTAGACTGGTATTTATATAGTTATTTTCATCAATAGATAATGTGTAATTTTATATTTTAGCATTCAAATTAATCTTCACACAACATTTGAATGCAGTTACAGCATTAGCTGTGCTCTTAAAAGTTAATGATGGTAATTATAGAAAGCAATGGGAAGATAGGGATAACTTTTAGATTAAAAACTATTTCATTCAAAGTACCTACACCAATCTTATCTCATTAGTTGTTGTAGTCTAGAGCAAAGGAATCACTCCTTCTCAAGTTTCAATCCTCTCTAAATATTTAAGTACTGAATTTATCCACCACAAGTAATACTTCATTCCCTTATTTTACCATCAAACGATATTATTTATCATTATTTATAATTGCGATTTATCTATCTTCAAGGAAGAAATTTTATTTAGTTGAATATAAACCAGTACAAATCACAGTGAGATGTCCAGAATAGACTGTAAAATAATATTTTCAAAACTTAAGTGCATTCCGATTTTGGCTCTGAAATAATAATTTTTAAGCACAGCAATGTTTGAAAGATATGCGAGGGAGATGGGAATGGCTTTTTGATTCTTCAAGTTCGTTTTCTATTGTGAAGAACTGATCAATGAGATGTAATGGTTCAATGAAATAACCATTTAAAACTTTTTAAAATCTTCATTTGAAAAATACCTATATTTTTTTTGTGTACATGTGATTGTGGGTTTTCAGTCAACGTAGTAGGCAGTGTTGGCAGTCTTTAAGAATGAAATAGGGAATTGCAGCTTTTTCATCATAACAAATAGTACAGCACTCTACAGAGTGCAGGTGACTTTTGTACTAATAATTATTAATTCATTGTGATAAATGGTACAACCATATTAAATGTCATCAATATAAATATTACTTAACATATAAACTATAAAAATAATTACTAAACATATAAAGTCCTTAATTGTGATGAAGATTGTCACAAAAGAATTCATCAAATGAGTAAAGTGGGTTAGCAAGTAACCAGGTATATACCCTATTCTTGAAACTCTGGATACATATAGTAGATAGTTATACACGAATTTTCTCATTTGTGAAATGAGCTGTAAGTTAGTTGAGGACAGTCTACAATAAGTAGTATTTAGATTCACTTTACCCCTTATGGTCTAGTCATGAATGCAAGAGATTGTTATGTTTCTGAATTAACTTTTACATGAATCAGAGTCTTAAAGATATATTAAACTAAATGAAGTCATGATTCTATACCTAATAAAAAATAACCTGCAGGAATCAAGTGGCGGTATATTAGCAAGAGAGCCGATAAGCCTCTTTTGCGGTAGTAACATTTGTTGAATGACCCCATGACTTAATACCATAATACAAATGATACTGAAAGGAGGCATGGCAAAGTGTTAAATGAAGTGTTAAACACGCATGCACAGGTTTTAGGTCGTTACATTCATCCAGTGTATTTTGAGAAGCGGAAGTATGAGACATGTTCTAGTGCTATGTCAACGCGAGTTAAACAGCGTGCTGTTATCAAATTTTTGATTGCTAAAAAAGGGACTCCTACTGAGGTTCATCATCATTTAAAGGCTGTTTATTGTAATGATGCTCTTGATAGGTCTACTTTAAATCAATGGGTAGCAAAATTTCATGGTTGTGAGCCTGAAAAAGCCATCATTGTTAATGACACTTCTTTTGACTGTGTTTTGGGATGCTCACCAAGTTTATGTGACCTATTTTCTGGAACAAAGGGCAACAGATATTCTTCTCAGTATATACAGTCTCTAAAACACCTCCGATGTCGAGTTTGTAGTATTAAAGGCAGCCTGGCACCAATAATCTTGCAACATGTCAATGCTCGTCCACACACCTCACGCAACTGGAGAGGCTATGCGAAGACTGAAATTTGAACCAATTCCACACCCTCCTCATTTCCCCCTTCTTGCACCTTGTGATTTTCATTTTTTTCCTCAACTCAAGAAACACCTCAAGGGTAATCATTACACCTCGGATGATGAGGTGAAGGCAGCTATCAAGTCCTGCATTCAAGAAAAGTGAGAAGAGTTTTTCAGTGACAGAATGAAATACCTTGTTACGTGCTGAGAGAAATGTGTTAGCCTTCACAGTGACTATGTTGAAAAATATATATAATTTTGAAACTTAGGAATTTTACTTTAATGTACTTTGTGCCCAGTCTTGCTTTTTGTTTTTGTTCACACTCAACAAACATGTGTGCATTAAATTTCAGCCTAGCCTTGTACTCATTTGAGATGAGAAAGTTGAGCTTTCTTAACATATTCACAGCTTTACTCTGTTTATCAGGGATTTTACTGATGTGGGTTCCCCAGTAAATTTGTATCAATATAAATTTCTAGTATTTTAACAGTTTTAATTTCAATTATTTATTATTTAAGATGGCATACAATATGCTGGGTCCTTTAGTATTTAAATGTAAATGATTAATACCAAACCATTCCTTAGCTTGTCTTTGCGCAGCGCTAGATTGTGCCTTTGCATCTCCTAGATGTTGACTTTTTTGTCCAAAATTGGTGTCATTGGCATATAAAACAGATTTAGATTTCATGTTACAGGGCAAATCATTAATAATGAAGATGAAAAGTACTGGGCTAAGCTTAGAGTCCTGTGGTACACCACATTATACTTTAAGAGCTGCAGAATGACAGCCATCAAGTTCAACCAATGGTGGCAATCATCCAAATATGATTTAATTAGTTTCAGTACAATTCCCTTAACCCATTCCCATAATATTCTAGCTTTGATAGTAATATGGAATGATTAACACAGTTGAAAGCCTTACTGAGATCACATAGTGCCGTAAAGACCAAAACAGATTATTTGATTAAAAGAATACATATTTGATCTTTCATTATAGCTTAAAAAATGTTACCAAACACAGGGAAAATGGAAATGGGGCTGTAGTTAATTAAATCATCTTTATCACCTTTCTTATAGACAAGTACTGCTTAGGGATATTTTATAGCTGTTGAAATATCTCCTGTCTCAAAACATGAGTTGAGTAAAACAGCTAATGATTATGCAATGGGCACAATAATGCTCTTGATTAGGGAATCAGACGGAGCCTGGATATCCTTACTGTTGGATTAAAAAAATTTTTACTGTCGATGTAATTTCAAATGGAGCAACAAAATACTATTGAAAATTTAAATAATTTGGAAGAAAATTTTGCAACATATTGCCAATTTTTATTGCCAACATATAGCAAGATCAACTTTTTCAGAGAAAAATTTGTTTATAGTCTGGGGTAAAAGGAAGAATTCTTTTGCATTACCATGATCAATTTCTTCATTGATTAATCTCCATGCTACCTTTTGTTTATTTTTTTGTTTTACAAATGAAATCATTATATGCTTTATTTTTGGCACACCTAATTGAATTATAATAATCTCTTTTGAATTTCAATTAAGCCTCTTTGTCATGCAGGTTTCCTCTGGTTTTGTAATAGTGGTAGGAACTAAGTAAATTATTTTTAAGAGCTAATGACTCCTCAATATACCATAGATTATTTTTAGTTTTAGTGAGCTTATAGTTAAGTATTTTTTGTGAAAGTAATGATTTTAAAAACTCAAATTCTAAGTAGAGCAATAGTAAATGATGCATGTAAATCAATAATACAAATGCATTTATTTGTCTGGAGATTTGGTGGATATTCACATATACACAAATATAGTACACATAAAATATAAATTTCACAATTTCAGAAAAATACAGTATGTACACATAACAATATACTATTATATTTACATATTATTTGGTTTAGTCAGAATTCGTATATAGTGACAATTCCAGAAATTCATTTACAGAATAGAACATTTATTTTTCAATGTGTTGAACAGCATTTTCTTGAAAACAGGTAATATTGTTTCATATTTGATTTCATGGGAAAGTAAAATGAATAACATTAAGCCCATTGCTTTGGGCCCATGAGCAATTTTGTGTGTTCTGACTATTGGTTGGTGTAGGTCATTTCAGGTCCTGGTATAGTGACTATGGCAATCTCGGTTTGACTTGTACTGAGAAATATTACCCTTTGCATGGATGATGAAATTAAATATTTTATATACATGCAGGGCACTGTTAATAAACCAAGTCTTTTGAAAAGAGATTTATATGGTGCATCACAAGGAGAATTGCTCATAAAACGTATTATACTATTTTGGATTTTGAATATTTGGCCCACACTGGGAGAGGAACCCCAGAAGAGGATATTAAAGTAGCAAGAGAATAAAATTCACCATAGTAAATGGATAGAAGGACTTCTAAATTTACAGAATGTCTAATATTGCTTATGAGGAAGTATAGGGAATTAAACTTCCTATGTAATTTTAAAATGTGTTCCTACCAAGACATATTTTCATGCACGATAACTCCCAGAAATTGGGTGGTAGAATTTTGGGGAATTATTAAATCTGCTGGATCTACTGAGATTGCAGTGGAAACTTTGCTTGTTTTTATTAGTGAAATAAATCAGGCTGGACTTGTTTCTATTGGATTTTGAGAGTTAATCAATCATTGGTATGACAGTATAATTGAATAGTCCTTTAATGATTTTTACAGAAAATGTTAACAATGAAGAACCAATAAACTTATGACCTGGAACAAATAAATGCTATCATTTATTTACCGCAACATATTGAAGAAGATGTTGCGTGTTTGGATGGGACTCAACAGTTCAACTTTCCAAGGGTAATTTAAAGGTAAGTTGCATAGTAAGATTCATACCTAACAAACTTGCAATATTTTGCCAGTCAATTATGGAATCATATTTAGCTTTAATAATCATCAAAAGTTATTTCATGTGTAGAATAACTATACTATGCTCATGAAAAATTCAATCAATGAAGAATTGATGCTACTTGCCTCAGTTAGTAAAATACTGGTTCTACATGCAATATTTTTGGGAATTGTTACAATACCTATACAATTTGATTGTAATTCGAGTGTTTTGTGCCATGTGTTGGCTCAGTTATTGATATTGATTGATATATTGTAGGAAATGTTTACATTTCTCTAAATTTTAGTCGTTTTACATGAGGATGAATTGGCAGGCAAGAAAAAGGTAATCCACCCTTCTTTGCAGGATTCAGGTTCTTAACAACCCTTTGGGTGGTTAAGAACCTTAAGAGCGATAATGTTGTTGTGGGTTGCAATGAAAACTAAGCAGTTCTGGCACCTCACACCAGAAACCTTAATCAAGATGCCATAGACAATATTTTCAATATTATTAGGCAAAACTGGGAATAATCACAATCCCAATACACACCAGTTCCGTGGAAATGGTGAAAATGTCATTCTTTTACAAAAGAGTGTAGAAAAATTTTGGCTATGAAACACGGTAGTGGATTGGCCATCGCCATGCCTTGTGTTTGTTTATAATATTTCCGGTTACATTGAAAGTTCATTTGTCTATGCAAAGCAAGTGAAAGTGGTGTATTCTTCTATTATAACCGGAGTCAGCTGTTTGCTGCATAGGCAGTTTGGTATGTTTTCCATGATGGAAATTTGAATGCTGGGATACAGTCTCTCCGTGTCAGAAGATGCCATGATTTGATTATAATGTAGGTGTAGAAGTTGGACGTTATCAATGATGTTTTTGGTGCTTTAGATGCCAAATGCTTCTGTGGATCTAGTCCTATGTACTGGGCGTTGAGCCACTTGGTGAGTTAGTGGGTGGGGGAGTTTGAAGTTGCGATTATGGGCCCCATTTTGTTGCTGGGCTTGTGTATCTTCCGCAATGCGTACACTTGGATTTCCTTTTTTTTTTAATTAAATCGTAATATTTAGTCTAAAAATGTGGTACAAGGGTCGAGTGTGTTTTTAGTGTCGGTGATATTTTGTTAATTTACGATATTAAGGGTATTTATGGATTGAATAAAAATCTAAAATTTGAGCGGGACATGAATTGAAATATAATTCTGTGATTTCATTCGTCGTTGAGATGAGGAAGAGATGAAAATATTCGAGTTAGACCCTTAGGGATCAGTCGCATATTCATTGCAACTTTCTGCGTTTAAATAGTGTCCGTGCGTGAGACCCCCACTCACTCTAACACATTTCCCTCATGTGGGTGCGGGCCTATTCCCTACGTCCCACTAAACGCGACGAACGAAATCGAACGAAAATGTGCGAAAACCCAAGCTCGTCGTGGAGTTATTGCTGCGAAACTATTTGGCATGTGTAAGAGAACGGAGGTTGAGGTTATGTAGGGGTTTGTCCGGTGTCTAATGCCGTGATATTATTCTTTTACTTCCTCTTATAACTTTCGTAGATGTTCTCTGCATGATTTGTTCTTAATGTCGCTTAGTAAGTGTATCTGCTGTAGGCGCAACAAAAATATTTGCAATACCCTCATTATTGTGTGAAAATAAAGAATTCATTTTTCCATCCGTTTGAAAGTATTGAGTGCAAATCATAACCGGGAAAATTGCGGTTGAAATGACCTGGTTAGCTTGCTGGAGGTTAATTGTTACGAACACTGCCTCGGTCATAGATGTTGTCTGCGTCATAGATTTTCATCGGCGCCGATACGGTGTTACGATATGACCTCAATCTTTGTAATACCTTAGGCAGCCTATAGACCAAAATTTGATCGAATCATGTACTCCAGTTTTGAAAAATAATCAATTGATTGAAAAATTGAAATCACATGATTAATTACAAGGTGCTAACACATAGTGTTCACGAAATAAGAGAAATATTAAAAGAGACCATTTTCCTAAACGAGAACAAAATCCAGGATTGCTAAGGAGCTAGGCCTCGGACATGCAAAATCCCTTTAAAAAGGAAGTTATGTTGCCACACCCTGTATAAGGGGCGTACGAAAAGTATTTACTTGTCTTAAAATGAAACTACATTGATTCATGCAATGAATCATTTGCATGAGATGTGCGATAAAAGATGTGTGATTTTGAAGGAGTAACACTCCATATTTTCATGACGAGGAGGATGTGAACGCATTTATTGCATGAGGCCGCTACATTTATTTTCTTTCAAAGAAAAGTCCATTTCAGTGAGAAAGGCGAAGAATTTCCATCTCTAACTCCCTCTAAATCTCATGGGGGTTGGCGTGGTGCCATTGCTAAGTGGGTAGAGCCAGTGACTATGACTTACCAGAGTGTCCCAAGTTCAAATCTGAATGTTGTCTTTGGACACTCCCAGCTGAACTAAATGTTGTAAATGGTTGCACGTGTCCTATACGGATCTTTTATATTGACGAGAAGGCAAATAGAGTTTTCTTTAAACTCTGGGCCAAGCTACTTAATGGGAGACTTGTTAATTCATTGATTGCTTAATAGCTAATCCCGGCTTTCAAACTTGACAGATTTTTAATAGTTTTTTTCTATGTCTATGAAAAACATCGGACAATTGTTTAGCTCATAATAGCAAAAGGACATATAATTGTCCTATTGTCTTGACCCCCCAAATCTTTATTGTTGGGCATATTAAATAAAGAATGATGGCCAGAACTTCTCTGGCATGGACAAAGATGAGAAGCGATATAGATAAGTAGAATAAAGCACCAATTATTACTTCCCCAAAATAAAGCTTTGAAGAAATCATGTTAATATCAAAAATGGATATTAACAAATGTTAAATAATTTATGGAATACATTTTAAATAAACAACTTCCAAATCAAAAGGAAGCTAGATGTTCTGCATTCCTCATAACTTAATCATAAAATACGAAAATGTAATTTAAAGCCCTGAAAAATCTAGAATCCTTGGTACAATCGTGAAATTATAGTAACTGGGGCGTCAGAATGTGAAATGATCGTAATTTGTGAGAATTCGTTCACTGTTACAGTTAAAAATTTATCAAGATTGATACGATATTCAGTGGCAACATTGGCAGGTTGATTCAACTTCATATTCAGATGAAGACGTAACCGAGTAATGAGTGTGTGAATTGAGATATACAGGTATTATACGCGTGCTGCTTTGTGCATGCTTAATTTCTCTTGGTACGCTAGTGTCACTTCTCTTACTACGCATGTGTTTCTAGTTTGCCACCCTTGGTGCATAATATTACCTAAAATTTCATTTTTGCGGACACGAAAAATCGAAATACGTCCTAATTTTCCGAGTCCGAGATAATTGGGCAATTCCCTTTGGTGATAGCTACGTGTATCACTGCCATAAAAATATCAATTTTGCTTACATATTCCAGTAATATCCGAACAAGAAGAGAAATCGGGATAAAACCTTTTAAACAATGCAAATACAAGTTTCGACTTACGAAATTACTTGTGAATGAACCTTGACACTTCACCAAGATTATGAATTATGGAAGATGCGGAAAAAAGACGGAGTGATTGATTTATTTATTTTGCATTAGTCCGAAAACAGTACTTCAGTCTTTACATCGGAATGTGAAAATTGATATAACTATTGACAAAATTAAATACACCCAAGCCCTTAGTGTAGGAAAACCCATCTAAGACTTGGCTGGCTTACAGGAATCGAATCCTTAACCTCTGGGGCTGGAAGGGGAGGACGTTATCCCAATGGCCCCGTTGGCGGCGGGGTAACGTCATCGAAAACGTCCTTGAAAGCTGTCTATTTTTTATGGAACAAATTTCTTTGTCAATGCATCCAAAAATGGATTTATTGATCGGCAGTGGAATTTTGAAGACTGTAATAGAGGGGATAATGTTAAGCAAATGAAGAAATGGCAGGAACAGGGTAGGGATATTGGACGAGATGAAGGGAGGAACAGAGATGGAGAGGGGCTTGATGTAGAGTAGGTTGCTGGATTGTGTTTTGTTAGGAGTCACAATGTATTTATTTGGTAGTTGTGTCCATCCAAAACCTTCAAAACAAATCCTTAACCGGTAGATTGCTTAGTAAAAAAAATAAATAAATTTCTTTTTTCTACTCGACAAACTTCATTAATTCCAAATGCAGTTTTATTCCCTACGTGCAATTGTCGATTGGCTATAAATATTACCTGACTTCAGTGTTGAGTTAATCTAATGAAAAATGAGGGTTAGAACTCTACGGGAGGAAATGAAAATGGGAAGCAATAAAGACGGGATTGAGAAGGGTTCAAGTATGACTTAAAATAAATGACAGAGAAAATTCATCATAATGACGAAATTTAATAGTGACAAATGTACAATGCAACGATTTTAACACTCTGCAATAATTGCATTGTAATGCACATTTAACGGATGACTCCGTTCGAAGTTACTGTCAAGGCGTTTCGCGCAGTATCTTGGAAGTTACAAATGTATCTAATCATTAGAATGAATTATTGATTCACCATAAAATTGAATTAGTGTGCATTTCTCTTTCATGCCCGATAAAGTTTGGCGAATAGTCATTGAACTATACGAAAGAAAATGAATTTTTTCGCAATTACGTTATTTACGTGTTAATTCATACTAGTACGAGTTAACCCCCGACAATGACGTTTAGGCATGAAATATCGTTCATAATTAATAAAGTGTTCAGAATAGTACGAGTAAAACGATTCCACCAAGCCCTGAAAGCGGTCTAACTATGTATTTCATGGTGAATACTTATTCTTCGTGATTCGTGAATGTGCAGCGAATAGGGGTGGTGCTCTACTTGTAAGTCTTGGGCTTCTGTCGGAGTACCAGGTTCAGATTTATGTGGGACCTCTCGATAAGTCAGTTAAAATCCTATTGGTTTCATTTTCTGACCAAAAAGCGCCAATTAATCAACAGATGGGCCAAATTAAAAGTTACTATTGTTTGTTAGTGCAAAGACATCTAACTACAGTAAAACTATCCTAAGGCTTATCGCGTCAAAGTTTTACAGCTTAAGAGATGTGAAATGTTTTAGTATTTATTGCATTCACATCTCATTTAAGATTAATCTCGAATAGACTAGTGGCTTTGAAAATGCGCGCCCTAGAAGTTTGTGGGAAGGAGTACGTGGTGCAAGAAAGTAATTGCTCTAATCTCCCATCATGGATATATAATTCTCCCACAATGAGGCTTGAATTGTGGGGAGCTCTCAACATACGATTTGAGAGATGGTTGAGGTGTGGAAACCCATATTTGTAACGCACGGAGAAGGAATCAAATACTGCGTTTCCACTGGAAAGTTCGTTGATGATGGCAACTGAAACATTGAAGAGTCGTTCATGCTCATCAAAAAGTCTCAGTGACCCATCGAACGCGTTTTCATTTTTTTAAAGCTTTCCTTTTTTTAACAGTTGAAACTAAACGAAAGATTCTGAAATCACAACAGTATGAGAAGAGTAAGCTATGAGTAAATTGTGAAATTTTATACTGGCCACCCTCAGTTGCAACCAAGCCGTGTGATTTTTCGGGTACCAGAACTTCCTGGGAAACCATAGACGGCACAGGGAAAGGATCTGTCCCCCTTATGTGTGAATTTCACACGCCGTTGAGGTCAGCATTGCGTGAACTCTACCATCACCTATCAAAACGACCTTTGGGTTGATATGTTTTACTTAACAGCTGTAGAATAGTATTTTTGCTGCGTAGTTGTTTTTTGTAAGGATAACTTTGAATATGAGTTTATTAAAAAGCAAATCTGCTTTACTACTTACATAATATAAAGTACTTAAAATTCATACTTAGGTACATTTGATTTATCTAAATTAAATAATAAATAGGGTCTCCTCGTGCTAAGTAAAATATAAGGGTATTCCTGCCTACGTCCCCTAGGGGTTTTGCACCTCCTAGTTACGCTGTTGTGAATTGTTGTAGATTTTCAATTTTCAATAGAAAAGAGAAATAATCCGAGAAAATGATCGGTATCTCCCGATAAAATATCGGTATCGGTATGATCCACTCTTCTTAAACTATAAATTCGTTTGGTTTCCAGTGAGAATACTGTTTTCTCTGGAAAATACAGTATTGGGGACAGAGTCACAGGCGTCGCCCAAAATCATGTAAATAAGATACACCTAAAACCGCAAAAGATGGGAAATGCTGGCCTAGCTCTCTCCCGCTGGAGGAGGTCAGGTGGAGAAAGAACCTCCAAATACGTCTGCCTTCATCATTGGGCTACAGAAAGATTTTTTGGTCTCTTGCGTATAAAATAAGAAATCGGAGAACGACAAAGGTCGTAAAGAGGAATACTTATATTAATGTGCGGCATTATAGTAAATTTATAGCTTTGTTAAGATAGAGCATAATCAATCAAACGTTTCTTGTACATTTAACATAATTAGTTTAATCCTTGAACTCTTAGTGCATTAAACGGAATGCACAGTTCCTTATGAATCTTGACCGTGGATTCTTTAGATGCCATATCATTCGGGAAATACTGTCGCAAATAAGTGATAATACGAGTAATAATAATGAATAATACGTATATGTGAATATCAGCAGGAACCAAGTGTTTAAAAAAATCATTGAGTACATATCCACGGCAGATTTCCGACTCAAATTAGTGAATTCTTAATTATTTACACCTACAATCAGTTGTAGTGAAACTGCAGGTAGGCAGTGGCTTCATAGCTCCGAGGAAGAATAGCAAAATACATAATAAGAAGGGTGCAGAATAATATTTAAATATGTCATCTTTTCTTTTTACCACTATCCATCCATTTTTTATTAAAATAATATTAATTCTCCAAAATTCCAGGTTTTACTGCTCAGTTCCTGTAGCAGGGACATTAATAACCCTGTAGTAGGGGTAATAGTAGAAGAAAGCGTTGGCAAAACAAGCATTCTTAGTATTGAAACTGATGACGTGCACTTATGTAGACTATTAGAAACTATTACTAGCAGACATACATGACCCATCATGTAAGTAATGCACATGATTTTAACGTGACGCGACAATTCATGGTATGGCGGTAAAGCCGGGCGGGAAACGTGGTGGGGGGTCTGCCCTTTCAACGCAGTCCATCGCCAGTTTGCTCCGAGCAGTCTGAAAGAAAAGACGTACCTCGGCGTGAAGTGTGTTTTTCGACTTTGTAACACGCCGTTCGCTTTGCTATGACAATACCCACAGCCACACGTCCTTCGTCGTTACCGACTTCCTGGCATTTATGCAGAGGGAGGGTATTTTGAAGACTTTTAAGCGTTTGTACAACTACGATGAATAAGTATATTTTTCCCAGAGAAGGCGCATTACTTTTACAGTGGACCCATGAATAACTTCGCACATATTTTAATAGGAGCATGGAAATATGACAAGTGAAACCTAGTTTTTGAGTTAAAAGATAAGGGCGGAGTTGGAAGGATTGTGACAGCGATGTGTGCATGGGCAAGAATTGAGAAAATTACAAGGAAAGAGTAGAAGACTGTTTTAAATGGTGGAGGAAGTTTCCAAATGAAACCCGAAGATGATGAAAGAAAACGAGTGAAGAAACCATTGAAAGGCTTTTATTTCTAGCACTCTTTCTTCCCGACATTTCTTTTACTGCATACAAAATATTTATGTGAACACTAATCACATTTTCGATACTCTGTACAATGAAGTCAGCTTCGAAAATTCATACCAGAGCTCTCTATTCTCACCATATCTTTGTAAATACTGGATTGCAAACATTAGTTACAGTAATTTCAAAATTGTTTGGCAAAAATCGAGAAAGATATCCTACTTTTATGCAATAGTCACTACTACACCATAACACTGCAAACATTAAAATTCCAACAGGTAAGAGAAAAGTCAATGTCTTGCCTGTTGTGAGCATGGGAAATTACGGCAATTTCACATTCACAGATGAATTTATTTCGTGGGGCTTCGTTTGTGAGGGGAGTGATGAAGAGAACATCTAAAATGTCCCGCGAAGGTAAAACCAATAAGTGATAAATGTTCAGCGGTTTGGATAATTCATAAGCTAAGGGGCTGATATAACCCTAAGTGACCATATCATGACATAACCATAACTCCTCGCAAAAGAGCCGCCTTATTCAAATGAACCGGTATTTCGAGGTTTGCTATACAAAACAAAAAGGAATTAAGATTAAATATTGAATGACGGTGTTATCGTCCTCCTTATCAATTGTGATTTGAACCTGAATAAAATTTTATAATCAACCAAAATAATAATAAATAATGGATCATACAACAGTCTGCTATCAGAGTTAAGTTCTTACAGCAATTTTATCAGGGTGCCGCAACACTTTGTGTATTAAATTTCCGCAGAAACACGTAGTAATCGCGTGAGGTTTTCAAGTGTTGCGAAAAAGCTTATGTTCTGAACGAAAAACGGTCGCTCGCTGCGTATAGCCTTTTCAATTGCTAACCAAATGTGCAAACAAAGCAAGTTCCGTCTTCTTAATTTGTTCTGACCTGAAGGTCACACAACTATTTCTTCTGAATGAATGGCGAAGAAATAATTTCGAATAACCTCACACCAAAACCTTTGGATTAAAAAAAGGGAAAATGCAATTGGGGATAAGTTTCATAGCAAACAAGGCGCAGGATATTTGTTTAACTTATTCGAAAGCGACACTTACCGAGTGACCGCTTTCCCTGTCTTTGAAAATTCTAACCTATAACGAGTCGAATGCCATGCGCAATGCGTCAAGAGCATTTCTTTTTTTATTACGGCGATTACGGATTTCGTAATTCTTGTGCAAGTTTGTAAGCCCCTCCTCTTTCGGCAAGCAAGCGAGTATCCAGAAATGAAATAATCTCACAGAGGAACTCCAGAACTTCAGTTGTCTGGATTGGTATATGTTAAATGTCCATTTTCACTGCCCATTTCAACGAAAATGACTGAAAGTGCAAAGTTTTGACCTTAAATATCTCGTGTTTTATTTGCTGCTTGAGAAATAGTTGCCGCTTAAAATTTGAAAATAGTGTATCCGTTTTGTGTACAACGATGGGTAGTATCTCAAGGTCTTTGTTTGAATTCAAAGACATTATTGGAGAAAGATATCATTCCAGTGACATATTCTGGGTTTCAAGAGAATGGAGGCCCTCACCTTCATATCGGCATGCGAAAAAAAGGACTCCGGATCAAGTGAAGTTGGATATTACTATGGGACCTCGAATTCAGCACATCATAGAAGAGGTTAGTCAACTCTTCCTAATGCTAACTGCTGCTGGAGACTGTGCGATAATATTCATTAAACGAATTTGGTCACTATAAACATTGCGTATATAATAGCATTTGTGCATGTTCCTGTGAATTGTGTACACATAAGTACTTTGTACAGAATTGGTCGGCGTTGTTTTTAGTGTTTGCTGTGGTAAAAATGGATCTATGTTTCTTATTCTTAACCTTGAACGAAATCCTCTTCTGTCATTTAAGGCGGCCGAAGAAAAAAAGGCTCCACAGGAGTTACTTTACAAGGAAGTTGAAAGTATTTTAGACGAAATGGGGCACAAACAGCAACTGCCTGTTATTCGTTGGTTTGGCTATTTTCTTACAAAAGTAATGAAGAAACTTTATTCCGGAGTTTTGGTCAACGAAGCGAGCATAGAGCGAGTAAGTGGGTTTTGGTATTGTAATACAGTAGTTTGGGTTTTGTGGGAAAACTAATGCCAGCGACTGAGAGGACGTTAGATGAATGGCTATACATCTTGTCATTTTAGATCAAGGCAAAGTGTATTAATCAATTATAATTTTGATTTTCAGCTTAGAGCAGTTATGCCAGATACACCCATCATTTTGGTACCAAGTCACAGGAGCTATGCAGATTTTTTATTGTTGTCATACATATGCTTCCATTTTAACATAGCTCTTCCTGTCATAGCAGCTGGCATGGGTAAAAACTGTTTCAATCAGAACGTTTAATTGTAAATTAATATTGCACCAAATGATTATTTATTTCTTATTTGCAGATTTTGTCTCAATGTGGGGTATTGGTAGAATGCTCAGAGATTCCGGTGCCTTTTTTATCCGGAGATCTTTTGGTAATGACAAAGTCTACTGGGCTATATTTAGTGAGTATGTCCAATCTCTAGTCAGGTTTGGAGAGTCACCTGTGGAGTTCTTCATTGAAGGTACCAGAAGCCGTTCTGGCAAGTCACTTACACCAAAACTAGGTAAATGATTCTTGATTACAGTATTAATAACATAACAAAGAGCTTTGACTAGAATACATTGTTAGCCGAGTACAAATTGGTTTGTCACTTTTTCTTGCATGACATTTAAGTTTTGTGGTTTACAATAGTGAATCCGAAAATGCCTTTCCATAAATTTCTAATTCTCTTCTCTCTTTAAATCATGACTTTTCAGAATGCTAAATGTGTAAAATATTGCCCATTGATAAGAATTTGGCATCTCGTTATATGGTTCATATTTGTAGTTATAAAACATTGAATTGCTTCCATTGCAGAGGCAAATGATCTTTGCTTAATATATGAAATTTAATCTCTTTGAATCGTCTTTTTTTCATTTTTATTAGGATTTCTTTCTGTAGCATTGGAGTGTTTCTTTTCTGGCAATGTACCAGATGTTGTGCTTGTTCCTGTCAATATAAGTTATGACCGTACATTAGAAGAGGTACTATATGCATATGAACTTCTTGGTGTGCCCAAGCCGAAGGAGTCCACATCGGTATGTAAGAACTGATAATGGAAAAATATTCCATATAAAAATTAATTACGCATAGGTATTCTCTATTCAAAACAATGTGTGAAAGCTGACTTGTTGATGGAAGAGGCTTCCTCTCATTGGTTTTTCATTCATGCTTGAATTTGTCAAAAGAGAGGAGGAAAAGAATGAGAGCGGAGATACTACTTCAAGTACCTGAAGAGTATTGTTATGTGCACTAATAATAGTTAAAATATTCAAGGGGTCCCTTCCCATGGACTACAACCTTTATGTGATACATAAACTACTGTGTTTTAATGACTCCAGGCACTATTTTACTTGGGACAAAGATAGATAGATTGACGAGGTAAACAGCACAGTCCAATAAAAAACCTTGTGTTTGGGGCACCAGATGTTAGACCTATTGTTCAATATATTTGGGATGTTTCCAAATATTGTGTCTTGG
Organism: Hetaerina titia; assembly: GCA_037158775.1. Classification (NCBI taxonomy): domain Eukaryota; kingdom Metazoa; phylum Arthropoda; class Insecta; order Odonata; family Calopterygidae; genus Hetaerina; species Hetaerina titia. The sequence goes on from CM073778.1 coordinate 85,578,841, forward strand.
AGATCCATTGGTTTGTCCATGCCAGGTCCAAGACATGTCTACTTTTAGAGAACTGACCTACCATTCTTAGATTTTTTTATTTTTAGTCAATTCTTGACCAAAGTTGAATGTTATGTTAGGGTAAGATAATGGTTTCCGCATCATTAAGATGCAATATTTTGAGAAAAATAGCCTACCGAGAACAATGAAGCCTTGACCCCTTTTCAAAGCAATTGGCAAAGTCCTTTTTATCAGAATGATCATCAGCTGCCTTGTTGCGTTCTCCTTTATCTTGTCGACTGAATGTTGGAAAGAGGTGGCTTTGGTTTCAGGGTCATAGCCATAGGCCCATGGCTCAACTTCACTGATGACCTTTTTTAGAAAACCAGGGTCATTGTTTGTGGCTTGGAGCAAGTCCCCTGCATTTCTGCATGAAATTCTTGATGTTGACAAAACAAAAGAGAATGCGGTGTGGTGGCTGATGACCATTCCAGAAAAAGACTTTGTTGATTGTAATAATAGTAATATTATTATTAGGTAATCTACTGGTTAGGGTATGTTTTTGGATGGACACAACTATCAAATAAATATTTTGTAACTCCAAACAAAACCCAATCCAGCAACCTAAACTACATCAAATAGTAATAATTATACTTTATTCATTTTGAAAAATGGTACAACCATATTAAATGTCTTCAAAATAAATATTACATAATATACAAACATAAGTTCTTAAATGTGATGAAGATTGTCACAAAAGAATTCATCAAATGGGTAAAGTGGGTGAGCAAGTGACCAGGTATGTACCCTATTCTTGAAACTCTGGATACAGTCCAATTTCAACTGAGTAGGCAGATATTTATTCATTCATTTGTTCATATTATGAAATGTGTTGTAAGTTGCAATCTGTACGTTTTTCGGGTTCCCCCCGCGTTGAGTTGTGTCTATTGATGACGGTTTCGCCAGCAGTCCCGCTGGCATCTTCAGACCTGAAGATGCCAGCGGGACTGCTGGTGAAACCGTCGTCAATAGACACAACTCAACGCGGGGGGAACCCGAAAAACGTACAGATTGCATCTCATCACCGCGGAAGCCTTTGCAGTGATGACAATATACAATAAGTAGTATTTAGATTTGCTTTATCCCTTATGGTGTAGAAATGAAGGTGACAGATTGTTAGGGTTCTGAATTAATTTTTAGGTGAATCAGACCTTTAACCACAGATATATATGAACTAAGTACAATCATGATTCCATATCTAAGAAAAAACGGCTTGCAGGAATCGTGCGGTGGTATATTAGCAAGAGAGCGAATAGCTCTCTTTTGTAGTAGCAACATTTGTCTAACATGTGGTGAATGATCCCATGACTTAACACCATAATTCAAATGACATTGAAAGGAGATATGGTAAAGTGTTAAATAATACCCATTTTAAATGAGAAAGTTGAGCTTTCTTACCATATAAACATGTTTACTCATTTTATGAGGGATCTGACTGATGTGGGTCTCGTAGTTAAGTTTTGTATCAATATAAATTCCTGGTAAAAAAGTAGCTTTAATTTCAATTATTTTTTATTTAAGACTGCATACAATATGCTTGGTTTTTTAGCATTTAAATGGAAATGATTTGTGATTTGATTTGGTGATAAAATGTGAATGTAAATGATGAACCAAACCATCCATAGCTAGTCTTTGGGCAGCGATAGATTGTGCCTTTGCATCTCATAGATGTTGACATTTTTGTCAATAGTGATATTGGATTATTAATGCAGTTGAAAGCCTTACTGAGATCACGTAGTGTCACAGAGATGGATTCCTTCTCTTCAAATGCATTAATGGCATAATTAACTATGAAATCTACAGCCAAAATGAATGAATGCTCATGCAAAAATGTCTGAGCGAAAAGAACACAATGAAATAAAGTAGGGATAAAATTTTCAGAACTATTTCTGGACACAGCGGTTGTGAAAGGAAAAGGGAATTGAAATACCTACAAAGGAAACCCCAGATGAGCTATATGATCTGAATAATGCGTGTAAATATGAAGATCTGTGGAGTTCAGGTGGTAGGATTGGCAATAGAGATGCATCACACCAAATTTTGGATTAATTATAATTATGGTGTTGAAGACTTCGATATGATCATTATTTTCAATGATATGCAATGAATATTTTAATCCCTTATTTCTTTTAAAGCTAAAGTTGTTCATTGTACAGGTAAGGTTGATAAGGTTAACAATTATCTCTGAATGTATATTTATGACTCCATTTTCAATGCTTGTGATATTTAATGTCTGTAAATATTCAGATAAATAGCATTTTCATTTTAAATGTAAGGCCTATATGGACTGTTTCAGATTTAACTCTTGCACAAGAGTAATACTAGAGTAACCATGACTAATTACAATCACAAGGGTTGAAAAAAGTGTTGTGAATTTTCATATTATTGTAGGTTTATGTCCTTTGCCCCACTAGCCCAAGTTTCTGTGACCTCTTTTGGTTAAATACAATAAATTTTGCTTCTCAATGTCTGATATTTTCCCCTGCACACTTCCATTGCATGAATGCATCCTAAAAAAACAACTAAAAATGATCACGATGTAAATTTTGAATTTCATCTTGCTCATTCAGACAATGTATTGTTCATATATGTTGCTTTTTAGGGCATTAAATATTTAATGGAAGTATAACCTTAAAGCAGAAAAAGAAGTATTATTTTGATAAAAAATATATAAATGCAGTAATAAAAAATATATTACTGCATTATGATGATGTACTTTGGGAGATTCAACTGGAAATTGAGTTGATAAATAGTCTCATGGATTCATGAGTGGATATAACTGCTTTATTCTTAATGTATGTATCATTAAGAATAAGATGTTATTAGGATATTTATTTGATTGTAGGGCCTCCTGAAGGCACTCAGAGTGCTGGATGAGCAGTATGGTAGAATCCATGTGGACTTTTCAACTCCTGTGTCTGCTCGACTCTATTGTGCTTCCGTTGGCTTAATGGATGAGCACCGATCATCAAGGGCTGCTACCTATTCCCCTTGCTTACCTCACTTGCCATTGCCAAAGGAATCGAAAGCTGTGACTGACCTGGCCTTCCATTTGGTGCGTCAGCAGCAATTTAACGCTGTCCTTTCGCCATTTTCACTGGTTGCACTGGTCCTCTCCAATCACATGGTCTTGTTTGCATGTGATGGGAAATTGGTATCCATGCAAGTTAGTGAGGTGGTTCGTGAAGTGAAGTGGTTTAAGTCAGTTGTGGAAACTCTTGGAGCATTGGTAGCAATTGAAGGTACTGCATATTTTTTATTGAAAATATTCTGGTAAAAAAATGTAGTTATTCTGAATAGTGTACATGATAAGATAAATTAACTTTTGTGAAATTCACTATTAATTAAATTATGAACAGAATCTACTAATGACATAGGTATTACTTGATAAATCTTATTAATGCCTGTTATGCAATTAACGAACATGTTGAAATTTCCCCATTTGACATCATTTCTGGTGTGATTGCACTTATGCTGCCCTCCTCTATCACATATGCATATTTTGTGTTTGTGATTTTTGACAGTGTAATGAATTGCTATTCATTATGTAAATCTTCAATTTTAAAATGTAGTTTTATTAATGGGAGGAAAAATCACATGAACGGTTTATCTCCTCTTCATGTTGTTTGCACTGGTGATCATTAGATGGCCAAAAGAATTATATTCTATCATTTTTGGTCCAAATTTAAGACTGCAATTTCAGTAAATGGTTGGGGTTGCTGGATTTATAAAATTATTGGTTGTGTGCCTACAGAAGGTCCTGAAATGTAGAAATGTCATATAGTTGCTTGAATTACAAAATGAAGGCCACAGTTTTTTTTACTTGTATTCATAAAAATTAATATTTTTGTTAGATTGGAACCACAATTTTAGTTTTTAATTCATAATAAAATGGTGTGGTGCGGTTATCCTTTTCACTGGGTCCAATTATTTAGCTTCACAAGGACAAACTTTTATTTAAGAAATTTTGTACGGAGGACTTATTACTTAAATATGTATGGGAATGGTTCGAATGATCCATGATTTTCATTTTGATTGAATATCGTGACATATAATCAAGTGGATTCACTCTTTTGTAGGTGATGTCGAAAAGGCTGTTCTTGAATCTCTGAAAATCCATAAATCTCTTGTCCACGTCACACCTTCCAACTCCCTGCAGCTTGTCAAAATCCATTCACCTTCAGTGAAAATAAACACTGAAAATTTGAAAGGTAAGATGCTAACAGGTCCTAGCCTTAAGAAATATCACTTGCTCAATTGAGGCTACTGTGTGTACCATGCTTATTTGAGAGTTTTTGTTTTTCATTGATTCGAGTACCATTCTGGTTCTTACCCCAACACCAGCTCTATGATGTCCAGCTCCCTCCATTTCCTGATACGGAGTGCTACTACTGAACATTTTTGGTTGCCTGGCTATTAGTTAGAGAGAGATTACCTCCCTTAGAGATTAATTCAAAGGTTATAGCCATGATACAGTAGCCTGATTTGGAGAGGAAGATTCTGGGTCCCTAAAATGAGTGAAGGGGTAGTTAGTGTGTGTAAAATCTCATCCTACAAAAGGGATCTTCAGTGGCCAACTTGATATCCAGCATTAGTTGAAAGTATCACTTGTGTGGGTAGCAAGCTGTTAGGAAAGTTGTTGGATCCTTATGATGTTGCTGTGTTGGCCACTTGGTGAAGCGACATGCTTGGGTGTTGGTCTGGTTGATCTCTTGCCCTTGTCTCCCCTAATTCCCTTCTTTCTAATCCATCCATACCCATTTTTTCCTAGTAAACTCGCAACTAATTCACTTCCATTACAATTTAATTTATCTAGCCTACTTTATCCCTCTAAAATTCCAAATTTACATATTGATATGGGTGCATTTCAAAAATATGTTTGCATTCTGTTTTGACGCTAAAAAACAGCCTCTTTCTATGCATGATTTTTCCTTGCAAAAAGGGAAGTGTTATGAGTCCCTTTATGTCATCATTTGAATCTGTATTATTGTACATACATGTATAAGTGCTTTTAGAACTCTCATTTTCAAATTCAAAGTATATTGGCTCCAGGCACAAATGACATAAGGAAATAAACTAAAACTTTTTTGTTTCATAAAAAGTTCTTTATTGATATTTTTTGGAAAAGTAATAGGGAAGTACAGTTATAGATTGTGTGATTTGCTGTGCCACTTAGTTTTGCAAAACTGATGTTTTAAAAGAATATTTGCTAACAGTTCAAATAATAAAAAAATTCCAAAGAATTGTATTATTTTGGAGGAACAACCACAACGATTATTTACACTTGGAATGGCCAAATTTTAAAAAAGTTCCTCTGTTTTTTAGGTATTTTCACATGTCTGTGTGATTTGGTTAATTTTTTATATCTTTGCTTGCATGATCTGTTTCACCACTCACTTAAGGCCACAACATGTCTCACAAAACTCTGGAGGTAGCCGTTTCCATGGTAATGTTGCAACATTACGTGAATCAAGTGTTACACTATCTTGTGAACTCTGCTATCATCACAGTTGTAATGCAGAACATGCAAGAGAGAGAAACCATTAGTAAAGGTAAGTAGTGTTATTTTCTGAAGTATCACATTAATATAAGTGTGTTCTCTTTCTCAAAGAGGGCAGCAATGGCATAAGTGCACATTTGTGGGATGCACGATTAATTTTCAATGCTCAAATTTAATCAATATCCAAGCCTATGGAAATAAATCATGAATAAATTTTGCTTTCTCTGAGATTGTATTAATTATTTGTGTATCAGACAACCTTTGCCTTGTACCAAGAGAATTTGTCCTGCTTGATCATTTGTTACCTTTTTTTATATTGATAATGGTATGAGAAACTGAAAACATATACTTTTCCACATAATATATATACTATTGGGTCATGGTAGTCCAGGGGTAGAGCGTTGGACTACTGACCGGAGGACCTGGGTTTTGATTCCCGGGCATACCTCTCTGGGCACCTGCAGCTCCAACCAAGCTATGTGATTTTTTGGGTACCAAATCTTCCTGGGAAACCATAACCTGCACAGGGAAAGTAACTGGCCCCCCTATCCTGATGTGTGAATTTCACATGTCATATAGGACTTAGTACTGGGTGAACTCTACCATCACCTACCAAACCAACCTTCAGGTTGATTACTGTATCTTTTATATCATTCTATTATTTGTCATCACCAATAACTGTGTGGGCAAATATCTGATTGTTTCAAACAAGTTTTTAAATTTATGATCTAAATTGGAATACATGAACTGTGACACTGAATTTCCTTTGCTGATCCATGTGATAGGTTCTTTCCCCAGTTATGTTCATTCATTTTTGTTGTCTTGTATATTAGTTAATGTCAATTTTATCTCCTTTCCAGATGAGCTATTTGCCAAGTATACATTCCTTAGGGTATTACTCTCCTTTGAGTTCATATTACACAAGCCATGGGAAGTTAAGGTATGCCAAGTTTTAAGTAAGCATTTCTTTGGTGTTATTTCTTTCTTGTTACGTCTTCTAGTGCACCGTCATTTTTGCATTTTGTTGATAGGATTATGAGGAAGCATTGAAACAGTTGGACTTACTTAATATTGTAGAAGAGGTGTCTCCAGGAAAACTAGTTCTCGGAAACCACAAGAAGTTGCAGATTCTGTTGTGCAATTTGATGATGCCTTTTCTTGCAAGCTATGATGTTGTGTGCCAAGTGGTAAATGACGTGAGTAATAACTTTTAAAATCCATCTCCTTTATACTAGTTAATGCATCTTGAATTTTTTGTTTACATGAAATTATGAGGGGGGATCGGGATGGTGAGGTGGCTAATGTACAAACTTCCCCACCCTAAAGGGCCCAGGTTCAAATCCTGGAGACAACAAATATTTTTTAGTGGTATACTGCTAATGCTGATGCCGGGTTTCTCCCCACTCTTCCTGTCCCTTCCATCACTAATGTCGCAATGACCTTAGCTCTCGGTCGCCTCCCATAAAAACTACTACTATGAAACCGTGTGAAAACTTTTGGCAATGCTCTCAGGTTGATTTGAGTGAAAAAAAACAGTTAATGCATGTCTGGGTCTTTTTAATGATACTAAAAGTGTGGCCAGATATCTTACAATATCTAGGGTATATGTATACGTTATTTGCATGTGAATTCAATTCTAGAAACTGGGTAACTTAGAGGAGGCAAGCTTAACTTCCTCTATATCAACCAGCATTAACTTTGAAGCGCAAAATATTTTGTGTAAAATATTTTTATCTTTTTTCTACAAAGAAATGGAGATGTATTATAGTATTTCAAAAATGTAAAGGGACTCTTAAATACAGTGATAGTTAAATTAAAAATAATTTTAACTACTTTGTCTTCCGGATTTGATATTCCAAATCACTGTATCTTTATGTATTGTGCGTTTAGTTTAAAGATATTTTTAAAACTAATTCTAAACAGATAAGTATAATATTATCCTTCAATAATAACCTTAAGACACATAAAACCTTAAATAGGTTTAAGAAAAAGTAGAATACATTTGTTTTATCAGTGCTCATAAATTGCACAAATACATTTCTAACAGGTAATAGTAGGATCTGTGTCTATGATAGTAAAATAGTTGGTATGATAATTTTAAATATCAGCTGTTAACTGCTGTTGATTCTTCTTTACTGAGATATGGTGGACTAAAGATAATATTTTATCACCTTAAGCAGGGCATTTTTCATTAATATTTGTAAAGTATTGTTGTTAATATGTAAGAAGTAGTATTTTGGAATGGAGTGAACTCTGTTCATGCTGCTAGTAATTGATAGTGGTTACAGTACAATTAGTTAGAGCTGCTCCTGCTACTATATTACTGGATATTAACCTTTATGGCAGTTTTTCATAGCACTGCGAAGGATACAAATGGGGGTTTCCTGTACTCCCCCCTAAGAAAGGAAAAGATATTGGTGTAGATTGAGGAGAAAAAATTTCTTTTAAATTTCCAAGCAAAAATTTTGCTGAAGTAAGTTGATAAAATTTGTCAGTTTGTTTTGAAAATATTAATTACAAGGAATAGATATTGCAAACATGTACATATTATTATCATCAGTTGTTCATTTATGTGTATTGCGAATGGTTGAAAAATAAGAAATTTTGAACTACATATTGTGGTGTTTTAACCATAATTGGTTAATTTATGCATTAATTGTTCTTTATTTTTCCTATTTTCATTTACAACAGTTATTTGTATTATTACTTGTTATTGTTGACTTTCCCTGCTTGGAAATTTGGGTATTTCCTAGGTATTGTTTTGTGTAATGCTGTAGACATATTAGTGTAGTTTAAATAAGCTTAAATATTTTGTGTGTCCATATATACAAGGTCTGTTCAAAAAAAGATGAGACTGTTTGAATAAATGCTTGATTTCATTAGTCATCTTGTAGTCGTGGTTGTCACCTTCAACATACAGCCCTTCGCTGCCAATGGAATGCTTCCAACGTTTTTTTCAGCTTTTGAATGCTGCCTGGGATTCTCCTTATTGGGTTGCCTTTAAGTTTGCTGTACAATTTTGTTGGATGTCTTCAGCAGCTTCAAATTGGCGTCCTTTCAAGGTTGATTTCTACCTAGGATATAGGAAAAAGTCCGCTTGAGCAAGACCTTGAGAGTAGGAGTAGAGAGAGAGGCTAGGGAATCATTCATGTGCTGTTTTTGGCCAAAAACTAACAATACAATGATGTGTGCTCCTTCCCAATCAAAGAAAATTAGGGGATCAGGATGGTGTGATTGCTAACGTACAGGCTTCCCACCAAGAGGGCCCCGGTTCAAATCCTGGAGACAATAAATATTTTTCAGTGGTATCCCAATTCCTACTTGAGGTGCTTAGTGGAGGGTACTTGGAGTGAGTACGACGTCCGTCAGGTCGGACGGAATGATGCCGGTTTTCTCTCCACCCTTCCTTTCACATCCATCCATAATGGCACCAATGACCTTAGCTGTCGGTCGCCACTGGTAAAAACTACTACTTGAAGAAAACTATCAACATCACCTTCACGTTTGATTGCAACATCTGAGCTTTTATGGGTCGTGGGTTCCTTCTACTATGAAAACTGGACTTTGGTTTCTACATATGTCATAACTATGAACCCTGGTTTTGTCGTCTTTGACGATCGTTTTTAAAAAGTATCGGGCATTATTTGAACGATTGAGCAAATCCTGACTGATATCCAGACATTTTTGCCTCTCTTCATCCGTTAACACTTGCGGCACAAATTTGGATCCAATGTGCTTCATGCCCAAAGTTTCTGTGCAAATCCAACACTAATGCCAACTTCACTGCAATCTCTCTGACAGTTAACCTATAATTTGCACACAATAAATCATTCCCACTGTTGATATGGGTGTCAATTGTTTACGTCGATAGTCATCCACTTCTAGCTTGTTCGTCGGTTGAGATTTGTCCGGACTGGAAGCGGTTGTACCAACTAAAACACTCCGCCCAACTCATAGCTTCATTGCTGCATGCCTCTTAACTCATTGCATGAGTTTCAACTGCACTTTAGCTGAGGTTAAAACTAAATTTAATAAACATGTACTGGTTCTCTAACACCTTCATTCTCACCAACACAAGAATTTGTACAGCAAGTGTGTGCTAGCTCAGACAAGAATCACTGTTATGTGCCGACAAGTCATGATGGGGCCATGAACAAGGCAGTTCTTTAATTCCCACCGACATCACTATCAAGTGACACCCCACTGATGGTGATCCGTTAAGCAGTTTGCATTTAGAAAGACCAGTCTCATCTTTTGTTGCTCAGAACTTATATTTACAAGAGAGATTTAGACACAATATGTAATGATTTCTAGTTGAAACAGGCATGATAGCTCTCATGACTCTATAGCCAGTTTTTCACTATGTTGTGATCGAAGGTTTTTTAACGATTACTGCTGTTCAAAGTCCTGCCATATCAGAGACATGTGTTGTGGGACAGTTTTTAAAATTTGATAGTGGTATGACAATTCATTGACAATTTTGCTCTTGACAGTAATAGTAAGAGTTAAGTGATACAATGGTGCCATTTCTCCATACCGTTGAACCTGTGGCCACAATGAAAAGTAGAATGACTGGCCAAAAGTTATTTTTGCAAACTTTGTGAATAAATTGGGCTGGAGAAATGTTGTTTCACAATTTCGGACTTTGTTTTACTTTCCTCAAGTTTCTTGCAGTCTTCTTGCTATGATAATAGGAAAGCTGCGCCTAGAAAATTTTCTGGAAGTCACCAAACATTTTGATTGGTTCAGAGAAACAGTTAAGTGTGGAGTAAGCTCTAAATGTTGGCTACGTTTTCTGACAAAAGGAGTGGAATTTTTTGGGCAAAATATGGAATTCTTTTTAAAATTTTACTTAGCTGAAAGGATTAAAGAAAGGAAATGGTTGTGGAAATGTGATATTTATTATTTTTTGGAACCAAAAAGGGCTTTTGCTCCTTGGTATTTGTTAAAAATTCTATTTGTAAAACATCCTTTAGAGTTTCCAAAGTTATTTTCTTTTTAACCCTCCAGTACTCATGTCACTTTTTGGAACATAGTTTGCCACATGATATCCATCAGCCTTCAACCATTTAAGCCATTAAAATTCTATAAATTAAACAAATAACTTTAATTATTTTGTTTTGAAATGTAATTAACAACTTAAGAAGAATTTAATAATAATTTAAATCACTAAAGTACAAATAAAATTTTAATTTGATATGGGTACAACCTTGTTTCTCATGGTATTCAGCTAAATATAATAGCAATAAAATTTTTATAGTTGATATTAATCCATACAAACAACAAATACTTTTTCTATAATCTGAAAGAAATTTTCCCAAGTTATGCACCTATTCTCTATCATAGGTCTGAGCTATTTACCATTATTCCTGAACTACAATTACTAATTCATTCATTTCCGACCACCGAAATGAGCAAATGTTGTTTTAAAATTATGCATTAAAACTGCAGCATTAATTGTGATGGAAGATTTTTAAATTGCTGTGCAATTACTTGGTGTGTGTCTATAATGCAATGTAACCTGTCATTGAAGGAAGCCACCAAGCCTTGCAGTGGTTCAAAAATTGTGAAGGTTGCTCAGAAGAGAGTGGAACAGTTACTCTATGAAGGATCCTTGGTTCACCCTCAATCGCTCTCGCTTGATATATTCAACTCTGCCCTTAGCTCATTAGCTGCCATGGGAGGTGTCAAGAAAATTAGATCGTGAGTACTTTCAGATGAATTAATTGTGCTTTTTTTAGGTTTGAAGTTTTTGTCTTCACAATGCTTGCATCTCTTATTGTTGGACTTCACCTTGGTATAACATGATAAAACATTTCTTCTGGAGTCTGAAGGAACTTTCTGCGTCAGTCTTGAGGACCTTTGAAGTCTTGAGGTTTTTTAATTAATGTTAGCAAAGAAAAAATCCAAAATTTAGGTACTTAATAATTTACTAATATGGACTGAAAATATTTTTACCATTTGACCAACCTGTGATATTTTTGCTTTAATTTTTTGAAATGTTTGGCAACTTTTTGCTGAGAGGTCCCATTCTTTGGGGCTTCAGCTTTGATAATAAACAGGGTCACAGGATTATTCCATTGCTGAGGGTTTCTGTCTTCAAGAGTTTTATACATTAAGGCTTCTTCCAAAGGGGAAGAATGAAATCAAAGCTCAATGATGATCTATGTCTTGCTTACAACAAATGAGCCTGCAACCTTAAGTCAAACTTACTGGTATTTTGTGATGCTATGATTTTAGTGTATTCTTAGAGGGAAATATTATTTAGGTTCTGCCTCAATTTTCAAAACAAATATTTTTATTATATAACTTGCGACTGATAAGTATCTTGAAGATTTAGTGAGTGCCATAGTGGATATAGTAGGACCCTTTCTTCTTCGAATTAGGATGCTAATGAGGTACATTGTGGCCTACTGTTTCTCACAAAATGCAACTTGGTTATCATGCTCTCTTGATCTTCTTGATCACAGTTGGAGGATATCCCTTTTGAAGTCAACAAACTATAGTTAATGGGAAAAATACTTATAATTATTGCAAAACGTTATGGAGGTTTCAGGTCTAATTTTTAGAACGAATTATTACAAAATTGGAAAAAGAAAAGTTTTACTAGTCCTCAGAAATGACAGAAACAGCTGGGCTTAGCAGGGAGGGGTGAAGCAGTCCTCAATTCAAAGATTAACTTTCAAAGAGTTTTTTTGAAGTAAAATGATTGTTACAATGCAACAATTTCAAAGTGTAAAAATCATTCAGCTTGACCAGGATTCAAACCTGGATCCCTCGTTATCTGGCCGAATGCTTTACCCAATTGACCTACTGAGGCATTCTCTTACACTTTGAAATTTTAGTGGCTTTAAAATAACAAGATTTTATGATGAAATGTCAAGGCGAATAATTTTTTTGTATTGAAATTGTTACATTGTAATGCAACATAACTGATGACTCTGTTAAAAGTTACTGTCGTGGTAGTACCTGCAGTTTTTTTGTATTTTTCAGGAATAAACATGCTAGGGTTTTAAGTTTGGCTTTGACCTTGTGGTCTGTGATGCAATATACGTGACGTAAAATAAATGTGACATGTTATGTAATTGGCAGAACATTTTTTGGTCTTTATCTATAAATATTTATTTGGTTTTTAATTTTTGTTGCTTTCAATTTCAGCTTTGTTTTTTTTTCATGGAGTAGGTGTTAAATTTGGGCTTTTAAATGTGGTCTTTTTCACTTTTCCTGTTTCATACTTTTGCACTCCTTGTTTTTTATTCTATGCCCTTATACCTGTGTTTCATTTATTATACTTTATTCTGTGGAGTGATGGGTATTTAAAATGCATAAAAAACTAAGTTTTGTGGATGATGTGCCTGCCTACTCACCCAAAGGTCATGGATCCAAACTTTACCTTGGTCGTGGTTGTTGTGTAGATATGAAACCAGGACATGAATTTGCCAAGTAGACACATCAGCCGTGAGCAATGGGGGTTCTTGTTTTCCTTTCTGCTTGATGTGGTCAGATTATGGTCCTCTACAGAGGTGTTTCTGTGATCACGGAGGTGATGTATCATAACTACCAATATTCGATGGACTTCATCCATCTATCTAATTTTCCCATTGTTAATCCCTGTCAGCTTGCAGCACAGCAGACATGTTTGGAGAGGTGAGGGACATGTATGCCATAGCCACAAGTTGCTTCAATGTAACACATTTGTTACAATACATTGGAATACATAGTCGTACCTATTTTTATGTGCCAATTTATTGTGTGCATCAATATAGTCTTATGCTGTTGTCAGTTTTAAATGATTGCCGTGAATACAGAGCATATACTTTTTTGAAGATAGCACATGTTTAACAAGGAATAAAAATAACCTCTGGTTTTATTTTTTTTTTAGCAATGGAGAAATGAACTTTGTAAAATGTGCAGAGAAATTGGATGAAATAAGTCATGAGTTATGTAAGTCTTTGCTGTTGGATGTGTTGTTTACGTCTTTCTTGTGTTATCATTATTTATTATTCTGAGTTTTAATTGTATCTCTTTGTCAATGGCAGGCAAATACTTGCAGTACCCTGCAAAAACAAATTATACATATGACAGGATATCATCTGATTACATGGCAGAACAGCAAAAGAGAGCAAAACTCTAGATAGTGTTCCAGAGTTTCTTTCAAAAGATCAGTTACGAAATAGGCAGCATGGAATTGCTGTTCACTAGAGTTGGTGGTACATAATGCATAGGTATTGTTTCTCTTGCATCAAGTTGGAATCAATCTTGCTTGCCCCTGTGTGTGTGTGTGTGTGTGTGTGTATTGTGTGTTTGAATGTGTGTATGAGATCAACGTTGCGGTCACATGTTGTGCTTGTCTGAATTGTAAATCGTGTTAGTGTCAGTGATGATTAATGGACTTCTTAATGCAAATATCTGCTTTACTCAATGTAGTTGATGTTGTGTGTTCATTTGTTAGCAGTAAATTATATTCAAAACTGTTTCATGTATCGACTCATTGTGAAGTGTATGAATTGCTGGTTATGTATTCCAAGCTAGTTATATTTGTTGTATACTGTGGAATGTACAACACCTCTATGAACTTGTCTGGCAAATTTCACTCTATCAGTGTGAAATATCTGTTAACCAAAGTGATGATATTATAACATGTCTTGTTTGCATTTGACCAAAAAGCTAACTTCTTCAACTTTAGAGTGGGAAGAACCAGTAAACCAAAGTGAAATTACCAATCCATAAATTGGATTACAAAGTATCAATAAAACCTAATGAAAACATAATACCATTAATTAGATTTAGTAATCACAGCATATGAGATAAAACCTTTTAGTTCATTCATTCAAGCTCTCATTAGAAATGAGGTATGTCATTTCATTATATTGTGAAGTTACAATGCAACCATTTCAGAGAGTAAAAATCATTCGCCTTGACCGGGATTCGAACCCAGATCCCTTGATATCCGGCCGAGTGCTTTAACCAATTTAGCTACCCAGACGTCCTCTTACACTCTGAAATTTTGGGGGCTTTAAAGGAACAAGATGTTATGACGACCATGATTTTTACTCTCTGAAATGGTTGCATTATAATGCACACATAGCGGGTGACTCCGTTAAAGTTACTATTACAGTTTCTTGAAAATTTTGAAGTTACATTGAAAATGTTTCCTTTTTCATTAGCCAATTTATAAATCAGGCGGTAACTTGTCTTATTGTTTAGGAAAGTTACTAAATAATGTAATGGGCAACTTTATTGTAGTTATTGATGCCAGAAACATTTTAAAAGTAACTTGGTTAAAAAAATTAAGGCCAAAGTTTTATGCAAATATTTGGTCGCATGTACACTTGATGCAGGAGAAATCATTTGATATTTTTTAGAATAAGTAAATACCATTTTAAAATAATTATTCCAGGCTCATGAAATGTACATGGCAGAAATCCAAGACTATTCCTTTGACTATTTAGGTACTCTTTGTTGTATTACTCATAGCTAACCCATATTTATATTTTGGAATCAGAAGCTAGACTTAACTGGCAGTTATTTCAGTTTAACTAAAAAAAGATGTTTCTCTGCAGCTGTGAAATATGTTGTTGATTTGTGTATTTATTTGGTAATAAGCTAGCTAACTAGAATAAATTGTTTATGCAGTATTTTATATAAAATGTCCATTGTTGAATGTTAACTCAAATTGTTCTTTCTCGCTTGTCTGACATTTTTATATGCCTTGACCATAGCAGTGGCAAGTTTTGTGCCAAGGGTAGTGAGATTAATAAAAAGTTCATTCCCTGTCCTTTTAAGTGAATGCTTTAGGAGTTTCTTGCCATTTAAATGTTTTATTGAATTATTCTTTTGTTTTTTTTGTCTGATATGTCACTTTTTTTTATCTCTTTTAAGGATCATGTTTTGTTCTTGTTGAGCTGTTTTGTTGTATTTGTTGTTGAAGTTATACACTGTCCCACAGTTCAGTTGACTTTTATTTATTTATTATAACTAATTTTACTTGAATGCATTTTATGTTAGTGAAAGCGTTATAAATACATAAGGTGGTAAAAATAATAACAGAGATGAAGACTACTACAACAGTTTTGATGCACTAACTTGAAAATGATGTAGTGGATCGAAACTAGTTGTGAATAAATTTTTATTTTTTGGAAAATTGTAGCAGTCTTCATCTCTGTTATTGTGGAACAGTTCCACCACATCACACCTGCATCTGTAATTCATATGGAAGAATAGTTCTTGGATCTTCCTTCAGTTATGCTTTTCCACTTAAATTGAAGGCATCATTTTCAGGGGAGTAGTTGCTCACAGGGTTGGACTTCAAAATTTGTGGTGGAGATATGCAATATGATGCAAGATTTGAGAGCAATTTTTCTTGTCTTCCAACTGGGAAACATTGAAATATTTCAAAATAAAGTGTAATTTACCTTTAAATGAACATGGAAAAATACTGCTGGTGGCATTACACATTTGGATTGAGCTTGTGTGTTCAGGTGCTTTTGGCATTATAGATTTCATTTTTGAAACCAACTTCAGTGTAAGTACTGACTTGGAACCAGTGTTTTCTCCAATACTTTGGCACCTCAAATAAGTTTTCATATCATCAAGCATTATGCTGGGTCTCCAGTTGAATTATGCTCATCACCCTGGCAGGGATGCCAGGACCACAGAGGAAGACCCTGGCAGGCCTTTGAGTGGTGGAGTTTTCTCCGGGAATATTCAAAGTACAAGCATTATTGGGGTACATTCAGAAAACAACCAGAAGGGGAAAGGTCATCTCACCGTAAGCAAGCTCAAGGAAACTAAAAACCACCCTGAATACAAAGGTTTAAGTTGTATCTCCAACTTTAGCCCCTGCCGCAGATGACCTATTGCATTTTCATTTTCCTATAATGATTCAAGAAATTTTTTAGGGAGTCAACATGAGAGGTCTCCATAGGCGAGTAATCAAATATAGTGCCACCTTTTTTTCTATCCTTGCAAACACTAAAATCTCTCAAGATAAATGAGATCTGGTTTAGTTTTCATTTTTTATCTAGCCCTCACCTCTTATGAGTTATTGGGATGAGCTTTAATAGGTACCTTAGGGCTATTGAAAAATGGTTAGCCATTTGATCTGATACTAGCTGTAGCATACTATGTCATATTGCCTAGGGAAAATGAATTGTCTGAATAAATAAATGGATAATAGAATACCCATTTTGAATATTTAAATGTTCACGAGCTTGTCAATTTATTAAGTGGGGAGAGGGTAAAAATATGGGCCAATGTCTTTGATTGGTCAATTACTTTCTCTCCCCACTATATATAACATCTTGTAATACTCATCCACTGCTAAAATGAACTAGTGTATGGGTGGTAATGAAAAATAAGGGTATACACTGTATTTTAGGCAATAAGTATTTTTGTATAGTGAAATTGTCTGCCACTATGAAATTACATTGTTGAAATAAAAGTGAATGATTAGCTAATGCAAGGAAGGGTTGTGAGACAAGAATTCCTTTTGATATCTGTGATTTTCATGAAATAGGCACAGGTAATGGTAAGGGAGTCATTGAAAAGGCTGAAGGCAGGAGTGAAAGTGGGTGGGGATCCATAAAATCAGATTTGCGAATTATGAAGCTTTAGTTAGCCAGTCAGTCAGGAGGTTTCAGTAATTGCTGAATGCATTAGATAAAGTGTGATAGATTTGGGATGCCAATCAATGCAAATGTAATGAGGTTTTCATGGAGGAAAAAGGCTAAGTTGAACATTAAAATTTAAGAGTAGAAACTAGAGCTGGTAGAACAATTTTGCTATCTTATACTGTTTTGGAAAAGGATAGTCATAGTAGTTGGGCCATCAGAAGAAGAATTGAGTTATGTGAAGAAGCTTTCACTAGAAAAAAGTAAATGAAAGTGATGTTGGGTAAGGATGTTGAGAAAACTTTGATATAGGCATGTTTAATTTATTGTGTAGACATAAAATTATTGCAGAAAAGTGAAATGCATATATTTTAGGCCTTTGAATTGTGGGTGTGGAGAAGGATGGAAAAAGTGAAATGAACAGAAAGGAAAACAAGGAAGTGTATAGTATTGTAAAGGAGGAGGGGGGAGGAAGAAATCCAAAGTAGATGGGAAATGGATGCAGAGTGTTTTAATTTGGCAGTAGTATATTTGAGAATGTGATCGAGGGGAGAATATTAGGCAAGGAAGGGGAGGAGTAGGGTGGGATGTTGGAGGGAGTTAGGGAATGTAGAAAGTATGGGGGATTGAAGAAGGGTTTTTGTTTTGTGGGGTCAGGTTATGCCTTGGGGAAGGCTGAGAAATATAGGGGTATGAATTTTGTGTCCACCTGAAACTTCCTTTAATGGTAAACTTTCAAATAATAGTAATATATAGATCGAGGAACAGCATCACCAATTCACTAAGTTTCCTGAGGAGTGTGGGTCCAGGTCATAATTTAGTTCTCATAAAGTGTGCTGTCAAATTCAATGTAATAATATAGGTATAAATATAAGGAAGTAGGATCACAACTGACAGGAGTAAAAATTTTCATGGACATTTTTATCTGCATTCATTAATGAGCAAAGTACTACTGAATCAAAGCAATAATTTCAGTGGCTTCAGAAACAATCAATAGATGGCTTGGCATGCATACAACTTTGCTCTGACACACCAATATTTACATATAAGAAAGTGGGCCTCACTTCTCGATTACATGCCTCGTATTTATATCTATTATCGGTAACTATCACTCTATTAATCCCTGCTCAGATCTATATTTATGTTTCTTCTCTCCATCTGTCACTTTATACTTTCTAATTGTCCTGGCCTCAACATTGTCCTGACATTCCAATTCTCCATTGCAACTGGTTCATTCATCATCTGTGATGATGTCGATTTTACTTTGCATGAATTTGGTGAGATGGCGACTGCAGAAGCCTAAGCTTGCCTATTGGAAACACAGGACCATTGAGACCCATTGTTAAAAGGACTTCTTTGTGATATTTCCATCATTGTTTCATGGGATAATTATTTGAGTTTGTTACCCAATGATTTCTTCAATAGTATTTTTAACGTGACACCATTACTCAAATGGCCACCCCATTGGGGTCGGACACTTTAGTAGCTGCCTCACAAATGCAAAGTGAACTGCCCTTAGTCTGGCACCTACCCGTTAACCTATCTGCTAGCATGGGAGCTAGCTAGGGTGCTAGCACCCTACCAGGAGCAAATATCACATATACCTAGTACCCACACAGCTCTAGGCGTCATCAGAATACTAAAAATAGTTCATGATGTTAAGGTTATAGTCCATGGGGAGGGAGAAGAACTATAAGATAAACCGATTAGTTCACCGAGTTAGGCTTGGAAAAAGAATATGTTGTTGATGAGGATATCTTGGGTACAGACATATCTGGGATAAAAGGCATTGAAGGAAATTGAATTTCACTCGTAGCAAAGGTACTACTAAGCTTCATTAGCAAAAGATTGAAAGTGGTTACATGGGGAAGATCAATTTGTGATAAGAAAGGGAAGGGACATGTGTGATATCAGTTATGAGATCATTATTTCAGGTGACAACTGTTTCACTCCCTCTCCTGTAAGCATCATAGGGTCGAGGTAATTTGGAGAGCAATTTAGGTAGTGTATATATTTTATTTATACGAGGCACGCTCATAAAGTAAGGGCCGTTTGGTCACAAGAAAAATATACTCATATGAAACACATTTTATTGGCACTTTCAGTTTCCTACAAACCCACTTCACTTCTCTTCATAATCGCCGTCCACTTCGAAGCATTTTTCGTACCGCTGCACCAGCTTCTTTAACCCCTCTGCATAGAAGCTCGCCGCCTGAGAGTTGAACCAATTGACAACGCCGTCCTTGAGTTCCTCTTCGGTTTCGAAACGATGTCCACCGAGGCACTGTTTTAAGTGCAAGAAGAGGAAGTAAAGAAAACAAGTCATCTCCATCTTGTTGGTAACGACCCAAAAACTGTCGTCCACTGGACATTCTTTGCTCTTTGTGGTGGTCGGTGAGCATTTTCGGTACCCACCTTGCACGCAATGTGTGGTATCCGAGGTTTTCCGTAGCAATATTGTAGACAGTAGTGCGTCCAAGTTGAGGAAATTGTTCAGCAAGGCAATTAATCGTCAATCGACGATCACATCGCAGTTTTTGTTCCACTTGCGAAACGATTTCATCGGTCAAAATACTGGGCCTGCCACTTCGCTCTTCGTCATTGATATTAGTTCGTCCATTATTAAAATCACGTCACCATTGTCTTACTTTTCCTTCACTCATAACTTTTATTAGGTAATCTACCAGTTAAGGTAGGTTTTTGGATGGACACAACTATCAAATAAACATTTTGTAACTCCAAACAAAACCCAATCCAGCAACCTCATCTACATCAGGTCCCTCTTCATCTCTGTGTACTTCTTTTCTCCCTTCATCCCGTCCAACATCCCTATCCTGTTCCTGTCCTTTCCTCGCTTGCCCAACATTCTCCCCTCTATTACCTTCTTCAACATTCCACTACCGCTCAAAACGCCTTTCATCCATTTTTCCTGCCTCCATAGGATTTCTCTCAACCAACCCCTCTCCTCACTCACCATCTCCAGCACTTCCTCATTTGTTTTCCTTTCGGTCCATTTCACCTTCTCCATTCTTCTCCACACCCACATTCAAAAGCCTCCAATCTACGTCTGTCCTCCTGCTTCAGTGACCACGTTTCCGCGCCTCCATATCAGAGTTTTTACGAGTCTTGTCTTAACATCCCTACTCAACGTCCCCGTCATCAACTCCCTCCTTGAGAAAGCCTCCTTGCCTAGCGCAATTCTTCTCCTTACGTCCCTACCACTTTGACCGTATTGGTCCAAAACACTTCCGAGATATGTAAACTATTCTACCTGCTCTATTTTTTCCCCGCCTATTTTAATATTTAGCTTAGCCTTTTTCTTTCTGGAAAATCGCATAACCTTTGTTTTATTAACATTGATTCTCATCCCATATTTATCGCACTGAACCTCCAACTCACTCAGCAATGCTTGCAACCCCTTGGCTGACTGAGCAACTAATGCTTGATCATCAGCAAACCTAGCCGATTTTACGAATTCCCCTCCGACTTTCATTCCTACCTCCAGTTCTTCCCATGCCTCTTTAATCATTTCCTCCACATATACGTTGAACAGCACCGGTGACAATGGGCAACCCTGCCTTACACCTCTTCCTAACACTGCCCATCCGGACTCTCCGTTCCCCACTCGCACGGATTCCTTCCTAATAGATACTAAGAATCAGTCCATATAGTACTATACTAGTCCAACCTTTTCCTTCCACATTTTTCTAAACTTTTAAGTTGTTCCGCAGGAATATTGTCTAACCCCACGGCCTTTTTTATTTTATTTCCCTTAATGCCCTTTATATCTCATCGCTGAGTATGCCTGAAGCTACGCTACTATATCTTCATCTACGTCATATTCTCTTTTGATATCTAAGTTTAACGGCCTAAGTTCTTTACCAGTTATTTTATATATTCCTTCCATCTCTCTTGGATCTTTTCTGTTTCAACTATCTTACCCAACTTATCTCTCTGTGTTAAAACAGATTTTTCTTTCTTACTTCCCGAAAGTGCTTTCCCCTACTATATAGTGCACAATTTCACCCTTTCACCTGCGTCTTCCACCATGCTACTTTTGCTTTATCGTTACCCGTCTCAATTTATTATTTAACCCCTGCACTTCCCTCTGTCTCTTTTTTTGCATTCTTCAATTTTCTTCTCTTATCTATCTTTCTAATTTATCATCCGGGATCCATGGTTTCCTTGTCCTATTTCCATAAACGCTTCCTATAGTTTCATTTGCGGATTTCGATATCACTTTCTCTATACATTCCCATTTTTCCTCCATAGTACTCAGCTATTTACCCTCATACATGATTTTCTCTACAGCCTGCTGATACTCCTTCCTTTTCAATTCGTTTAATGCTTCTACATTCCATTTCCCAACCCGCCACCCCTGCCTTATATTTTTATACAATTATTGTACACCATTTGTGTAAAAGGCTTCTTGAATGTTGTTTTTTCATTTTTTATGTATAAGAACTATCGAGATTCTGTCCTTATTTTCAAGTTTGTTTTTAATTTTTAGTAATTTATTTACGTAAGCAATCCATTTAGCTCGAATTTTTAATATTGGTGGCTACGATTCCATATCCTGTAGGGAAATTTGCTGAATATAATTTTCAGTGTTATTAAGACTCAAATGCAATTATTAGTTGCTAAATAATATCAGAAGTAGTGATGATCTACAATCCGGGGTGTAGAATTTCCGTGGATAGAACCCTCGGATACTTCTGACTGGAGGTCCTGGGTTCGGTTCCGAATGACGTCGCTGTCATTCGGAACCGAACTACTACATGGTAACTTCCCGTCACCGCTAAGAATATTGGTAGAGGTACCAACACACCAAGCATGTTACATAAAAAATTAAGTCTTCCTTACTTTTTAGCTACTATGTATTAATGTAATATTTCTGGTTTTGTATTGTACTGGGCGAAAACATGGCCATTAAAGGAAGATGGTAGGTGTAGATTGGAGTTTTTAGAAATTTAGATGTGTGGAGAAAGACGGAAAAGGTGAAGTGGACTGAAAGAACAACAGAGGAAGGGGTGCTGGGTATTGTGGGGGAGGAGAAGGGACTGCCGGATGAAACCCAAAGGAATTAGGGAAGATGAATTAAGAGCATTTCGGAATCAAATCGCATTTCTCAAATGTAACTGTATAATCACGTGTTCATAGATGACTCCGTCACAAAGAAAGAAATTGTCCACGTACATAGAAAGGCTTATAATACGAACACTGTGGTTTAGTAATATATTGAAATTTAGTATTTTAATGGTGGGGAATGTGTTAGTAGAAAATTTCCCGAATGAATGGAAAACAAGTTAAAATGAGCTCATTGGTTCCAAGAAACTGCGGGAGATGCCGCACCAGTAACTTTTATCGGAGTCATCCGCTAATATACATTTCAATGCAACAGTTTCAGAGTGTAACAATCATTCGCCTTGGCCGGGGTTCGAACCCGGATCCCTCGATGTCCCGCCGAGTGCTTTACCCAGTTAGCTTTTCAGAGTTTAAGAGGAAGCCTCGATAGCTTAACTGCATAAAGCACTCGGCCGCACATCAAGGGATCCGGGTTCGAATCCCGGTCAAGGTGAATGATTTTACCAATCTGAAATTATTGCATTGATCTAATCGTTGTTTACTAACGCAAGGCGTTCATAATACTTCGATGCCAAACCAGAGTAGTAGAAGTTAATAGGTCTTTTAATCCATTAGATATGGATGGGAATGGAGGAAGGGTGGAAAGAAACCCGATCTCGGTGTTAGTCTCCACTTAGCGAAAAGTGCCAAGGGATCCACGATGTAGCATCCCATCCGTAACGGCTAGGAGACTAATGCAACGCAACCTGCACATGCCTCAGACTGCTTAGTAATGCGTGGGGGACGGAGGGTCCGGATGGGCAGCGTTAGGAAAAGGAGCAAAGCAGGGTTGTCCGTTATCATATTGTTCTATTTGATTGTATTGTACTATTCGACGTGTATGTGGAGGAACTGATTACAGAGGCATGGGAAGAACTGGAGGTAGGAATGAAAGTCGGCGGGGAATTCATAAAATCAGTTAATTTTGCGGATGACCAAACTTAGGTTTGCCAATCAGCCAAGGAGTTACAGGCATTTCCAGTTAGATATCAAGTTCCAGAAAGAGAATGCTTAGCTTTACATTAAAATAGGAGAGCAACAACAAGGCAGATGGAACAGTTTATGTACCTTTTAAATGTTTTGAACCAAAATGGTCAAAGTAGTAGGGACGTAAGGAGAAGAATTGCACAAAGCAAAGAGGCTTTCACAAGGCCGAAGGGATTGATGACCGGGACGTTGAGTAAGGATGTTAAGGAAAGGCTCGTTAAAACTTTGATATGGAGCGCAGTTATGCATGGCGCAGAAACACGGTCATTAAAGCTGGATGATAGGCATAGATTGAAGGCTTTTGAAATAGGAGTTTGGAGAAGAATGGAGAGAGTGTTGTGAACGGAAAGGAAATCAAACGAGAACGTGCGTAGCATGATGGGGGAGGAGAGGGGAGAAAGAAATCCAAAGTAGATGGGAATGGAATAGGTGAATGCATAGTGTTTTGATTGAGAGAGGACGAAAGTAGGCTGAAAAGTTGGATTCAGGTCGTAATGATTGGCAATATGTTGAAGACTGTGATAGAGGGAAGAACGTTGGACGAAGGTGGAAGAGAATGGAATGGAAGATATGAATGTTGGATAGAATAAAGGGAGGAATGAAGTATGAGGAATTGAATAGGGACTTATTGTAGAGGTGAGATTTTTGATTTCAGTTTGTGCCTCTTGTTAAGAGAGATAAGTAAATGTATTTTTGCATTTTTGTTTATTAATTTCCTTCAGACATTCCTGTTTTATTCGCTATCAAACTCACTTTTTCCATCATTTTTAGTTTAACCTTCTAATATTTTTTACTACTACAGATATGCTCAATACC
The DNA here is from genome assembly GCA_037158775.1 of Hetaerina titia. Taxonomy (NCBI): domain Eukaryota; kingdom Metazoa; phylum Arthropoda; class Insecta; order Odonata; family Calopterygidae; genus Hetaerina; species Hetaerina titia. Next base: position 85,602,919 of record CM073778.1, read on the forward strand.
TCAAGCGTTGCCTATACCATGTTTATAATAACTGTTCCGTTTTTCCAGAAAAAACTGCCTATTCTTCCCCTAATTTTTACAGCCACAACCCCCGAAACATTCAACACACTCGATTATATGTGTATTTAAAAAAAGCATGACCATCCGTAATTCCGTACTTTTTTCTCCTGCCAATTACCACATTTCATTGAAACTGTAATGACTCGGGTGACTGAATTGCTGAGGATTTATATACCTTCAAATTGAAAAGGGATATAAAAAAAGACTTAGAAATACTCAGGAATGAGTTGCGTTTAAAAAAACACGAACAAACCAGTGGCCATATTATCTGTTTTCAGAATGTTTACAAGCTAGTGTATACAAATCCTCGGCGTACTAATTACCCACCCCAGGCGCCGTTAGCAGGGGGGCGCCTCCACTCGAAAACCCCATGACCCGATGGTGCATTGGTAATTTTGGTGAGCGTTGGTGCGCTTTTTTCGGGCTGCACACTTGCCCTGTCCGCGTGGGGATGGATCTATTTATTTTAGACGGGAAATAAAACTCTCCGGCAACCACTATTTCGCTCGAATCCAATAATTGCTCCATCCAGCGTGAGGAACGGAAACCGACCGCTCTAACCCCGCCCGCCGTCCTTCGCCCCATGTGTGTAGGCCATCCATCTGCTTGCATGCCACCGCCATCTCTCGCGTAAACCGCGCGGGCACCTAATGTGCCTCGCTCGAGCCACCCCTCCAGTTTCAAAATACACATACACGCACACACACACAAACACACTCACGCTCTCTGTGAATTTCCCATTTGTTTCACGGAAAAAATTGCTGCCATTTGACGATGCACGCTTTCGTTTCGTGACGTCACCCCCTCCCCCTGCCTCCCTCAGCGCTCGTCTCCAACGCAAACAATGCAGCCACTGCAGTGCACTCACGGGCACTCGCACACACGAGCACGCATTGAAATTTAAGCCACTCTCCTCTCTCTCTCCGCCAGGGCTGGAATTCAAACAGGCAACAACGGCGCCGCGACAACGGAGCTTGTCGACCGGGAAACCAAAAGGAAGGAAAAAAAATATACAGATCGAACAAATAGAAAAAAAACACGCGCGAAATTGACGCGATGGATTGATTCTTTCGCCGTGGTAACGCCGAGAGTGCGCTTTAGTGTGAAGAGAGGGAGAGGAGGACTCAATGAGGGAAAGGACGAAACAAAATAAAAGTAGAAAAAGCACGTCGATGCACTCGCTTTTTAGGCGTCGTTTGTTTTTTTATTCCTCCTTTTGTTTTTTGTGCCACTTCTCCCTTCCGCTCTTCTTTCCACTCCGTACGTTCACATGTTACACCGGACACACTCCCCTGTTGGAGATAGGAAAGGGAACTGGAAGCTGCGGGGGGAGGGGGACATGGGATCCGTCGCTCCGCCGGTGGCGCCTCTACAGTCGGAAAAAAGAAGGGACAGGAGGAGCGGAGGGAAGTGCAGTAGCGACGAGAGTGTTGGAAGGAGGAAGTGGGATGGTTGTCCCTCGCCCCAGGTCCTTTTTTCCTTCCCTCCAACCCCCCCACCCCCACCAAGACTTTTTTTCCGCTGAGGCCCGGCCACGTGTACTAACAGCTTCTGGAGCATCCGCCGGACGACGAAACCCTCACCGACGCCTCACTGCGCTCGTTTCCCACTTCGGATTGTAGATAGATTGATGCAAATTCACTGCGGAGCGAAGCAGACAAGAGGTAGAAAGGGCAGGGCTGCTCGAAGTATTACATGCCATGGGCTTGCATGTGTGCGTACATATGTATTATTATTTACGGTAATCTACCGGTTAAGATAGGTTTTCGGATGGACACAGCTATCAAATAAATATTTTGTGACTCCAATCAAAATCCAATCCAGCAACCTACTCTAAATCAGGTCGCTCTTCATCTCTGTGTACTTCCTTTCTCCCTTCATCCCGTCCAACATCCCTATCCTGTTCCTACCCTTTCCTCGTTTGCCCAAAATTCTCCCCTCTATTACCTTCTTCAATATCCCACTGCCGCTCAATAGGCCTTTCATCCATTTTTACTGCCTCCATAGGAGTTCTCCCAACAAACTCTCTCCTCACCCACCATCCCTAGTACTTCCTCATTTGTTTTCCTTCTGTTGAGGAATTAGGAACAGAACTCAGTTCTGTTCCTAATTCCTCTTGAGAAAGGTGGTTGGACCACCGAAAATTCGAGAACCAGTGAGTTTTCCCTCTTTTGTGTGTTTTGGTTTCTGTGTTTGTTATGACTATCAGTGAATTTACATTACACGTTTGTGGGTTTTCCAAAAAAGTGTATATATATATATATGTATATATATGAAATATTTTTACTTTCGTGATCTGCTCAAAAACCGCCTTCCCCACATGTCCTGTGTTCGCCTTTTATGTGTTTTCCTATTCCCTTTCCTTATACCTATTTCTATGTTTAAATGAATATTTGTGCGCCGTATGGCGAGACTTCGTATTTGAATGAGTGAATATATATATATATATATATATATATATATATATATATATATATATATTTATTTATTTGATAGTTGTGTCCATCCAAAAACCTACCTTAACCGGAGATTACCTAAGCATACACTTCAGTTGTAAGACCAATAATGGAGTACGCAACAACAGTATGGGACCCTATGGTAAAGGTGCATATAAATAAGCTTGAGAAAGTACAGAGAAAGGCAGCTAGGTACGCTCTAGGAAGACATAACAGGACAGATAGTGTGACAGAAATGTTAGAGACACTAGGATGGACACCGCTCCGACTCAGAAGGAAGCTGAACAGGCTATGTGGGATGTTCAAGATAGTAAATAAAGAGAAGGGGTGGGAGGAGCTCTCAGAAAGATTAGACAAACCAAATTACATTGGGCGGAAGGACCATCAGTTCAAAATAAAACATAGAGGGCACAAAACAAACATTAAAAAAAACTCCTTCCTCAATCGTGGAATAAAAGAATGGAATGAGTTACCTGAGGATATCTTTAAGTCCTTACCTTATTCATTAAATAAATTTAAAACGAGGTGTATGCTCGCCTTAAAAACGTGTGAGTGAGAAATAAAACCGTATGTACTTGTGCTATGAATAATGTGTTAACGGGACGCGATTTTGAACGGTATATGAAATTGAAGATACGTGATTACGGACGAAGTGTGGCGATGGACGGTGCGTAGTATGTACTCGTGTGGTGTACACCTAATCCTTGTGTGATAGTAAAGGAGAGGTCGGTAATCTTAAAAGTGTCATTGAATATACGAGCATTTTGTCTCATATCTGTTCTTCTTGTGTGTGTATGTATGTGCATTGTAAGAGTGACCAGTGATCACACTGGACCGTTGCCACCAGGTAAATTGCCTAATTGCAACGAAGTATGTAAATAAATAAATAAATAAATAAAATAAAAAAATACATATATATATATATATATATATATATATATATATATATATATATATATATATATATATATAGTATTATAAAAAAATAGATACTACTTACTCGCATCCCTCCTCAGGCGAGGCTATAAAAGTACGCTAAAATATTTATCGATGGAATCACTATGGAAACTGGAATGTTTGGGAACTTACAGAAAATCTGATGAGGAAAGGGTTGCTGGGGGTGTGTCGATTGCTTATATCGATGTTGAGGGCCGCGGTGCATTGTCCAACGAAGGATGAGGAGCAAAGCTTGCAGTTCAGTTGGAAACTTGTATAACGGAATGTGAATGAGGGAGTAGAGGGGGTTAAAGAGAATAGGTCAGTGGGAAGGGGAGTCCAGGATTGGTAAATACGGTACTTGTTTCAAATGTGGGTCTATTTGCAAGATGTCGAAGTGGTTTTGTAGATGATGGATCATTTAGACAAGGTTTTAGTGTATTTCAACGTGTCGGATAAAGTTGCGGGTCGTTTAAAAGTAACGGAGAGAAATTTAAGTAGTGTATTTGCCGCTGTTTTTGAAAATATGGTTGTGTCACGAAATATCGAAAAAGTATAGTCGCAATTGTCCTTTTTTGTTTTTATAAGACATTTGATGCTTCCCCAGGCCTGTAACTATTATTGCGTGTGATTTAAATCGTGAGCTCTAGTATGGCAAAGTAGTTAACTAAAATTAACTCTAAAAAAATTAGTTTTTTACGTTCATTTGACACAAGTAACGGTTATTATGGGCGGCATAATATTTCATACTTACTTGAATACCATAGAATGTTTAATCAGATAGGGATATTGACAGATTTTTATGAATAACAATTGAGAGCGTAAAGGGAACCACTATTAATAAGAGGAAACCTAATATTTTCTCTCCAAAAAGCATCCCGGAATTATTTGGCAATGGAAATCTTAGAAAAAGTACTTGTAGGGGTTGTTTTTTGCACTAGAATTCAGATTGATGAGATTAGCTACAAATAATTATTTCCATATTTCATCAGTTAACAGTTTTCAGTAATAAAACATCCAAATCCAAAGTCATCAAGGGTGCATTGATGCTTGCAAAATAAAAATTCAGAATAATTAGTTCTCACCTCTTGTGAACCGAACAAAGGAAGAATAAAATATGGCGAAAAGATGAAAGAATATTTGAGGAAAAGAAAACAGCATAGGATAAGATGTTGTGATTGGCACATTGTTCCTAGGTGACAGATTACCATATCGGAGAGAACCAGAGGAAGAAATGTCCACCTACTCGTTCATGATTGCCTTTCGTTTGTTATTTCCATTTTTTCTCAGATTTTCATCCCTCATCATTGAGTGGCGAGAGCACGAGTTAGCACGACGAGTGCCCTGGAAAATTCTTTGAATTATGCACCAATTTAAAAGTACAGTCAAGAATAATACATATCAAATTTATGGAATGCTTTTCAGAGTCAAGTCATGCCTAACGGTGATATTAGTATCTTTAACTGTTATTAAAATTTAAATGATATCGTTTTCATTATGCCCGTGTCCGTTTGAACTTACTTTTTAGACTTTCGAAATTTTTTCAATAGCCATAACAATTAATAGGCTCCATTAACCACACATAAATGCTTGGGAAGTTATGCTAGGCTGAAGGAACATAAAAGTTATTCATTATTTCTCGGGAAATATTTTCGTAACAAAAATAATGTTATCAGAAGTACTCCTATTTAGTATGTACTCTCTCGGCAGCTCGGGATTATTTACTTTGTCTTTGTCATTGGTCTTTATTTTATCATGTGATATTTTTTCTGGCGTTACTTTTTTATTTCCTTATATTTTCCATTCTAATGAATTTATTTTTCGTGACTACAGTTCTGAAGAAAAAAGAATCATTAGTTGAAGTTCATTATTAACTAATTTGTTTTTTTTTCGTCTTCGACGTTGGTAGGGTTATTACCTATATTTTAATTTAAAAACGGTTCTTTTCTGCACAAACATTCTTGCTAATTAAAATTATATTTCAATATTAATATAAACTGAAAATAACCAAAAGAGCTTTATTCTGTTATCGTATAAATTCATCATTTCTTTGTTCTGTCTTCAGACACGTTTCAGATTACCTAAGCTACTCAAAATGAAATGTTTTACATTACTTGTTGGACACGATCATAATTTCTGAATGCAGTACCAAAAATGAGCGCTTCTAATTCCTTGTACTTACTTTCAAGATAAAAGCACGCGCCAGCATTTTTGCTCATTCACAGCAATGAAGTATTTAAAGTTCATTACATTTAGTCTTCGTGCATTGAATGGGGCTTATATTGAAAATAATTTAAGTTTTGGTTACGGAATAAAATGGAGAAAACGCTACATTAAAATTTTTTTGGTCGCTCCTTAAGAACAGATATCATAAATTGGATAGAAAAACTCACGAGATCTTTAATGGGATAATATTATCTCCATAAAATATCTCCACATTCTTAAGTTTAATCGTTTTATACATTCCACCCATCACTTATGGATGGGTCACATTAATAGATGTCATTCTTGTATTTAAAAAGGTTTGAATCGAAGAGTTACTTGCTTTGAAGGGGAAAAATCTACGCTTATGCGCTTTAAGGATAAATCTTACGACTTAAATGTTGATCTTCCTGGCTAAGGGGGGGGTCAATACTGCAGAAGTAGAGATGATTTAGGGGCGGTCGCTTTGGTAAAGAGTTCGAAATTCGCGCTCACAATAACACACATTACATCAACTTTTCTTCGTTAACATGCAGAAATGTCGCGTGCCCTCGTTGTTTATGTTATGTTTATTTACTTGCGGGGCCTGCAAGATCGCCCTCAAGCGGAAGTGCAAATGCTTGTCGTTCTAACGAGTGGGATCCCTCAAGCATCATGCAACCCATCCCCTCTCTTAATCCGGGATTGTCAACAGCGCTCTGGTTTCCAGGGGCCAAACAATCTCGCCAAATAACCCCACAGCGACATAGCATGGTAAAATACTCGTGATGGTGGTCAGATGGGGCCAAAGGGCAAAGGTCTAGCCTTTGGCCATCGAGTTAACGTGTTATTCAAAATGGAATTTTGGGCATTGTTTTCGGGAAATTTATGATTCTTAAATGTTGTGCGTTGATTTCGGTTTGTCGACCTGTATCACGGTCAGTGTGTCCTGAGCAAATCTCAGAGAGCGGAAATGTGAATACATGGGATAAAAGTTTCTGGGTAAGTAAAAAACTTCTGGCTGTTATCCTTGCCGGAAAATATCTATCTTTACATATGATGAAAAATGTCTCTACAACAATTTCCAACATCTCTTAAACACGACCATATAAACGGTAGCGCCCATTCTCAAGATTTCAAGGGAGTGCCTTTATTAAGATATGATCCATACGAATGAGGAAGGATAACTCAAATGCCACGCATCACCAGCAAAACAGCTTTGCGCACACATATATGAACGAATTATTGTCTCCACACCTTCCCAGCGCACTCTTAAAAACTCTCGTTTAAAACAGCGCGTGTGTATGGCGATCCGAAACTAGAAAAAAATACTTTCCCTTTTCCCACAATTATTGAAATACATATCCTAGCAGCATGAGATATTTAATTTTTAGGCACCTCGGCAGCTGAGGTCATTTGCACCTTCCTGGGCCCATATTAAGAAAAAGAAAGGAAATGAAAAGGTGTAAAATATGCTAATTGCTTTTGTGATCTATTAAATACAGCTTGTACATTAATATTTTACACCAAAATCTATGGTCAAATATATCAAATAAGTAAAAATAGTCCCGCAATATTTAGAGATTCGCACGCGGAGTCATATTTTTTACATTTTGTCAGGTGGTGGTGAACAGTCGGAGGATAACCGCAGGCCTTGCACACCGGTTGGATTTTCTCTTCTATACGTCTGAGTTGGGGAGCAGTGCTCTATTCTTAAGCACGTGGTGACGACTTACTATCACCGGCATCTCCTGACGGAAGATGCTCAAGGCAAAAACTTCGGATTTCTACATCTCTACATCTACTTAATACTCCAAAAGCCGCCGCAAGGGCGTGTGGAGGGGTGTGTTAGGGCACCACCCGTAATTAAGAAAAAAACCGCACGCAAAAGCCACACATTTATGCAATCCACAAACAAAACATGGTATAAATTCATGCAAAAACCCCTACAACCCATGTTTTTACGGACTGATGCTAATTATGGCTCAGTGAATGCTATGTTGTGATCCACTCAGCAATCTATAAATCCTTCAGCGCAATTCTTAGACTTGCACCATTAGAGATTGTGGCTGCAATTGCCACTTATTTAGTGCAACTTTTGCCGCTGCTCCTTTTTCCAGTGTACCCTGGCCCCCATAGGAACGATATTAATTGCATTCAAGAAGCTAGTAGGTGGGCGCCGTTCTATAAGTTTTGCAATTATAACATTGACTACCGAAATACTTCAAAACTCTAACTACATCCACCAACTTTCTGAAAACGTAAAGACTGCAATATGTATACGCAATATTTCGTTCTTTATCCGAAAAGAATGAAAAATCTTGGAATTCCGCTAAATATTTTTTTTCTTACGACCGAGATTCCAACACTGTGTCGCCTTTGGATAGGAGAACAATTTTCTAAAAACTAGGTTTTGATAATTAAAATACTTAGAGGAATTACAGGTGTCCTGTTTATTTCCCAGCCCAATCATGGAAAGTCTCCAGAAAGTCAAACACGTGAGTGTACGTTCCGCCTATTATCAGTCAAATGTCTTGCAAATGTTTTTTTAAAAAGATTTTGAAATTATTTGCGCAGTGGTATTTGATTTAGGAGAGGCAACCGAGAGCTGCGATCATTTGCACCATTGGAGATAGATGGGAAAGGGTGAAGGGTGGAGAGAAACCCGGCGTCGGTATTAGCCTACTCTAAACGAAAGGCGCCAAAGGGTCTGCAGTTTAACGTCTCATCTGACGGACGGCGTACTCACTCAAAGTGCACTCTACATAGCACTTCAAGTAGGAATCGGGATACCACTGAAAAATATCAGCCATCAACAGGATTCAAACCCGGGTCTTCTCGGTGGGAAGCCAGTACGTTAGCCACCACACTATCCCGATCCCCCATTATTTACGATGGAGCAATTTTTTGTAGTGCCCATAGTTAAATGTTTAGTAATTTGGAAATGAGTGAAATGAATTAGTATTTGAAAAACATCAACTTTTGTGAACATTAACATTAAATTATGTTACGTGTATAAATATATAAAAATATTTTTTTTCAATTAATAATACACCCATCATTTATATCAATATTAGTCCATTCCATAAATATGTACATCTAGTCTATCCATCATTCCATTATTATTTTAGGTATACTACGTTTAAGGTAGGTTTTGAATAGACAAAACTACCAAATATTATCTTGTTACACCTGACAAAACACAACCAAACACCCCACTCGACAACAAGCCCTTCTTCATCTCCGTATACATCCTTCTTCCCTTCATTCCGCCCAGTATTCCAATCCTATTCCGGCCCCTTCCTCGTTTGTCATAACAATCTCCCCTCTATCAAAGTCTTCAATATCCTACTGCCATTAATTATGCGTTGTATTCATTTTTCTGTCCCCTTATGATTTCTCCCAAAAATCCTCTCTCGTCTCCCATTACGAATATCACTTTCTCGTATACTTTCGTTCGGTCCATTTCACCTTTTCCATTCTTCTCCACACCCACATTTCAAAAGCCTCCAATCTACGTCTACAGGTATCATCATGCTTCAGTGACCACGTTTCCGCGCCGTACATAACTACGCTCCATTTCAAAGTTTACACGAGTCTTTTCTTAACCTCCTTACACAATGTCCCCGTCATCAACTCCCTCCTCCTTGTGAAAGCTTCCTTGCCTAGCGCAATTCTTCTCCTTACATCCCTACTACTTTGATCGTATTGCTCCAAAACACTTCCAAGGCATGTAAACTGTTCTACTTGCTCTATTAAAACCACAGGTATTGCAATTTTCCACTAGATATTTTATTTCGACACTACCGGTTTCGATGTTTTCACATCATCATCAGGTGTTGATGGTGATGATGATGTGAAAACATCGAAACCGGTAGTGTCGAAATAAAATATCTAGTGGAAAATTGCAATACCTGTGGTTTTAATATGTTACGCTTCCACCACATCACGCCTGAGACCTCATCATTCCTACTTGCTCTAGTTTTTCCCCGCCTATTTTAATATTTAGCTTAGCCTTTTTCTTTCTGGAAAATCGAATAACCTTTGTTTTATTAATATTGATTCTCATCCCATATTTATCGCACTGAACCTCCAATTCACTCAGCAATGCTTGCAACCCCTTGGCTGACTGAGCAACTAATGCTTGATCATCAGCAAACCTAACCGATTTTACGAATTCCCCTCCAACTTTCATTCCTACCTCCAGTCCTTCCCATGCCTTTTTAATCATTTCCTCCACATATACGTTGAACAGCTCCGGTGATCATGGACAACCCTGCCTTACTCCTTTTGCCAACACTCGCCTTCCGGACTCTCCGTCCCCCACTCGCAAATTATTACATTGCAAACAAAATATAACAATTAATAAATATATAATCATAAATAAAAACATAAATATATGTACACATATATAAATATTTTTCTTTAGTCACTAGCAATATATTTATGCCCCCAGTTTTGTTGAATAACCTTCGTGATCCATAAACGGTCTCCAGTTCTCAAATCCAGCTAGATGGCAACCTCAAAAAAAGAACACAGTCGCTCGTGCGAAAAAGGCGCCCAGAACAAATCCTTTAGGAACGGGAGTGCGCCTTTTTTAAATTATGCAAGTGGCAGGGATGGAGGAAAAGCGCGAATTCCAGATTACGGCGAATTTTTCGTCCCGCTCCCACGGGGAGCAAACACCCGTCGGCGGGGATACGCCGCGATTGAATAATAATTCCCCGGTTAACGCCGCATTCCTTCCGTCTTTTGTTCCGCCGTCCCTTTTGTTTGTTGGCCGGAGAGAACAACAACACCTCAGCAACAATACTTACTCGTTTGGGCGAGGCGCATTAGTTCCCAGTACAGGAGCGGCGGCGCGCGCCCTCGCCTCCGCTCCGTTGCATAATTCCACACACGTCTTCCCATTCTTCCTGCACCGACGCAGCATCGGGGGCCTTGAAATCCCAGTCTTGAAGCGTTAGACGCTTATTAGTTCTCGCGGAATTTCTCACTGAAAATTTTACGTGAAATGCAGAACCTATTCGTTCCAGATGCCACTCTCCTACTCGGTATTGTTGACTGAAATAAGTGCAATTTTTTACAAGGATGAGGGTTTAGTTCCGGTCAGGTTTTGAAATACAATATCATCTGCAGGATGGTGAAGAACTTGAGTATGGTTTAGAGTATAGAAACGTGTTTGGATATAATTCCTTCAACTAGTGTAATGTTGTTTTGATCCTTAGTATGCCTCAGTTATAACATATTCTACCAAAAAATTCCGAAACCACATCATTCCTTCATGTTTAATTTAAAAAAAATGAGTGAATAAAGCGAGGAAATTTTCTGTAATGCAGATTACCTTGGCTTTTCTAAAACATATGTTTAACTTGATGTTGAAACATCCTAAATGTTTATAAGATGAAATATTCTCTAACTAAAAACTAAAAAACGGTTGCCAATGCCTAGGAAAAAAATTCTACTGTTTATGCAGCACCAGTTTAATCACCTCCATTCCCCATTATTTGGGATTTAAATCAACACATTAAAGAGGACCTCACTGAAAACATCACCCGCTATTAAAAGTATTAATTGAATCCGGAGAGTAATACAGTATTCAATTAAATACCAGTTGGGTATCCAGTTAACATTTTTTATTTTGACTCATTAAAATAAAGTGGTATCTTAACCAGATTACCTTCTGGAAAGCCTACTAAAATACTCATCCACCTTCCGCCAGGTTATTACGTGTATATAGGTCAAAATCGATCAGAGATCATGGGAAAATGAAATACGAATGCATTGAAATGCGTTAATACGATATTATTCAAACCGAGAAGTACCATTTGGTCAAATTATTTAATCGTGTATCACAATCGACTTAATTTGTGCATAGAATATTAAGGGAATGGTGAATATATGGAAGACTCAAGAAGGGATTCCAATTAGTGCTGAGCCCATTCCGAAAATTATGTGATACGTTTTCGGCTAGAAAAATACGAAGGTAATGAGATTCTTTTGAAAGAGGAAATTTATAATAAATATTAACTTTAAAGGGCATAAACTAGAGTAGTTCACCTATTTTTGGAAGTGATTTGAAAGAAGTTGGGCAAAGTAGTTAGTGCATTAAAATAAGAATTATGTTAGGTAAAGAAGGTTTTACAAAGAGAAGGAAGTAGATGATTGAGACCATAAGTATAGATGAGAAGAAACTATAAATGAACGATTTAATATAGAGCATGGCATGGTAGGGCTCGAACACTTGGTTGTTCAGGATAGTGGACAAAAGTAAATTGGATACTTTTGAGATATACGAAACGTACGCCCTTGATTTAGCACCAAATGACTTTTTTTTACCGTTTATCAAGAAAAAAATGCATGGCCAACGTTTTTCGGCTCCTGAAGAAGCCGTTGATGCATTCAGAAACCATACTTTGGAGGTACGTCAATCGGAGTGGAAAAAGTGTTACGAAAATTAGTTCGAGCGCATGCAAAAGTGTATTGATTATCATGGAGAAAACTTTGAAAAACAATAATGCCAATTCAAATAATAAATTACTGTCTTTTCATTATAAGGCTGAAAATGGAAGGATAGCAAAATTCGTACTTAGGTGTGGAGGAGGATAGAAGGCAGGGAACTCAATTTTGAATGTGCAAGCAATGTATTAAGCGGCATAACAAAGTTAAGGATGAATGTGATATTATTGCGTATTTGAAGGCAAGTTTTCCAAATATTAAGCAATTTGGGTGACAGAATGGGGAGTAAAAAAACTGCATATTTTTAAGTCAAGGATACGTAGTTTCTTCGAAGAAACTGCGGGAGATGCCACTACAGTAACCCTTTTTGGCGGGTTCATCCACTAATATGCATTGTAACTTAGTGTCTTGTTAGAAGTGCTGTAGGGATTAATTACTACATACGTCTAGTGTAATCATAAAAAAAACTATCTAAAAAGGCAGGGCGTTAATCAGGTTCCATTTGAATCATTTGAATGTTTGTGCTTAATTCAAATTATTCCTTGGAAGTAATCTGTTCTAAAGTAGCTATCGTTGAAAGGTTACCTCAAATACATTTTTTTATTTACCTACCACACTTGGACACAAATTTTTGCCCACAATATGGAAGCGCTTTCACTACGTTGGATGGATCATCTTGGTTGCGATTTTGTGTATTTTAGTGTAAGGTTTTGTGTTCAATACATTTCTTGGCTATGATTATATTTCTTATCCCTATTCTTTATAATTATATAATTCTACAATAAGTTGGTTATTGTCGAAGCAAGGTGACATGTGAATTGAATAGTTGATGTCTTCATCAGCAGGCAGTTCAAAAAAGCTCTCGAATAAGATTAAAAAGCTCTTAATATGATTGAACATACTATATCTTATATTTTTATGTAAGCGTGCTTTGATAAAGTTAGAGGCACCATGAATGATGAAATTTAAAAAAAAACAAAATATTTAAGTTCCATTAAATTTTATTTAAAATGACTGGTTCTTTCGAACAGTCATCATGATCAGGGCCTAATGAGGTCTACTGTTATTCTGACGAAATCGTTAGTTTTTAATAATCTTAAATAAATAATTTAAAGGTCAGGTGAACACTTTGACTTTGTGACTGACATAAGCTAAATATTTGACGGCCCATTGCTTGCTTACTAGGCGAGGCTAAGGGATGTTACGGCTTCCATTCAATTTCTGTCTACCACTTACCTAAAAACTGCCAGATAAAAATTTTGGCTGACATTTTCAAATATCTTGCTCACTGACGCACAGGGCAAGGCTGTGCTTTTAGTGATATCAGAGCGCTGAGTTTGTAAATCGTTGAAGATTTAATCTGGAAACCCGATTTGGCAGCGAAAGGAATCGTGAGGAAGTTAATAGGCGTAGGAGTTAAGGGGATAATCTGTACTGCTTTATCCCAGACTTAGGATTTGATAACCTATTATGGTGATTAAAAATCGATCTTAAGCAAGGACTAAAGATGGGCTGGATAGTTTTACGGAATCACCGTTACCTCGCAGTAAAGAAGTGACTCTTATAAAATGTTTTAGTGAATCCTCACAATTTTAACTAGATCCTATGAGACAATCGCTAAGCCAACTTGTGTGGTGAAAAAAAATATTTTCCGTCCTCTCGTGAAGCAAAGCTCTTGTTTGAGTTACCAGCCGAGCAAACCGATGGCCGTCTTTTGAACAGATGCGTCGCCAAATGGGTAATTAGCCGGAAGACATCTGGAATGGGACTTGGGGTTTACGATAGCTCACGGATGAGTGGAGGACAGTTTGTTTTGAAGACATTGCTGTGGGAACCGCTTACGCTGCGGTCTCGCGCGCTTCTTGTACGCCTTAACGACGGCGTCCGTTCACACGACCCTCAAAAAAAATAATTTTTCGTAGCCAATAAAGTTATCTCATCCTTTGGCTTCACTGAAAACCCTATCTCCTAAAGTTCATCGTCTTCTTGAACCAAAACACAAATAAGGCCGATGGATTGCATTGCTTGCTTAAAGGAATTGGAGCGGGAAGAGGGTGTTCGGCTAGCGGCCCCCGGAGCGTCTTGGGGAAGGTGGCGGCGGCGGCACAGGTGCTAAAGGTAAGACGATCCGTCTTAACGAGGGAGCAATCTTGGAGCATTACCAAGAGGAAGATGGGCTGGGTGGGGGTTGAGAGAGGGGATTAAGCGGAAAGGAAGAAGGGTGTTACTGCGGGGGCGGGTGAAATGGGCTTTGATTCACCGCAGGCGACCATTACGCCCTCACACTGGGCCCTCCTCGTCGTCATTACCGTTAATAATGGCGCCGCGAGTACTTCGGACCCTCTCCGCGGGGAGGAGAGCCAGCCAGCCCTCTCACTTTTTCGCGCCTGTGCAAAGATGCTCCTCCGTCCCCCGTGAGCTCGTATAATCTCTCAATCCCCGAGTATTTCATCTCGGCGGCAGGCTCAGAGCACCGGAACGGGACAAGGAGGGAGGGTTAAACATCAGGAACATTTTTTGGTTGAACATTAAGGTTGTTAAGATTAAAATAATTCTCCGGCGTCCTCCTTGTCGACACGAGCGATTCCGTAACTTTCTTTTTTACGATTTTATTCCATATTTTCGAAAGGAATAAGGTCTAGCCACAGTCTACGCCCTCCTGATTCTAAGATTTACGAATATTTTTCTTCCTGTCCTCATTTCATCGAATTATGGGAAAATAAAATGAACGGGACTTAGAGTTCACACCATAATATAACAGAAACACTTTTTCGGTTCTAAAGTTTCATTGTTAAATCTCCTTATGGTCATTTAGTAAAAATTCTTTGGTGGAAGTCATAGAGTAGGACTAAAGATGGAGAAAAATAACCATATTTGGTGTCCAAAGGGTGAATGACATAGTAAGGCATTACTTTCATTACGACATGAATATATCATTTGGGTAAAGTAAAAATTCACGTATTTGATTTCGGAATAGTTGGAAGAGGTCAACTCCACATAATAAGACGTCCTATATACTTTTTACTTGTTGAAAAAAAAGACTATTTGATCAATCCGGTGAAGTTATTGTTTGATATGAATTTATGTTACACACTTTCTTACATTTTAAATTCACTATGCAAAAGTCCTTACCTCTTTTCAAAAGTCGAATTGGGCCTAACATGAAAACGTGGCCTAATTGGACAATGTAGAGTTGAATATTTGATATATACGAGATATATTATGATATACTCGATACATATTATAAATAATAAGAATAGCTCAAGCTAAATAATCCTGAACTCAAAAAATAAAGGTCAAGTTGGCGACATGGGTGCACGCGAAGGACAAGAGTGCGAACACCAAGAAGATAATTAATGAAATGACGACATGACCTACGCCAGAGTGAGTTTATGATGAGCAGTTACTACTGCAAGTTCCGAGTGATTCAAACGAATAACTGGACTAGAGCAACAATTCCCCAGAATCACAATTATTATTATAAACGCAAATATATCATTCATAAGTTTAACTTAGTGGTAGCTTTCTAGGCTGCATTGCTCCGTGCATTTCCTTCAAAATTCCTTGCGTTGATATCTGCTGTCAATTGGAGTTTATAAAATGTCTTTCCATTTCCCTTCCCTTCCTCTGGTTTCTTCCATTTTGGTCTTAGAAAACTCTTTATCCTCAGGATGCGTCTTTTCCTCTTTTCTCCCCATGAGCATATTCAATTCATTTCGAGTTTCTCATCAGCTGCTCCCATTTTTAAGTTCTTCGGCATCATTATTATTATTATTTTTTATCACGCACCCTTCTTCTTTTGACGTTTACATTTTTAAACTCTCAAGTGTACACCTATTATCCTGCTTCAATGATCATATAATATTTCCGCTCCGCATAACACGATTCTCCATATCAAAGTTGTTATAAGCCTCTTCTTAATATCCTTACTGAACATTCTTGGCACCAATTCCTTCCTCCTTCTAAAAACTGCTTTGCCTAACGCAATTCTTCTTCTTACGTCGCTACTATCTTGACTATTTTGATCCAAATCACTTTCGAGGTACGTAAACTATTCCACCTGCTCTAGTTTTTGTCCTCCTAATTTAAAATTTAGCTTAGCCTTTATATTTATGGAAAATCACATAACCTTTGTTTTATTAAATTCATTCTCATCCCATATATATCGCACTGAATCTCCAATTCACTCAACAAGGAGCTCCAATTTACTTCACTTGGCTGCAACCATTTCAGAGAGCAAAAATCATTCGCCTTGACCGGGATAAAGTTACTGTTACAGTTTCTTGAAATTCACTTGGCTGTTTGACCCCCTCCGACTTTGATTCCTACCTCCAGTTCTTCCCATGCCTCCTTCATCATTTCCTCCACATATTCGTTGAACAACACCGGTGATAATGGACAAACCTATCTTACTCCTCATCTTAACCTATCTCATCCGCACTCTCCATCCTCCATTCCTACCTTAGCAGTCTGTGCCATGTATTGGTGGCCCATAATCCTCATATCCTTCCTATACTACTCCTATTTTCAGCAATGCTTGTAAATTCATTATTTCTACCTAATTCATCTCATTAAACGGATTTTAGAAATCTATGAAGGTATGAACATTTTTCAGTGGAAGGAAGAAGACAGAGTAAGGGTAATTGGCAGGAGATGAGGGCATGTGTAGAAGAATAGAAAGGGAAGGGTTTAAAGGAGATAGATAGTTATCCGTTATTAATGATTGTTTATAGTCATATTTTTTGCACAGAATGCACATTTTTTGTTGGTAATTATAGAAAACACAAACAAACATCTATATAATAGCCCGCAAGCCGCCGCAAGGGCGTATGGCGCGGGGTGTTAGGTCACCACCCGTAAAAGGAAATCAAATTACATGCAAAACGAACATATTCATGCAAACCTACACCCACAGTGGCATGTATATTCATAAAAAAACCTTTTTAACTTTCACGCATGCAAATAAATAAAACTGTCAACTTAAGTACACATGAATCTTAGAATATGGTAAAAAATCAATCCAATAACGTTGAAATTAGGATTGAAAAGTAAGAATAGGAAACTACTATCACATGGACATGCAACTCATGGTCTCCGCCGCAAAGGACATAGGTAGG
>CM073778.1:85620227-85874537 GCA_037158775.1 Hetaerina titia
TGGGTGAACTTCGATAAATGCTCGACACTAATAAAATACTCGATGATATTTTGGTTATTGAGCTAATTTTTCGTGCTTTTCTTGGCTTAGGGATTGTTTTCCGGGGATTATAATATTTTTTGTACCACCATGACATTGAGCTCAGCGTGAAGAACTTGTCGAGTTAGAGTATATCATCGTGGGAACTTAATCTATAAAAGCCCAGGCGGATTTCGCTAGGATAATTTAAAATCTATAGTATATTCCGACTTTCTAGCCACTCTTTCTTCTCGTTTGATTGAGTAAAAAAAGATCTTTAATATTGTATTCTTTCTCCTACAAGATATAACTGGTTTTCAATGTACCCCAAAGTTACAAACAAGTTTTCATTGCCGGCTCCGTCAGTGAAAATATATTAAAAATTCTGGTGCCTCCGATCTAGAAATGCTATTAAAATTAGGTAATATCTGGATTAAATTTAAAATACATTATTTGCGTGGAATTTTATTACTATAAACACAGTTATCAACCCGAAGGTCGGTTTTATTGGTGATAATGGAGTTCACCCAGTACTAAACTAAAATTTAATGGCTCTTCTAATGGTGAAACAACTTATCCCCAAAGTTCTAGTACGGATGGATGGAAAAATAGCCCCCTCAAGTTTATTATTGATAGATTGTTAGAAAATTCCTTCACCTTGTGTATTAAATGTATTTCCGGTGGCGTATTGGAAAAAATACTTGGAATCCAATTCTCAGAGAAGTAATATGTCCAATAAAATCAGTGGAAAAAATGTGGTCGCAAGCGATCCTAAAATGGTGTTCCGAAAGAGTGGCGATAAAATAAGAGCGTGGGTGACAACTTAAGTTCATTTAAGAGTGGGGGTAGGGCCCAATAAGGATTGTGGCAATAATGTCGGAGAAATGAACTTATAATATTCTACGTTTCAACACGAGAATAATATCTGGTTAAATTTAATAGGAATAAAGGAGTGAACGAACTAGCGAAGAAAAAATATGGTGAGTGCCTTTGGAAAACCAATATTAGAATAATTTATCATTCATTATGGTGGTGAAAATATAATATTTATCAAATATCTGCAGTTAAAAATAGTTTTAAGCTCTAGGAAGAGAATTCCTTCGATATTTTGTCATTAATTAGCAATCTATTGATTTACATATTCTTGTTTAATGACTTTTTATGAACCATGTAATGAACATTGGACGTGGAGCAAATATTAAATATATTTTTATTGTTTACTATTTTGATAATGATATTATATTTCAACTCTTTTGATCCAATCCTAGTTCAGCAAATGTATTTTGGTGTAACCTAACTAATCAAAGTAAGAAAAAAAAGATTTTTTACTCATCTTGTTATATTGGTTGATATTTCGCGACGTGGAATTGATATTTTAAGTTATATTTTATCATTTTATTATTTCTCATGCATTTTGTCATCAGAGGATATTTGTTTAAAAGAAAAAAATCATTCTAATTTCTTTATTCTTATCAATTTATATCTCTTTAAAATTTACGCTATGATGCTTATGAGCGTTGTGTTACAAACCATTTATTACAATTTTGGATAGTTTCGTGGAATGTCTTCATGCGTTTTCTTGCATACCTATTTCATTCTTTTTTCTTCCCATTCTCTTTGGATCTACCATAAGTAAGTAATCCTGATAGTGGACTGCTGACAAACCAACACTAGAGGAGTTACGTTAATTGAATTACAAAAGAACCTTTATGCAAGGCGAGACACCGGCATCGGCAACCAACCGATCAGACTCGGGACGGAAGTGCTTATGGAATGAGATTAAACGGTGATTAAACCCTTGAGGTAAAGATCATGGAGCACAAAATTTGTCAATAAAATTATCTTCTCACTAAAAAGGGTGAGCTGGGTTCATATTCTTGCATTATTAAGGCTTTTTACAAAATAAGTTCTTCTTTCTATTACACATGAATAGCAAACTCTGATTTTGAGTCCATGGCGTAATATTTAAAGGGTTAAATGTCAATTTTAGCAACACATAGGTTCTTTATCCTATTTTAGCGAGGAGTGGGCACTAGACGCATCACGAATCGGCAAACGGAGGTTCGATACCATTCCTCACAGCAGCGTTAACGGACTGCTATTCACCCCACATTTTCGGTAAGGGAGGAGGAAAGGCGGGTTTCGTGGGTCGGGAGGGACAGAAGCGCCATCAGAGGAAGGCTTCGAATTTACACGGACAAATGAGCGTCGTGGTCTTGTTGTGGAGGAGAGTCGAGGCCTGCGGTGATGGCGATTGCCCCGCTCTCTCGCCCTCCCTCTCTCCACACACCCTCCACCGCCTCACCACCCCCCCTCGCGTTGAAAAGGGCTGCCGTCCCATTCTGGATGGTGATCCAAAGCGCCCTCGCCTGCTCATCGATCCGCAAAGCGTCGCTTCGATCGCCTCTCGCCGCTCCTGCCTCGGCTCGCCACCAGATGGAAGTACGTGCGCGCCACTCTCGAGTGTAAACAAGGATCGTGGGCACGGGCCCGCTCACTCACACCGAGACGCGGACGAGTTGAGTGAGGGAGAAGGGGGACGTGAGGGGGGGGGGAAAGGGATGGGATTCGCTCTCGAATGCGGTGATAAAACGCGCGGGAAAAAACAGCACGACTCGGGAGCCTAAACGCATGGCCGTGGCCATACGTAGAAGCTCTCCACCGGTGGCATCTCTTGGTTGAAGTACGAAGCGCTAACCGCTCCTCAGCTCAAAAAATTCGATTTAAACCGCTCGTCTGCAGAATGCGGATTTGGTGTGGGATCAAGCATGAATACTTTGAGTTCGAGCCTCAGGAAGGCAGAACATTTTTCAGCCCGTCTTGATTGTGACCGCTATCTTATTCTGTTGAAATATATTTCTCCATGGTACCAATAAAAAATTCTGCGAAAGGGGCAGGTCTGTTGAAATTTATTACATGTAGTATTTGAGAGACGTGCTAGTCGAGAATTTGAGCGTTATATTGCCGGCAAAGGTAAAGGAACCTCCCCCCTACCCTGACGTGCGGATTCCACACGCCGCGCCGTTGGGCTTAGTATTGAGTTGATCTCTACCGACACCTTCCAAAGTGATCTTCGGGTTGATTACTGTATTTGTGGTTTTATATACTAAGTAGAATGTACATACGTATTATGGAGGTAAGGCGCAGCTGTGTGTAAAGTCACACAGGAGCATTTGGCATACGGCGCGAGGGTATTAAGTTCGCCGTTACAGAGTAAAATCAGATGTGAGAGTATCGGATTGTAAATAAATAATTTTAGTGTAACTATTTTTTTAGTAATTATCTCCAATTTTTTGTAATTATTCAGTAATTAGTTCAATTTAATATTTATTTCAATTTAGTAATTATTTTTTAGTAATTATTTTAATTTATTATTATAGTCACAAATGAGTAAGAAAATACGTAACTCCCTGGGTTTTCACTATAGAAATCTTTCGGTTAACACACAAGTGATTTAATAAAAGATCGTCTTCCTACGACTTTGTTTGACAGGGTTTGTATAAAAAGAAGCGGTACCAATTTTTCCCTGACGTGAGCATGTAGTGCTGAATTCAGACCATTGGTTAGGTGTGCATATTATTGCAGAATGTATTGGCATTATTTATATAATAGTACACACTATTATCACTGAAAATTTGGCAATGTGAAAGATCTGCGCAAAACTCGTCCAGAAGATCTTGACGGACAATAAAGAGCAAATTTCGCTCTTTGCTTGAAAAGACCTTTTGCAACGGCATCTCCAACCCCCGTTAAAGTTTCGACATCAGCATGGATTGAAATCAGCAATGAATTTGCTAAATTTATTAGTTTGAGACTCTACTTCGTGAAAATTCATGATACCAAGTTTTGTTTATTCAGAGACTATTTTCTATTCCCAAAAGTGAAATCCCTCCTTAAAGGATACCACCATGGGAACCTTGCTGCCATCAAAGAAGCTTGCACGTGCATCCTTAAGGAACTTTCGGAATTCGGCTACCAGGAAACCTTTGAGTCGCGGAAAAACCGCTGACAAAGGTGTTTCGACGCTCAAGGGATGTACTTTGAAGAGATTTGAAGCATTGCAGCAATATTTGAAAGAAATCCATTTTTCCGAAACTTTCCCTGGCACTTTTTATACAAACCAAGTAAAAGAAATTTCGCTACACCTTTGAAATTATCGTTTTTGTTTAAGGTTCTGTTAAAAGAGTGGACGGACACATTGTCATGTTTATACCTGGAATGGTGACTTTGGTAGCACTTCAACTGAAGTATCTGCGCTAATTGAGATGATTCGTTAACTTTGAAAGGCAAATTGAAGGTAGTTAGTCTTGTGAGAGGAGAAAGTTTTGGGAAAAATCCTGCATCCATAAGAACTCCAACTCAAATTAAAGAAAAGTGCCCGGAGGCAATACAGTTCATCGCAGCATCGCTCAAGCAAAGTGTTGCACTAGATGAGTTCTCTGCAAGGCATTAAAATGGGTATCGAATTTCGGCAAAAGAAATTCTGCCGGCAAACCCGAGCCTTCAAGGCAGAAAATAAGAATCATCCACTGCACCAGCCTTGTCATCTTCCTCATTATTCAGAATAAACTACTCGAAAACGCTCTCCCTCTGAAAATGTTCCTTAACCAGTCAAGCATGGTGTTGGTCAGAAAACTTGCAAAGGAATTCTAATCATTGTACCAGGGTAGGCTCCATCCTGTTGTGTACAAATTTACGATATCCAAATTGTTCAATAATGAAGCCGACACGTTCTTTATGTATTCCAATTCGGTTCACGATACGCTTTTGAGTGATTTGTCGGTCGTTTTGAATAAAATCTTCGACGAGTTTACGATTTTTTCGTCTGTGGCAGTGATCGAACGTCCGCTACGTATTTCATGAACAATTATGGCTTTTCCAGGCTCGCAACCACGAAATTTTACTACCCATCGATTAAAAGTAGACCTATCAACAGCATCGTGCACCGTAAGCAGCCTTTAAACGACGATGAATCTCATAAGGGGTCACTTTTTCATCAGTTAAAAATTCGATAACAGCACGTTATTTAACTCGCGTTGACAAAGCACTAGAAGACGTCTCCACACTTCCGCTTCTCAAAATACACTGGATGAATGTAACGACCTCAAACCTGCGCATGCGTGTTGAGGGGGGATGTTACTTCCACATGCCACCAGAAGTACTTCTGAAGGTCATTCTTTTGTGGTCTACAAGTAGGTGAGCATTAGTTCTCAGTCTACCCTCCTAATACATCGTGAGTAACTTCTATCGAATATAGCATACTATTCGTGGGTACACATATTCTATCTTTTGACGTCAGTTATCACTTGTTTCGTATATACACGTATCTTATCTCCTCACCTCTCTCATGAGACCATCGTGCTTCTTTTTCTTCATTTCGATCCTTCTAGGATGAATCTCGTCAAATTTTATTTTATTTGATTAAAGTACATTCTGTTTTCCACTCTTCCAGCTGGTATTCACGGTTTAGCTGGCTTCGTCATATAGTCATGCATAATCGTGGATTACCTGATGGCGAATCATCCATTTTAAAACCAGTAGTGACGTTGATAACAATTTCGTAAAAGGGCAAAATTTCATCAAACGAATCATTCCTTCTTATCAGAATTTTCTACGGGCTTTTTTTTCCTCACCTCAATCGCCGTACCAAATTACCGTAATCTCTTCAGCATTCGACCTTAATCATTCAGCCGCAGTTCCTCATGTTCATTACATCCGAACTCCTTTTTTTTACTTCTGCTGTTTTTGTCGTTCGTGCCTTGGTGTAGTGGAACCTGCTCTGCATGCTATAAATGCTTTAATGAAGGAACTGCTAACGGCATAAAAAAGGCCAATTTATATTAGGCACGCATTCAGCACGAGTTAGCCAACCAAAATGTGGCAATTTCATTTCGCTCCAAAGGAAATGTATGCCGTCCCGTTGTTGTTTGATCTTTTCTTATTTTAGAGGTTTGCGGAGCGGTGACACCTGGGCCGTCGGAGTAGATACCTTCACCCCCACCCCCGCCCATAATATGGAGTGCCTCCCACCCTGCTAGGTTTTCGCTCAATGTGTTATAGCTGATATGTGGGTTAGGACCGAACGCTAAATCGCGAATAAAAAAGCATACGGATTAGTTGTCCCGAATATTCATGACGGGGACGTCCGAAATTAGGCGATTATTTTTTTCCTCCCCCTCCCTCCCCCAAATAGGTTAAGGGAGGAAATTCGTTAAGTGAGCGTTCGCAAAAGGAAAATTCCGAGCAAATACGAACGCGTTACATATGTGTGCTTGTACCCTCGGGGAGGTTAGGTCGGGGGGATAAGTGGGATGGGAGTGGCGGGGGAGGGAAGGAAAGAGTGAACAGGGTTAGGTGGTCCACAGGGGGGGGGAGGGGCACAGAGGGGGCCTGAGAGGAGAGGGTGGGGAAATGAACGAAGGTGTAGCACGCAAACATGAATTCGGGAGCATGTATGTATGTTTGTGTTTGCGTGTGTGTATGTGCTGTGTGCATTAGTCTGTGTGAATGGCTACCGTGTCGGACTGGTTGGACTTCCCAATTTGACTCGCCCCCGACCCCATTTGACTGACGTCCCTTCCCCCCACCCCACCCGCCTCCCGACTCCAACATTCCCCACCCTACCATTGGTCGCTGCTTTTGCATGCTCCGCAGTCACCTGTTTGAACACTCCCTTTGCGAAGGCAATGTTGGGAGCTATGCTATTCGTTTATTCCCCCCCCTCTCTCTCTCTCTCTCTCTCTCTCTGTACCGTGCTCGCTGCAACATACTTCGAGGCCGCAACGACCGCAAAGCCCTATGTCCCATCATCCTTCCAAAAATTGCTGATAGACACGTCCGGGACTGAGGAGCATAATTGGCCCTGCACCAATTCCTATGCGCTGAAAAATCTTGGCTCAAGTAGAGATGGGTGGATGAATACAATGAAAAAAACATTCTTTTGGCTACACTTCTGTTGTGAAGATACAATAAAACGTACGAGGAGAAATAATAATTTTGTTTAATTATTAATTAAAATAAATATGTTGAATTCAAGTATTGAAAATTGTTGATAGTCCACGTAACTCCACGTCAGCCATTAATATGAAAACGTGTGTGTGTGTGTATATATATACACATGTGTGACGACACAACTATTGAAATATTATGCAACTATTGTTTTTCCTACAATGCTATTTATTTTTGGTTTATTTCACTGTTTATTTTATTTTGTTTACCATCACCCATTCATACATCTCGAGAGCCAGTTGTTTACGTTTATAAATCTCCAACAACCAACAAGTTTCAGAACCATAAAAAAACGACCTATGCTCCATGTCAAAGTTTTCAAAACATTTACTTTACGTCTTGAGTTATGATAAAGTCATCACTTCATCAGCTCCATTCTACCAGCACTCCTATGATGAAGTTCTTATCTCTTTTTCTAAAACACATATGAAATAAGCGAATTGTTAAACCTTTTATAATGTATTCCTTCCCTCCTTGTTTAATTTAGACTAAATTTTTATTGATTCTTAGTTCTTATCTTTTTAAATGGTTTAAATTTAATCCTATACCTTTATAGGTAGTTCTATAATACGCACAGTTATAATTTCAATTCTTCGATTGCTGGTAATTACAAAATTGATCATTTACTATTCTGACCTCGCCAATTCCCTATGTAATTCCTTTGAGTTTCCCCCGTCCTTTCCATGCCTATCCAACAAATATTTCAGCGTACATTTCTGGTAAAAGTACGATGGGTGATCATTATGATGTTTTTTCCATCGATTTCTGCTGTTTGCGCAATATAAAACCCTATCAAACTTCCCTGACGATCATTTCCCAATCTGATTTTCAATCCCATTAGTTACTCATACCGTTCGAGTCAAATACACAAGTATATTTAGAAAAAAAACACCTATTCTAACAGTACTTTCCCACCTCCTGCAATTGATTGATTAACCTAACTCATTGTACCCAGTCAACTTTATTCGAAATACCCACTAAGTCAACAAAAATATTCTAATTTTATTTTAAACTCCCTCCCATTAATAAATCTAGTACTACTATAACGCCACCCATACTTATTCTCCTCCAATCCAATTATGTGAACGTAAAGCCTTAATTGATAAAGAATTCCTCATCATCTTTGTCTCATTCATTCTTATTTATGCATCGCGTACAAGCATATAAACAAACATGCAATATGCAATTATATACCTACTAAATTTATCCGGTCATTAGGGAAAAGCATTTTATTAATTTTAGTTAATTATTCCGAAAAAGTTTAATTTTTCTCAATTTTTGGAGAAGCGTGTAGTTTGCGTATAGTTTGTGATAATTTTGCCACTGTGAATTTACTAAGTTAAATATAACTATTACCTACTAAGTTTCTTTATTACTTAATAAATTAATAACTGCTAAGTTTGGTGGTTTGAGTAAGGGTAGTCGGATGTTTAATCATTAGCGGCCACACCCCCTAGCTGTGGCTTGTAAGGTACTGATAACTAGGTTTAACCTAGTCAGTCATTGACCCTCATCTCTATTCTTTATTGTTGCTGGGATCAACATTTCTGCAAGCATAATTTAAATTATGGTCTTATTTGTTGGGTGAGGATGGGATTCAAAAGGTATTCCAACCAAATCAACTTGCTAAACCGCTCCCTCAGAAAAGTGAGCCCATGAAAATTCGTCCATCGTCCATTCGTCCTTCTACGCAACCATAGAACTCGCCACGTCTTTCCTGAATGTGTGAAATATGACGCGCCATAGGACGTACGCTGAAGCCTTCCTGTCAAAATACGCCTTCGGTTTGGTTGAAGCAAGTTTTCTAATTATTTCTCACATCTCCCATTGCACACTAAATTGTTCATATTAATTGCTCTCCCCTCAGTCATATCTCTTCATATCATGTTCCTTTCTTTTCAAAGACCTCCTCATCAACTCTGCATTATCTTCCCGTGTTTATCTGGCGGGGGCATTATGTTACCCCTAGAGTTTCTCTACAGGTTTTCACCAAATTGAATGAGTCTCCCCTGTTTCGATTAATATTTTCATGTCGTGTTTATAATATACGGCCAAATTTCTGAGGTTCGGTTATTTCCAAAGATGCACACATCTAAATAATTTCTTCGCACACCTGCTAGAACTGATAAGTATCTTTCAACAATAATTCGACTTCAATTAACTCTTCCAAAATGATTCAACGTACACTACAATGGTGTTCAACCTAATTCTTGAAAACAGTCTGACCAAATATTCAAATCAACTATTGCTTTGATTGCTATAATTTTTATAGATTAATTGCTTAGGTTCTCATACAGACTTAGTATTGAATTTTACACGATATTTTACGTCAATGCTATTCATAATGATCGAAAAAACCCAAGATTTTCAAAATACCGTAAGAAAATCAATTACAGCTGGGACTGCCTCTTTCGAACCCGGGATAGGTATTGTATACGAGGGCTATCCAATGAAGAGTCCATGATATTTGTTTTTCGCATAGTTGATTGTGCAAAAATATAATTTAAGGTAATAGAACTAGATTAACACTATTTATAGTTATTGCATCACTGGTAGTGCAGTAAACGTTTCACTGATTCGACTCCAGTATATGTATTGTCAGTTGCAGTTTTTGCAAACTTATATAAATTTAGTTCACCTACGGCTACGATGGAGGCCACACTTGTTTAAGCATTGAAATTTTGCTTTCGCCAAAATAATTCGACTGTGTTATCCTTTACAAAACTTATGGGAGAGTCTTTTTCTCTTTATAACAGGTGAAAGACGGTTTATAATGCTTCAATAGGGGATATAATCAATTTTAATGCAATTATGGAATTAAAAAATAACACCACGGAAAAAACGATGAAAATCCATGAAATACAAGTAATCAATCAATGAAAAACAATGATGGAGAAAAATAATGTTAAGAGAGCAATAAAAAATATTTAAAATATTATTTTACCTCCAACCCAATCGTTGGTGACAGAAATATTACGCATGAGATGTCTCTGTGTGTTCGACATTCTTCCTACCCGAAAAACACAACGATCACTCGCAATTGAAATCAATGTAACTGGAAGCTGAAGAGTTTCTTTGGACGGTTGTAACTTCAGGAGAAACTTGGTTACATTATTTTAATCCAGATAGCATGCAATAAATCAATATGTTGAAATCTCGACATCACCAACTTCAAAAAGAAGCCAAAGCGTTGTGGCTTGTTATGAAAAATGATTATTAATTTCATTTTTTGATGTTCATGAAATCGTGTTTCCTAAACATTTCGATAGTTCCACAGGAATATTGTCTACACCCACGGCCTTATTTGGTTTAATCTTCCTTAACGCCCTTTCTATTTCATCGTCGAGTATGCCTGGACCTAAGCTATCTTCTTCTGCGTCATGTTCCTTTTTATGTCTAACCTTGTTGGCCTAATTTCTTGACCATATAGTGTTTCTATACATTCCTTCCATCTCCCTGGGATTCTTCTGGTTCCACTATTATCTTACTCCACTTATCTTTAACTGGTGGCACAGATCTTGCCTTCTTACTTCCCAATAATAACTTAACCTTGCTGTATAGAACACCAATTTCACCCTTCTTCTGTAAACTTTCCATATCCTCGCATTGCGTTTTCCACCATTCTTCTTTTTCTTTATTCGTTGAAGGTCTCAATTTATTGTTTAACTCTTTGTACTTAATTTTGCCTAACTCTGTGTTTACATTTTTTTCACCTTCTTCTCTCATCCATCTTTGCAATCATCTCATCCGTGACCCATGGTTTCCTTATTCTTTTCCCGTTAACGGTTTCTATGGTGTCTTTTGCGGCTTTCGATATCACTTTCTTGATACATTCCCATTTTTCTTCGATAGTACTCAGCTCTTTACCGTCATCCATGATTTTCTCTACAGCCTGCTGATACTCCTTCCTCGTTAATCCATTTAATGCTTCTACATTCCATTTCCTAACCCGCCGCCCCTGCCTTATCTTTTTGAAACGGACGTTACATTTCATAACAACTAAATTGTGGTCAGAGTCCGCATCCGTTCCTGGGAAACTGTGCGAATTTATCACACTGTTCCTAAACCTGTGCTTAACCATAATGCAATCTAACTGATACCTTTCTGAGGCACCTGGCATTTTCCATGTATACCTACGCCTTTTGTGGTGTCTAAACCATGTGTTGGTGATGACCGACCTCCGTCTCCTGCAAAATTCAATTGATTTCTCCCCGCGTTCATTCCTCGTGCCTAACCCATAGTCCCCCACGTCATCACCATCTCTTCCTTCGCCTACCTTCGCATTCCAATCCCTTATCACTATCAAATATTTCACTTCAGGAACACACGCGATTATATCCTCCAACTCATCGTATATCCTATCAACTACTTCCTACTTGTGGTTGCTTGGTGGAATGTATACCTGAACAATGACTAAGTTTGTCGGTTCTGCTTTAATCTCTACGAGTAAAATTCTATCAGTTGCATGCTCTTCGTTGACTACGCTTCTTCCTACTTCTTTATTTAATACTACGGCAACCTCTCGTTGGCTCTCGTTTCCTCCACTGTATATTATTCTATAATTATTACTCCAGTAATCCCCGCTATCCTTCCATCTCACCTCGCATAGGCCTAAAACATCTACATTACCTGTTTCCATATCTCGCTTAATATTCTGTAATTTGCCTGTCCTCAACACTGCCCTGACGTTCCATGTTCATATTATAACTACTTTCATCTTCTTTTGTGCCTTCTGTCCAGCTGCTGTTATTTTTACCCTGCAAGGGTTTCGTGGGATGACGACCGCGGAAGCCTTGCCTTCCCCGCTGCCGGGCACGACACAACTTGGGCCGAGTCCCGCAGTTGCCAGGACTCAATTCTATAATGTCCATCATAAAAATCTTGGGAATAATAATTGAGGTGGTTTCTCGTTGCCTTTCCCAATAGTGTTTTTAACGTGACACCATCACTTAATGGCCGCCCCACTGGGGTCAGACGCCTTTGCAGCCGCCTCTTTGAGGAACAGACGCTGCGTGGACTACCTTTCGTCTGGCTCCTAACCTTCGACCTATCTGGCACGGGTGACCCTACCAGGAGCAATTATTATTACTCCCGCCAAAACAGCTCTAGGGGTCATCGGAACGCACAAGCCCTTCCAGCAAGTCAAGGTTGTAGTGCATGGGAGTGGATAAATGTATATTTGGCCAATGTGTCTCATCTCTTACTTCTGGCTAAGCGTACCACGAAACGCAGTGTTCCTATCCTTTAATATGTCGTATGATTGCTTACCTACTGTCCTTCCTTTTGTGTGTCGTGTGTTTTTCCTTTGGTTGGTGAAGCAGCTCCCTTGGCCAAAGAATCGGGGAAATCTCAGTGCGAAGTAAGTTTCCACGATAGCTAGACGTGCCTCAGTATCCCGAGTGTCTGATATCGCCGGCGACCGCGGGTTCGGCCGCCGGGGTTTGGAGAGCGGCACTACCGAACTCTCTCGGAAATCGAGGTTCCGATCGTGTTTTGTTTCGAGCGGCTGTTGACTGCCTAGTTCTTTCAAAAGGGTGAAGTTTGACTCTCGACTTCTACCGCTGGGAAGACCGTGCTTTCGTTTTGTTTACGGGTTCAAGGCTGACCTTATCCCATAGTATATATCTCAGGTTCTTTTATTGTTTTGCTACCGTCGGGTGCGAGTAGTGGGGAGGGAGTGTGCACGAGTGATGGTTTTTTCCCTCTCTTTGGAGTGCTTGTTCTTTTGGCCCGCTCTCCTTCCTTTCGCGCAGGCGTGCTCAATTTGATCACTTTTCAAAATGGTCATACGTCGCGTAAACACGCTCGCCTTTCAAGTTGACGAGAAGGTGAAGTCCCCTACTCCGTTGGAGGTCCACCTCTTCACACTAGAGTCGCTGGGCCTCACACCCGAAGAGATAGTGGCGATTCAATTTGGATCGCCACAATCGCCATTTGATATTCCTAAATTTGGCAACCGAAGCTGCAATGACTAGGATTTCAGACAATACTCCGCGGAAACTACCGTTTCCGTCTTTAAGGGATCAGAGGACGACAATAGGTTCGGGCAGCCCGTGTAATGTCAGGGTTCTTTGTCTCCTCGTGGAGACCCCGTTGGAAGATATAATAAGCGAGCTCCAACATTTTGGTAGAATTCATCGCTCGTGGGAGAACAGGTGGGAGGGAGAAAAGATGTTCTCGAAGTCGTGGGGGGGGGGAGGAATGCGGCGACAACTGGCGACCTCGATCCTCGACCCATCGGACGAAGCGTTCCGGGAAGCGGCGAAGTACTCTTCGCCCGGATTCAAGCCGCGACCGGAGCGACGTAAGCCACGACCAGAATTCTGGTAAGTGATGTCCAGTGCCCATAGCTGTCCTGTCATTTCACCAATGAATATTATTTCGCT
The DNA here is from genome assembly GCA_037158775.1 of Hetaerina titia. Lineage (NCBI taxonomy): Eukaryota > Metazoa > Arthropoda > Insecta > Odonata > Calopterygidae > Hetaerina > Hetaerina titia. The sequence goes on from CM073778.1 coordinate 85,633,640, forward strand.
GAATTATGCCGGCGTTTATAGTGCCTTAAAAATTGCTGTCATCCAACGTTTTATCCGCTCATGTAATCCTTCAAGGGGTAAAGGAGGACATAGCCTGGGATACGAACACCTTTCAGGCTATCGGCAATTTCGCCGACTTTCATTCTGGCACCACCACCATAGTCCGAAATAGCATTCCGTTCTCTCATGTTTTCCGCCACGCCTCGGGCCGAATAACGCCTGTTATCGTGAATGGCATCCATACACCAATTTTTTACGCTCCCTCCGGTGAGCGCGCGAGGGCAGAGCGCTAAACTTATTTTAATGAACTTCTCCTTCCCTAACCATTATTCCTTCTCGGGGAAGGCCATCTTGGGTGGGAATTTGTACTCCATCTACCGCCGAGAGGATAGTGCCTCGAACAGGGATAGAATTACATATTATCCAAGCCCAGCACTCTCAATGATGCTCGACTCCATTGGAGAGATTGACGCAGTGCGTTCTTTCTGCGCCGGTCCCGCTCCCTTCACGCGATCAGGGCTTAACTCTCGGACGCGGATCGACTACCTGTTCTTCTCGGCATCACTTAAGGATGATGTCCAGAGAGTGGACACCCTCCCAGTGTCCTTCTCTGATCACTGCGCGCTGATCATGAGTGTTATGTGCCTGGATACAACCCCCGCTGCGCGCGCCCACCGCTGCGGCACCGTGTGGCGCATGGACCTCCGCGCGCTGGAGGACGCGACTCGCCGCGACTCCATCCGCACCCGGGTGTGCCAACTGATCGCGGCATTCCGTCCCGGTGCAGATCTCGCGGTATGGTGAGACGACGTTTTCAAACCCTGAATCGTCACCCACATCAAAAGGCAAACTTTTGAGTGGCGTAGAGAAAAAATTGCACCATCTCCTACCACCGGAGGCTGGACGAGCTCTTGTGTAAGGAAGTTGCGCCGGGGGATTTCCACGCCCAAGTGTCGTCTCTTAAAAAAATTATACTCGGCCACGAACTCCATAAATATACTCCCCAAAAATGGCAAAGAGAATTAGACACGAATGTAGGGGGCCCCCTAACGCTATCCGAACTTCGGCGCTGGATGAAATCCAACTCCGGTTCCGCCACAAACAGAATCCCTGTCAGAGAATGTGCCGCCGGCGACACCGACCTCCTTAGCGAAGCGACCCGGCACTTTCAAAAGACTTTTAACAGGTATCCCCAGTGGAAGAAGGGAGACATATACAGGTTGAGGACGGCGTAGGTCTCCCTACGCCGTCCTAAACCCAAAAAGACGATTTAGGTCGAGACATAAGTTCAGACGAACTGGACTGCGTCTTCTCCATGTTCCCAAAGGGCAAAGCACCCGGCTTGGACGGCCTACCCTTTGAATTTTATTTCGCTTACTGGGATGTTTTTAAACCTATTTTAACCAACCTTTTTAATTGCATTTGAATCAGCAGCTCTCTGACTGCAAGTCAGCGGACCGCTGTGATAACCCTTATACCAAATATGACGCGGCCCAAGTCGTTCAACGACTTCCGGCCAATCGCCCTTTTAAATGTAGATTATAAAATATTGACACACGTATTGCGCTAAGGAATGACGGCTATTGCCGACTCTCTCTCCATCCTAGTATGCCGTGTCGAAAACGCGGAACATTCTCGATGCCGCACTTCTAATTCGCGACGTTATTTTTTCCTCACCATCGTATGTCGATTGTTTTCTAGCAGTGCTTGGAATTGACCTTGCGGAAGCATTTGATCTGGTCCGGATCGAATGGATCCTAACCGTGCTCAAGACGATGGTCCTCCCCGAGCACTTCATACGTGCTGTCTCTACATCTTCTAGAATTAGAATAAAGAATGCCACCTCACCGCCCATTCCCGTCAGTTACTCCGTCCGACAGGACTGCCTGCTGTCAATACCGCTGTTCGCTTTTGCCATAGACCCACTACTCAGACGACTGCAGAGCAGTGGAATCGGGGTACGCCGTCACGGCGCCGTCTGCCTGGGCGTCGCATACGCTGACGACATAACTCTTTTTATAGACGACCCGTCCCACATGGCTCTCGCCCACGACATCCTTAAGTCATATGAGTAGGATGGTCTTATTCTCAGCAACCGAAAATCCAAGTTCCTACTGCTGAAGGAAAACCGGCCCCCGACCTCCATCGGTTGGTCAGAAGCGCCTTCCCTCAAAATCTTAGGGATCTTGTGGGAGAAGTAGTTGACTTCCACGATTGAGCGGAACTTGAGAATTATAGACCACCACATAAAATGGAGTGTTGGAAAAATTTCACTCCCTTCCCTCCCGATCGTGACCCGCGTCCGCCTACTCAACCAGATTGTCTTCCGGTATGTGGCCCACTTTTGGCCCTTACCCCCTAAATATACTGCATATTTTATTAGAGCGACCAACCAAATGATCTGGAACGGCTACGTTAAGAAAGTGTCCCGCAACCAGCTCTATGGCCCGTTTGAGCTGGGTGGTCCCAATTTAACAGATACAGTTATAAAAGCAAAGGTGATGTATGCGAAGCTCGGCCTGCGCATCCTTGGGGGTGACGACGCGTGGCGCAAGGCACTCCTCAAGGGCGCGTGGCATGCACTCGCAACCGACGAATGCCACCGGAGGGCAGTTGAAGAAAAGAATAAGGCCGCCTCACTCCGGCGAGATTGAGAAACAATTAGGGTCAAGACCCTGTGTCTCAGAGTGCTTGCGGAGCAGGGAAAAAATACCTCAAAAAATACGTCTTGGAAAAACTGGGCGACCAGCAGAGCAAACGATGAGGCACGTAGTCGAATGTTCAACCTATTCGCGAATACGGTCATGACGAGGGAAGTGAGGCACCACCTACGGTTAGCTGATTCTCCCCTTTGTCCGTCATGCGGTCGAATAGGCAACGTCGCGCATCTTATTCTTGACTGCGACGAAAAACTCAGAGAATAGGAAGCCTTGAAAAAGATGCACAAAACCATGGACGTGTTCGGTAGTGGTGCCATTGCAGACATAAATCTGGCACCCTGAACACAAAATCCCGCCATTCAGCCCACAAATATTCTTAACACATATAAAGAACGAACAAAGGAGAGTTGGGGAAGGCGGAATCGAGCAGATCACAACCTCAACGTATTTCTTTGACCGGGACTTGGACACCGAATCCTTCGATTCCGCCTTCCCCCTTTTGTTCATTCTTCATATGTGTTCCTATCATTTTTCCTTATATCCATTTCCATTTGAATGTATACATATTTATGTGTCATAAAAGCTTCATTTTTGAGCATAAGCCCGGCAAGCCGAAGGTCCTTAATTCGTGGTCCAGTGGAGCAAACTTTTGTCTCTCTCGAATCCGCACTTTTCAACGTCTCCTACTAACCGTGAATTCGTCCTTTTTTGTCCTTGCAGGGTCTATTGATCTATTTCTTTTCCTGTAGATACAGGAAAAGGAATAGATCCTGTATATCCGTTTGTATATGGAACATTCAAAACTGTGGTGTGTTAAAATATTTAGCTGACCCTTACTAAAAAAATATATATACACACATGAAAAGGAACAAACAAAGAAACAATCGACAGACGATGAGATCACTTAATGTGAGATGTGAGAAATGACTTATTTTACGCAAGAAATTTTAAACACATTAATCCTTATGTTTCTCGGTCTAGTTTTTGCCTTTAATTCTAGGTTTCCCCTTCAGAGGCAGTATTTTCTGGCGAGAAGCCGCGTTGTTTCAGGTAGAATAATATATATATATATATATATATATGGCATGATCACATATACATGTATGTATGTACAAACGAAGTCGCCCCTCCCCCTTCCGTAGTTCAGTTACCCCTGCCCCCATCCACCACGCATAAACTCTCCCGCACGCTCTTTCTGCTTTGCATTTGCTTCGTTTTTTCCCGCTCGCTTTAGTTCCGCATTTCTTTATTTTTTGTTTTCCGGTCGGGAGAGCGTTGTTGCTGGCTCGAATCAAAATATTTGCCCAGCCCTCGTTCGTTTTCGCGTGGGCGTGCGGGAAGTGGTGGAGGGAGTGGATGGGGGTAGAGGATGGATGGGGAGGGGGGTGGGGTTTGGGGGAGGGGGTGGTCCGGTCGTCGCTGTTGCATTACGGGAAGGAAGGAAGCGGGGAGTTGGCGACGGCGTTTTCCGATTCGTCCGGGAAATCAACCGACAAGAATAAAATAAAAAAATAAACAAAAACATGTCTCCCCCCCCGCCCCCAGAGTGGAGAGTGGGAGAGCGAGCCGTGCAACTATTTCTCTTTCCTTTCAATTTTATATTTATTCTTATATTTGCACGCCATTTAGTCGTCCCGTTCCTTCCCCCGCCCCCTCCCAACCCTCTCTGCCGTCCTTCCTTCCTTTCCCTCTTCCCGTCCGAACTCTTCCGACACGCGACCTGACTCCGCGGGGGACCTGTAGCGCCTCATGAGCGTCTGCTGTTTTGCTGCTGCGTCTGCTGAGTGGTCTATCTGGGACATGGGTTTGAGCCCTTTGTTTAGATTTTTTTGACATCCGAGAGAAAGATAAACTCGTGGACCATAAATCTTTTGTAAGAATGGGCCGAAGAAATTCGCGCAGATATTACTAAAAAGAGTTATTTTGCATCATTAAAATATTATCTAGCGTACGTAAGGCCATTTCTAAAAAAAGTAACATTAATTTAAAAAAATTAATTCGAAAGCTTTCTGAAAAAACTGTGATTATTTGAGAAATAGTTGCAAAAAATCTTATTAAATTTGAAACTAATATTCCTATGAAAAATCAAATCTTTCCGCTTCCATTATTTGCATTTAGACTTTGAATCTACGTTGAAGGCTGTAGCAATGCTTAGGAACAAGTAATTGTATATAAAAAGGAATTTAATATTTTTAAGAATAATTTTTTTGAAGTTTTATAACTATTGGACGTGGGAAAACTAACCAACTGTCTCCATTGCTGCCAAACTCTAGGTTGGAAAATCGGATGTTTCTGATTTATGTTATTAACAATAAACTTGCCTGTGGAAGTATGCCAGGATTAATGATTAAAAATCTTGGTTGGTGGAATGATACATGCAACATTGAATAAATGGTATTACACCATAGCATCTTGTTCCTTTAAATCTCCCAAAAATTTGGAGTGTAAGAAAATGCCTTGGTAGCTTAACTGAAGAAAGCTCTTTGCTGGGCATCGAGGGATTTGGGTTCATATCCCAGTTAAAGTTAATAATTTTCACAATTTGAAATTGTCGTATTGTTATGAGGATTAGCGGATGACTCTGTAAAAGTTACTGGTGTGGTATCTCCCGTAGTTTATTTGAATTTGTATCCTTAATGTTGGCCAAATTTCATCGAAAATATTTTTCCTGATCGAACCTACTTTATTTACTTTCTCCTAACTGCTGGCAAAACAATTTGTTCATACCTATATACAAAACATATCTGAGTCCTTTGGATTGCCATTGGGTTTGTGAATACAATTTATCACGTAATCTCTGAAAGCTTTAAAGGTATCTGTACTCTCTCTGGCTTCATTAGGTGCACCCAATACGAAAAATTGCTGAAAATATTGATATTCAAACTAAAGAAATCATCATCATACGAGAAGAAATAATGGAGCAATTTAAGATGATTTTGAAAAATATTACTGCCTTCGCGCAAGGATAGTCGGAATAATGCTCCCTTCATCCAAAGAATTGAAAGTCAAACCTCATCTCCAGGAACTATTTTAACGCCAAAATGTTCGTAATTCTTCCATTTCCTAAAAAGAAAGAAAAAATACGTCAGCAACGATGAGTAATATTAACATTATAATTTTACAAAGGCTTAAAAATCACACACATTTATTTATTTTACATTACATTATTTTTTCACACATTTTATTATTACAAAATTATTGCTTTCTCCTTTAACTGTAAAATTGCAATGAAAAATTTCGTTTTTTTTCATTATTTTTTGTTTTAAGCCATTAATTTTTTCTGTTTGTTCATGTTTTTTTTAAATGCATACGTCGTAGAGCATTTACACTTGAACAGATTCCCGCGTTCATTCCACAGTTTTAAACATTTTTCTGTATTTATTCTTCAAACATGTTGAAGGCTGATGAGATTAAAATCATTTGAGGTCATTCAGTGTCATAAAACATTTAAAAACTATACAATTATTTAATAATTCGGTACCTTGGAAATGTTAAAGAGAAAAATGCTGCTATTGTTTAGCATCATCTGACGCCGTCTGTTGGCAGTTACAAATCTTTCAATAGTTAACGTATCATTAATTGGACGAATGAATTCATAGGATCTTTTTCCGTGCTTTCTTCATGTAGTTGAAAATCTGAAGTAGCCTAAGGACGCAGTTTGTTCGCTGAGCAAGACTTACTCTATGGCTGACCTGACGATCAAGGGGTTTAAATCTCGTCTCTCACACGACATACAAGTTTGGGTTACTTTTCTATCCTGTGCTGCAACAGGACCTACGATACTATGAACGATTGAATTATTTTATCCTGAGAAATTGGATTTTCCGCAACTTTTCAGTTTCCATTAAATCTTATGATTCATTTCACACAATTCTTTACCCTTATTGTTTCTTTTTCGTTTCCCTTCAGTGCATTTTTTTCATAGCTGCGTGCTTACATTTCCATCGCCAATTGTATTTCCAGCGCGTGTCTTTGGGGCGATCTACTACGTATCATTCCGGCCAAGCGATGACATCGTCGCGTCTCTATCGCGGAAGACTGATTTGCCGACCCCATGAATCCCTTTCACCGAACCTGGTGATTTATTAATTGATCCATATATGAATCTCTCTCTCCCTCTTCATCCGACTAAACACACAAGCGCGTTTTGCACGCACCAACGGCGGCGTTGAGCATTGCCGAAGTTCACACCACCGACAAAAATGAATGAATTCGGGGAACTTTTCCCGCGAGTGAAAGGGGGAATTCCGATTTACTTTTGGGCCGGACAATTTGGCTGGAGGGCCGCAGGCGGCTACGTATTTGCTTTAGGGGGGTGGATGAGGAGGATGGACCCCTCTCGGTTGCCCAGTTTAGTGTTTGCTGGGTCTCAACGTGGAAGGAAAGGAAAACATTAATCATCCAGATTGTACTACGGCCTTTAGATAGGTGATAGTTTTGTTTCGTGTTGGGTCAGCATTACATATAAACCCCTCAGATCGAGAGGAAACTAATATGACGATGAGTCTCGAGAGTGACAAGAGAGGAACCTTGGGGCAGAATTAGTGATTTCATTACGAAAATGCCAAGGGGTCATAGAGTTTAACGTCCCAACTGACGATTTTACTTCTGCTCTGAAGCTTTATCATACTGCACCCAAGCAAAGGAAAAAAGTTAATTTATTATCTTACTTTGCTGAATTGGAGCACTTTAAGTAGGGGAAAATATTAAGTGCATTTACTTTTACGTACATTTCAATGTAAATAATGAGCAGTATTGTAGATTAAAATATAGATCGATTTCAGTGTTCAAAAAGAGTTACATATGAGTCATACGGAAAGAGAATATGGATATTGATCATAGCATATCGCGATGACTTAGAAATTTAACTTAATGGGACGAAGACGTCAATTCCAATGGTTATCTGTTTTACGAGTTAGATAGAAAAATCGTGCTAGTCAACCGATGCCCAAAATTGAAATCTCATATAATGGAATAGATCGTTTGCTGTATAAACCTAAAAAATCCTCCAGGTTCGATCAAATACACGTTCGTATATTTAATGGTTCAGCGTCGGAAATTGCACCGTATCTAGAAATCGTATTTTAAAAGTCGCTAGTAGATCACAAGGTTCTCAGAGATTGGAAAACGACTAATTCAACAACAATATTTAAAACGGAGACAAGTAGGAACCGGGTAATTACAGACCTATTTCCCAAACATCCATTTCGTGCAAGAAAATATAGTTGCCAGATCGATCGTGAGACACCTCGGTAATCAGGAGTTATCAATGAAAAATTAGCACGGTTTCCGAAAAGGTAGTTCCTGCGAGACACAGCTTGCGCTTTTTGTTCACGATATTCTTACTTCGGGAGAGAACATTGTTCCAGTAGACGCGATTTTTTTGATTTTGCGAAAGCCTTCGGCAAAATAACTCGTAGTAAACTAATCGTATAGCTAGTAGCAAATGGCATAGATAAAGATATCCTAGGTTGGATTAAAGCCTTTTTGAATTGACGGGCACAAAAAGTAGTCATAGATGGATTTAGCTCAAATGCAGTAGAAGTTACTTCAGGTGTTCCTCAGGGAAATGTTATCGGACCTCTTTTATTTCCAATTTATGTCAACGACATTGACTTCGAAGTCACTAGTAGGACACGTTTATTTGCCGACGATGCAGTGGTTTACAGAGATACCCGTAATCCTGAAGACATAGCAGCTTTATAAAATGACCTTAATACTGTACAACTATGGTGGGAAACTTGGAAAATAGAATGAAACTTAAAAAAGTCCGTAGTGAATTTTTTGAAAAATTCATCAATACGCACATTTTTGAAGTTTTTGGTTAGGGTATGTTTTTGACGGACAAAAACTACCAAAGAGTTCTCTTGTCTCTCCTAACAAAACATAGCCTAATATATTAATCTATACAAAAACCCATCTCCATCTCCGTATATTTTCTTCATCGATTTATTCCCTCCAATCTAGTCTCTCCAATTCCTACCCATTTCCCGTTTAACTAACATTCTCCGCTCTATCACAATCTTCAGCATCCCTGTCCCAATTAATACGCTTTGCATCTATTTTTCCTGTCCCCTTATGATTTCTCCCAACGATCACCACTCGTTTCCCGTTATGAATAGCACTTTCTCGTTTATTTTCCTTTCTATCGACTTCTCCATTCTTCTCCTCACCCACATTTCAAAAACCTCCAATCGGCTTCTTTTATCCTGCTTCAATGACCATGTTTCCGCGCCGTATATAACTACGCTCCGTGTCAAAGTTTTAACGAGCCTTTTCTTAGCATCCCTACCCAAGGTCCCTACCATCAATTCTCTCCTACTTGTTACCAAGAAAAGTTGACCGATACAATTATTTTTCATGAAAATTTATAATACTACTTATTACTTTCCTTTTTGCATCATCCCACCCTGTAATCGCAGTGGACTGAGGCTTTCGAGATATGAATCGAGAAGATTACAGAAAAAGTGAGTTTGACAGCAAATAAAACAGGAAATAGGAAAAAGCTGAAGGTAATGAAAAACGAAAATTTAATAACTTACTTCTCTTAACAAAAAGCAATAACTCTTGAAATCGGAAATCATGGCACTAAAATAAGTGCCTTTTCAATTCCACTTACTTCTTTTCTCCCTTTCTTTCATCGAATATGCATATCTTATTCCTTTCCTTCCTCGTTTGCCCAGCATTCTTCCTTCTATCACAGTCTACAACATCCCACTGCCGATTACTACACTCTAATCCATTTTTGCTGCCTCCATAGGATTTCTCCCAAAAAACCCCTATCCTCGCCCACCATTCCTCTTTTGTTTTCCTTTCAGTCCATTTCACTTTCTCCATCCTTCTCCACACCTACATTTCAATCTATGCCTATCACGCTGCTTCAATGACCATATTTCGCGCCTTACGTATCTGCACTCCAAATCAAATTTTTAACTAGCATTTAATTAATATTCTTATTCAAAATCCTTGTCATCAATTCCTACTTCCGTGTGAAAGCTTCTTTGCCTAACGCAGTTCTGCTTCTTATGTCTCTATTACTTTGACCATTTTGTTTGGAAATACTTCCGAGTAGACTGTTCCACCTGCTCTAGTTTCTGCCTTTCTATTTTAATGTTAAGCTTATCCTTTCTTTTTTTTGGAAAAACACATAATCCCTATTTTATTATTATTCATTGTTATCCCACATCTTTTGCATTGAATTTCCAATTTCAGAGAATAGATACAGAGAATTTCCATATTTAGGGATTTAAAGAGATATGGAAATATCACTAAAAGTGCTTAGGAATGAACGGTGATTATGTATAAGTATAGAGAAGTTGGTTTGTAGGAAACTAAAACCCTCAATCAAAATTTTTTCTTTGTGACAAAACGGTCCTCACCCTTTGAATATGCCTCGTCGTACATAGTAGTAGTAGCTATTAAGGAAGATGACCGAGAGCTGAGATAATTTGCGCCATTAGAGATGGATAAGGAAGGAGGAAGGGTGGAGAGAAGCCCGTCGTCGGCATTAGCCTGCTGTAAACGAAAGGCACCTAGGGGTCTGCAGTTGAACGTCCCATCCGACGGATGGTGTACTCACTCTAAGTGCTCTCCACTGAAAAATATCTGTCGCCTCCGGGATTCGAATCTGGGCCCTCTGGGTGGGAAACAAGTAGGCTAGCCACCACTATCTCAAATTTACCAGCCCATGCCGCCGATCCATGAGGTGCCACACTACGCACGCAAATTGATTCGGGTTTGAATTTCTTCGTCTTTGAGAAAATTGTCTTCTTTTCATCAAACATGCCAGATAGATTCTGTCAGTTTTGCGCTCGATACATATCGGACTTATTTCATTCTATGGTATGTTATACTACTTTCTTGTGGTCATTTAAGTGAGAGTTAAATTTTGTATTTTCTTTCCACGTATCCATGAGGGTACATTACATGCTGAGATCCCGGCAGGTCTTAAGTCTTCCCAGGGTTTCTCCAACTTTTTGAAGCCGTCCAAAAAGTAGGATTTCGGATGGGCTTCAATATACACATCTGTGATGTTAGTGATTTCACGAGAATCGTTTTGCGCCGAACCATTTTTTCAAATTTGGAATTTAAAAAGTCGCCGGTGGACAAATCTGATGAATACGGTGGTTATTTTAATAATATGAATTTCATTCCCCTAATTTTTGCAACCGAAACTGCGCAGTTGCACACTCGTGCATTTTCTTCATGGATGAGAGTTTTTTCTTCTCCAAATGAGGACGTTTTTTCTTGATTCCCCCACGCAAGGGTACGCAGCATTTACAAATAATACTCTTCATTTATAGTTGACCCTTTTTGGAAGCAATCAGGCTGGATGATTTTGCGTGCATTTAAAAAAAAACCCTGACCAACTCCTTGTCAACTCATTTCACCGTCTTTGCCTCATTCGGAGTCGGATCGTCTTATTAGAAACCTACCGTTTTGACTGTTCCTTTGTCTGTATTTTTTCCTAGCAGTGTATGCTTCGTCTATAGTTTTATATTGACGCAGAAATGTGGCAGGACGGCGAGGATTTATTCTCCAATGAGAAAAAACGTGGCATTTATCTTGTCGAGATTTTCTCCATGCCCAAATTATCGTGAGAAATTGAAAACAGTGACCCATGTGATATTCCTGTGGTCTCGATTATTTCACGAACTTTGGTTCGCTGATCATTTAAAGGACTATAAATGCATTTATTGGACCGTAACAAATCATGGGCAAACTATATGTAATAGAATCGATTATTCTGAACTTTCATTCATCTGTATACTCGCCACATCTGGAATTGGAACCAAGGCTCCCGTGAGATGGAAGCCAGTTTACCAGCCATCGTACCCGGTTTCGTGAAGAAACATTTCGGCATTCTTCACGCTTGGGACGCAATAAAACCAGAGAAATGCCTCATCCTCTAAAGGGTGGGAGGGAAGGAAGAAGGTGGACAGAGAGAGAGGAACCAATGGCACCTTCAGGTAGAATTCTCGCGCGTCTCGAGAAAAGGTCCTTTGATGCTCTTCGAATGATGTGAGTGAATCAAACTGTTTTCTCTCCGTCGGCTACCGTATCTGACCCCGCCGCACCCCGGGCGCGCGAAGGCGTTAATGAAGGCCGCAAACACGCCCACGTCCCTCCCGTCCTTCCCTCACCTGTGGACTGGGACCCCGAAAATTCCATGGAAAGCGTTTTGTTTTCCCTCCCATGAACGTTTTATAGAGCTATATCATTAATTTAAAAAAATAATACGGCGTGAACGTTGAAATGGCTTTCTAACTTGGCCTACACAAGATTTATGAATAGAGCGACTTTTCATCTCCCCTTTGTATAAATAATTATTTCTTTTCTCTCCGGAGTATCAATGGAAGGCGGTCGGATGCGAGAATTCCATTTAATTTTGGTGCCTTCTCAACCCTCTTTGTCGTCCAATTTCGAAACGGCTATGATCATGCTGTTTCTATTCGCCGTAATATTTCACCTGTTTTCTTTTAACCTTTGTCCCAGCTACGCAGTTACCAAAGACTCAGAGCGAAAGGCATTTCCGGTGGTAGAACATCACCTGAGGCTAATCGCTCTTATTGACTACACTTTGCGTCCAACCTGTCACCTACTAAACTTGAATCCACCCTGGTTTTCGTTGCTGGTATGAAATTAACAATGGAATTGTAGTAGAAGTGCATGTGTAGGGGGACCAGTTTCATCTTCGTCGCCATATATACGAGGCATGTCCAATAAAAACGGAAACTGAGGCCAAAGAAAACTTAATTTTGCAAAATTTAGTCTCCATCGGTTTTGTCCCCTTCTTCAAAGTACTCTCCATTCGTAGGCTATGCACTTATTACATATTCCTTTCCACTGTTTAAAGCACCCTTTGGAAGTCCTCGCCAGTTGGGATTTTCAGTTTTCTCGTTGTTTCTTGCTTTATTGTGTCCACATCTTGTGCCCAGTGATGTCCCCTCATAACAGTTTTACATTTAGGGATTAAGAATAAGTCGGAGGGGGGTGACGAATAAGGAGAATGACCAAGGATGAGGATTGAATTTTTTGCCAGAAACTGGCGCACAATCAATGCTGAATATGCGAGTTCATTGTCATGGTGAAGGATCCATCCATCGCCTTGAGTCAAATTTGGTTTCACGCGACGCATGCGATCTCTCAAATGCCTGAGAACAGTAAGGTAAAACTCAGAATTTACGGTAAGGACAAGGTACCGAACACGATCAATGTTATCGTCAACACAGGTGATTGAAGGTCGCCCCGGTCTAGAATCATCCGTGGCGTCTTATCGGTCATCTTTAAAACGCTTAATCCACTTGAAAACGGATGCTTTCTTCATTATCACCGTAAACAGCTGTCAACATTTTAGTAAATTTTTGATAACTTTTGCCGCACTTGATGTTGATTTACCTAAATAGTTGTTGATTAATTGCTCCGTGATTTCGTCAATATCCATTTTCGACAAACAGTAAAAACAAGAACAACAGAAACTAACATCACTGGCACCATACTCACAGCTCGACGATCCGCCAAGCACTGGGCCACAGGCAACTAGCGCCGCTAGTGGAAGGTGCTATAGTCCGCGTCATGGCCGCCAAATTGCACCAGTTCGCGTATTTATCGTGCGTACTACGCATGTGTTACGTCAAGCTGGTTCCTCCTCTTTTAACCTCCTTCACAGTAACATTCAACAAACAATTGTTCACAGTTTTCAACTTGTCTGGTAAGGAATGTTGCTTTTTTTCCGTTCATCCTCACCACTCCAGAGAATATTTTGGACTTGAGAACTTCGGGTGCCTGCCCCTGTAAGATTACGGCCGCTATTATTGCTCAAAGATGTCTGGTACATGTCAAAGTGCGGGTGTGAGTACGATACGAGTTGTGAAGGGAATATTTTCCAAAGGTAAAGGCAAATAAAGGAAATCAGCGAGTTGGTTGGTCGGAATGTCCGTTGAAACTTTCGGGGTTGGAACGCTCCAGTTTTTCTTTGTCTCTAATTGCATTCTGTCATTAAAATCTCATATTAATTTGCGATTCGCTATATTTCACATCTTACTGTAAAACTTTGATCCATTAACTATATGTTTGCTTTTCATATAATTTTTCGTAGCTACTGAATTGATTTGCGTGATAACAGCGTCATTGTGAGGTTGTTAATTAAATTTATGCAATGACTATCAATTCATTAATAAAACTTTCCGTCCGATACAAAATGGTTCACGTTATTTGAACTACTGTAAACGCCTCTAACACCAACACTCTAATCATGTACATTTAAATTATTTGTCATTTGGTACATTTAGAAACCCACTATGTGACCTATTGACACTGGCCTAGACTAAAATAAAGAAGCTCTGCAGTGCTGCATATAGCATTTACTGCTCGAAGGGCAGAAGCATCATCCAGCAGGTGGAAGGAAGTCTAACAAGCGAGATGTAACTTTCTGATGGTCCAGGTCTCACATCCGCATATCACCACCTTCCAAACATATCTTTTGGTGAACTATTTCCCTAGACTCCATGCTTATTTATTGGTTAATTCTTTTTATCTTGGAATGCTTGCATTTCCAGGGATATTATCGTTATCACTGTCCAGTATTTATTTTCGTTATTAATGAATTCATCAAAGACTCTTTAGCTAAACTTTTAGCAATAAGAAATACATTCTGATCTGAAATGTATAAATTCTAATCTGATATGTATACATTCAATCGGAATAATATTTATATCCACCCCTAGCGCTTCTTTTGGTCAACCTAGAGGAAACCAGTGTGATTCAGCTCAGTATATAGACATTCATTATACTCTTCATTCCCTGAATTTTTGAACTCTCCGTATTTTCATGGAAAGAATCACGCACTATTTTGGATCCAAAATAAAAACAATTTTTCGTTCCTCTGCCTACATGCACCCACCAGTCGAGGGCTCGTCCCGTGAATAAATAAGTTAATTGGAGATATCCTCGGCGAGATTCCTCTGGGGAATCCTTTCGCTTCACGCCCCCCTCACTACCTTTCCACCACGCCCCCCTCTGCTACCCTGGCAGGCATAAAAACCCTTAAAAAACCTTTTTCCGTCGTCAGTGACGGGGAGGAGTTTCGTTCCACACGCAGAACGCCCTTAAAAAGAGGAGTGGAGGGAAAGAAAAGAGGCGGGTTTGTTTGCGCAGCAATACATGCCTCGCTTTAACGAAGTAAATGCGTCCTACGGCGGCACTTCGTTATCGGCGCGGAATGAGAGCCCCGGGAATCGGAACGACTAAGACTGACTGAGTCGAGGGAGTGCTCGTTCTCTGGCGGGCGGAAGGCGCGGAGAGACGACGGATGGATTTACAGGTTTTTCACGAAAAGGATGACGAGGAAGTTCGAAATGGCCGCATGCTCACAGTAATGAAGAACACCAGTGTAAGAATTTCTTTAAAAAGTCTGTGAAATATATGTTCGTCTTTGATGCGTGTTCCTATCCCCTTTCCTTATATCTATTTCCATGTGAATGATTATTTGTTCGCCGTATGGCTAGATTTCGTGAAATTTTGGGGGCTTTAAAGGAACAAGATGTTATGACGAAATACCGTACATACAATGTCACAGGCATTCGTAGTCGTGCGCGACGCGCCACAGTCCACGATGTTAATAAAGCCAATTTCAAACACTTAGGCTGTTCATACCTTAGAGCGAATGATTTTTACTCTCTGAAATGGTTGCATTATAATGCACACATAGCGGGTGACTCCGTTAAAGTTACTGTTACAGTTTCTTGAAATTTGGCTAGATTTCGTGTTTGAATATTTATATATATATATATATATATATATATATATATATAAATATATATACGTGTATACAACAGGGAAAGGAACTGGCCCCCCTACCTATGTGTGAATATTTACACGCCGTCGGGCTTAGTACATGGGTGAGCTCTACCATCACCTTTTAAACCGACCTTCGGGTTGATTACTGTGTTTATGGTTTCTATATATAAATATAATTATGTGAAAGTCACGGATGTGAATAATATTGTACATGAAGTTAGCACTAGTGAACACAGGCAAAAACACAGAAACACAAACAAAAGAAAAAAAATCGCAAGTTTTCGAATTTTTGTTGGAACAAGCCACCTTTCTCAAGAAAGAGAAGGAAAGAACTCCGAAAAACAGTTCTTCTTTGAGAAAGGTGATTTGTACCACCGAAAATTCGAAAATAAGTGAGTTTCTTTTCTTTTTTTTGCCTATATTTGCTAGTGCTAACTTTATATACTTTATACTATATACGAGGTGTGTTAAAAAATTAACGGGAATTTTATTTTTCGGACAATAATATTTACTTATACTTATACATTGATGTTGCCACCTTCAAAATAGCCCCCATTGGAGATTATGCACTTGTGCCAGCGCTTCTTCCAATCCCCGAAACACTTCTCAAACTCGATTCTTGAGATAGTCTTAGTTCTTTCAGTGATGCGCTCTTAATGTCACCTACGGCTGTAAAACGACGGCCCTTCAAGGTTCTCTTAATTTTTGTGAATAGGAAAAAGTCACACGGAGCCATATCTGGCGAATATGGAGATTGGGGCATCGTTACAGTTTTGTTTTTGGCCAAAAATGTACAAAAAAGCAATGAAGTGTGAGCTGGTGCATTGTCGTGGTGCAAAAGTCATTTTGGGACGAATTTTGCTGCCACGCGTTTCATACCCAAAAAATTGGAAAAAATATAATGACATGATCCAGTCGATATGCCAACATCGTCAGCGACCTCTCTAATTGTGATTCGGCGATCGTCCATAACCATTTCTTTCACTTTTTCCACGTTTTCATCGATTGTTGATGTGCTGTTTAGGGCGTTTGTCATCTTCAAGGTTTTCACGGCCTTCTTAGAAACGCTTATACCACTCGTAAACTCTTTATTTACTCATAGCAGACTCACCATAGGCCTTTGCTAACACTTTGTTACACTTTATTTAATTTTTTTGCAAAATTTGATACAAATTCTTTGATCCACTTCTTTAAACAAACGAAAATCGCCGAGCTCATAAAACACGTCCAACCTTAATAGCTTCACAGAAAAACTCCACAATGGAAACAGCTGAAAGTTTTATCATACTTCAGGGGTATGTATACCAACATAATAAAAAACGTTTGACAATCGGACTCTCCAAGTCCGCGAAATGAAAAAATCCCGTTAATTTTTGAACACACCTCGTGTTTATATTAGTATATATATATATATATATATATATATATATATATATATATATATATATATATATATATACACACTTTTTTGGAAAACCCACAAACGTGTAATGTAAATTCACTGATAGTCATAACAAACACAGAAACCAAAACACACAAAAGAAGGACTCACTAGTTCTCGAATTTTCGGTGGTCCAACCACCATTCTCAAGAGGAATTAGGAACAGAACTGTTCCTAATTCCTCTTGAGAAAGGTGGTTGGACCACCGAAAATTCGAGAACCAGTGAGTCCTTCTTTTGTGTGTTTTGGTTTCTGTGTTTGTTATGATTATCAGTAAATTTATATATATATATATATATATATATATATATATATATATATATATATCGATGATGCGGAAGTATTCACGAGAGCAATATAACTTTTGGACGGCACAATAGAACACAGAATAAAACAGATAACACGTAAAAGGACACTCACACTGTAGATGATTTCAGCTTTCGGCCTACTCCGAGGCCTTCTTCAGGTCAGACTGAGAGGTTTTGAGGGAAGAGTGCCTGGGGAGGGGAGGGGGGGCGGAAAGTTTAGGGACTGTTGGGAAGGAAATTAAAGATGGCGTTTAAGGGTGGAAATTTTAAAGGATCGGAAATATAGAATGTATGCGGATTCGCGAGTTCTCACCTCTATGTTGGTGGCTGAATCGGGTAGGGATTCTAGAACTGTTAGGGAAAAGCATTCGTCAAATGATAGGTTGTGTGAACTTGCGTGTAAAGGGATAGGAAGAGAAGAGAGTGAATCTATTGTGCCTAGTGTGAATGTATTGTGTCTATTCTATTGTGCCGTCCAAAAGTTATATGTATATATATATATATATATATATATATATATATATATATATATATATATATATATATATATATATATATAAACTTGGAAAAGACGCTCTCCGGCGACGCACAAACACACAAACACTAACACAAAAAACACTACACACATAGAAACATAAAAGAAGGACACTTACATTGGATATTTACGTTTCGACGGCACGGCCGTCGTCTTCAGATATATATATATATATATATATATATATATATATATATATATATATATATATATATATATATATATATATATATATATATATATATATATATATATATATATATATATATATATATATATACAGGGTTCGTCCGGAAAATAAGTGTACTGATTTCAGGAAAAAAAATTATCACACTTTTACATATCTTAAGTTAATATTCCTCAAAATAGGACCCTTGTGAGTCGATACACTTGTTCCAGCGGCGTTCCCATTCCTGGAACGCTCCCGCGAAGGCATCATCGGGAACCTCCTGAAGATACGTCGTCAAGGCCTCTTTGATGGCGTCAAAAGTCCCGTATCGCGTTCCTTTCAAACTCCTCTTTATCTTCGGGAACAGAAACGTTCTCTAAAAATGTGGATCACTTTTGCAGTGATCCGCAAGTTGTGTCGCGATTTCCAAACGATTGAGTCTTTGATCATCACTGAGCACTTTCGGCACCAACTTTGCACACATTTTTCGCATCTGTAATTGGTCCCTAATAATCTCGTACACTATTGTTTTTGGCACATTACACTGCTCTGCTATCATCCGAACACTAAGACGACGATCAGAGTTCAGTACATCGCGAACTTTTCGCGATCGGTGTTTGTCGTTGATGGGCGTCCAGGCCGTGGTTCGTCGTCGACCTCTTCTCTGCCCTCCACGAACATCTTGTGCCACCGAACGATCATGTTTCTGGACATGGCTGACTCCCCGTAAGCCTGGTTAATCATACCGACAGTTTCGGTAGACGATTTCCCAAGCTTTACCGCAGATTTGATGGAATAACGCTGCTCCAAAAACTTCGGCATCGCGTTCCGTGACGTGGGTCGAGCGTGGAGGTTCGCGTTAACAGAGCTCCTCACTACACCACAGCTCAGAGCCGACTGCCTTTTTCAGCGTCGCTTGCCAACATAGCCCCCTCTAATCGCAGCCCGTCAGAGTGGTGCTGGGCGCGCCTGGAGCGGCGGGAAAAAATCAGTACAATTATTTTCCGGACGAACCATGTATATTGTATATATATATTTATTTATTTATATATAAATCGGAGCACTTGATTGCATAAACTCCCGGTAGATTTCATGATAAATTGCTCTTCCTCGACAGCTAAAGTGGTTAGAGTATCGGCCCGGCAAGTCAAAAGATCCGGTGTTCAAGTTCTGGCCAAGGAAATATTTTTGCACTTGTGATCTGTTTAATTCCACCTTCCCCACCTCTCCTGTGTTCGTCATTTATATCTTTGGGCGTCCTCAGCTTCACCCAAGCTTTGTGATTTTTCGGGTATCAGATTCCCCTGGGAAACAATATATATACAAATTTATAGAGGAAATGTCGGAGCGCGTTACCGAGCTAAGCTGTCAGCAATAACAACATGTCCGGCGCTTCAAGTAAAACTGATGCATTAAAAAAATCAGGTTTCAAAAGGCAGCGTTTTGTTAGACACTTTCCGGAATCCAATGATAAAAGTCAAGCTTCACTACATGCAGCACACGAGAAATTTAAAGCAAGATAAGGGGCGTTGTGGAGGGAGTGTTTCAAATATCTAAGACAGTATGCATATAGGTATGTTTTCAGCCGAGAGCCGGATCAAAGTTAAGGAATTGAATGATGTTCGAAGAAAAAGGGAAATGAAACTCCACCGAAGGAGGTAAATGTGCTAAAGTACGTACACACTCATTATGACTGGAACAGAGAGAATATACATGCATAAAAACTGAGTCATAACATAAAAGTTTACAGAAGGCTTTATTTGCTCAGAGTGTGTAGAGATTTATTAAAGTTTTTGTCATGAATTTGAAATAACCTAAGCGAGAAATGACTCCGTCTATACCTTAATTATCCAAGGAATTCAGTCGGTTAAATCCAATTTATTTTTTCATGTAAGATTAACTCTCTTTCCACTTATTTCAATTGATAGTCAATACAAAAAGATAACAGGCTTCAGACTTCTTAATCGGTATTGACCTTTTCTCCATTACCGCTGTTTTAACAGCCATGTGTGGACATGCACACTCTTATTGAGTACAAAAAGAACATTTGCCAATACTAAATATAGTAACTATAAATGTTTGCACAAATATTTCAGTCAATATTTTTATTTACTATGCGGTTGATGTCAGCTGTTGTCATCAATATTTTTCCTTATGGGTGGAGTTGAAGGTGCTACATATATTCTCAAAGAGAAAAGCTAACGTTTGAGAAGGTCTTAAGTATTTCTAGTTCACCTCCGATATTTAGGAGGTTATTAAAATGCTGCTGAATTTATTTTAAAGGGTGGCCAATTTGTTAGCTGGTGAGAAAGGTTTTCGAACTGAACTAAAACGAAAATGTCATAGAATGATTAATGAGAATGATTTTCAAAACATCGCAAAAGCGTAGGAGAAATCAATAGTCAATTTAAATTAAAAATATGCTTCAAGCATCATATTAGAGAGGTAAAGTCTCGCACTTTTCCAACTCTGCACAATATCCCGTAAGTCGTCCCAAAGGCGTGTTGCGAGGTGTAGTTGGGTATCAGTCGTACAAACACAGCTTTTAGTTCATTCATTGATTCGAATCCATTTTAGCTCGCATACAAAGATACTCTGGCACACTCATACACACATGGAAACCTATATACGTACATGATGGAAAAGTTTACTTAAGCATTACATATTTGCCTTTCAGTGAATATAATCGAGTACTTGAGCTCTCTTTTGTTATATTTGCGTTTAATGAGAGGGAGAAACGAGTACATGAATCCGTCACGGTTTCCATTTCTCTCTTGTTTTTTTACAGTGATCCAGCCCACCAATACGATTTGGCACCGAAGTGATTTTGTTTCTATGTCGCAATAGAACCCCGATGACCTGTACCTTACCTGAGAGAGGAAATTAGACAAAGTATTACACATTCTTGGGGAAAAGCGGGTGTTAATGGGTGAAATTTGAAGACAGATAAAAGAAATGCGGGGATCGAGATGATGTGGTGGCAATTGTGCTGGCTTCCCACCTGGAGAGTCCGGGTTCAAATCCTGGCGGCGTCGAATATTTTTCAGTGATATACCGATCCCTACTTGAGGTGTTTTCTGGAGAGCACTTCAGAGAGTGTACGCCGTCCGTCGGATGGGACGTTAAGCTGCGGACCCCTTGGCGCCTTTCGTCAATAGTAGGCTAATGCCGACGCCGGGTTTCTCTCCACCATTCAACTTTTTCTATTTCGGCGAAAATGATCTTACCTGTCGGTCGCCTCCCCCAAAGACTACTAGTAAAATAAATGCAGGCGATATTGTGAGGAAGTGACATCTTGGCGTCGTGATCATGAAGCATGATTGTCAGAATGGACATCAATTCATTGCTCCACATATAGTATTTTAGTTTTAATCCGAGACCCACTTCTGACAGCTAGCGTTATTATTGTTGAAATCGTCAGGAAGATTCTCACAGTTTAATGTGTTACTTATGCTTTGTCAGACTACACGATCACATCATCGGTATCTAAATCGGATTTAGCTGACTACATCTTCGGAAAATAACTCGATTGCTAATTTATGGTGCATTCGTGTGTTATTGCAGCAAATGAAAAAAGGAGGGAACCGACGACTTTTCCCGTGGATCACGCTCGGTGCCACATTCACGAAATCAGGACTAAATCAATAAATTATTATTTTTATTTGCGCTCATAAAGAAAATATGCAAACAAATATATCAATCCTTCGTTCATCCCTCATCATCCTAGTTTGTTAATCAGTGCCATCCCTTCTCTGTCAGCGTCAAACTAGGAAGATTTTTATTTAACTAAACTTTTATTTAACTTATAATTAATCCGAAAATTCATTTTTTGCCTTAAACATTTGGATTTTTAAACTCGAAAATAACATTAAAGACAATCAAGAATAATCAACCACCTAGGTTCGAAGCAAACGGCGACCTCTTGGTGGCAGGTGGAGACGCCCCCCTACCACCGCGGGGGTCGGCAAAAAAATTAAGTCGCACATGTAATCTTCGTGCATACCTGTAACTGCGGTGAGAACATACGTCCGTGGGTGGGCGCACGAATGAGGTTCACGTACGCCACAAGCACTCTGCTAGGAGAGAGGGGTGCAGGGTGGAAGATGAGGAAAGAGGGGGAGGGGAGGGGTGGGAGGCGTGGAACGGTAGTCACGGCCGGCCCGATGCGATGTGTGTGCCTTCGTGTTCCGCTGTGCCCCTCGCGGGGGCGTGACCCCCGGGGGGGGGGGTGTTGACGGTGTTTAGTGTCGTCGTAAAAGTGGTTAAGAGGTGGTGGTGGGCTGGGATGGAGCAAGAGGAGAAGCGGGAGGTCGGGGCAGAGAGGGAAAAGGGCGGGGTTTCGGGAGATGGGGGGTTTCCTTCCCGTTTTTATCGTCCCTTGGCCTTTTGTTGTGGCATTCGAGAGCCCATACCCCTCCCCCCTTTCGGCCCTTTTCTCCCCGACGAGAGTGTCGGTGTGAGATCCAGCCCACCCCCACGTACACACACACACAAACCACCCGCCCACACGACCCCTCTTCTCTCACCTGAGAGAGCGCGGCGGTGGGTCCCCTGGTTTCCGACGCATACTAAGAAGATGTGCGCTGGGGGTGTGGGATGGCCGCCCGACCCCCCCTCCTCTTGTGCCTGTCTCTTAAAAAGCAAAAAGGGAGCCATCTCCCCGCCTCTCTCCCTCGCCAGCCTCCATCAGCGGCCAATTAGCACCGTCCCGGACCACCAAGGACGAAGTCTCCTTGCTTGCCTCTCCTCCTCCGCTGTGGGAAAGACGCCCCGGCATTCCTCCCGCCACTTCACTCGGGGCTCCCCTCCTCTCTCTCCCCCTCCCTCTCTCGCACTCACGAGGGCCCCCCTCCCTCTCCTCCCCCTCCCACCACTTGCGGGAGGTGAGACGCCTCGCCCGGCATTTAAGGGAGGCGGAGTGCCGAGCCCACAGGTGCGGAGACTTTCCCCGGAATGCCTAACCCCGCCTGGAGGCCTCTCCCTCCCCCGACACGTCCACACACGCGTGGTCCCCCTGGAAAACCCCCTCACCCTGCCCTTAAGACTTCCGTCTAGTTGTTCTCTCCAGCCTGGCATTGCGTCTGCTATTTGCTTGACTATGAAGAAATAATGGTAGGGCTCCCGGTAGTCCCCGATGAAAACCTATGGAGAATTCATGAGGAAATAAATTTTTGAAACAAGTGTAAGTCTACATATCTTGCGTTGCAAGCTGCCACTGGGGCGTGAGGCAGGGATTGCCATGTCACTAGCCAATTAGAGTAAATTGTAATTACGATGGAACACTTTTCAACGGTAAAATTCATTCACCCTGACTCGGAATCGAGCCCTTAATCACTGATTGCCTGGCTAAAGCACTCGCCCGGGTATCGAAGTAACTGGCTTTATTTATTTATTTAACGGGCATAGCCCTTTTACATAAAGAAAGGAAAAAAACATTTATTAGTTGCACAATCGTCAAACAAACATTTAACAACGGTACAACTTACATAAAGTTACATGATCGTTATTGAGAATTAAGATATATTTTCAAATTAAAGAAGAATTCTGATTTGCAATACATGAAAGACATTTTCAGATGTTATACAGGTACGCATTCATACTTAGTTCGGTTAATTAATGTTGGCAAAACATCAATGTTAAATAATATTCCAAATTAAAAAATGGAAACAGAATATGGAAAATATAGTATTTGTTAAAGGCCAGTTGATGGTACAAAATGATAAATGTTAGTAGTGGTGCGCATCGCAGTAAAGGCGAATGGTTTTTAGGTTTTGAAGTTGTTGCATTCTAATGCGCATTAGCGGAAAGTTGAAAGTGACTGTCGCGGCATCTCCGGCAGTTTCTGTGAATTTAATTGTGAATGATGATTAATGGGATATGGAAAGTCATTTTTGCCGTAAGATGTTTTGCACTATTGTGATCTAGAACTGTGCTTGTGTAAAACGATTCTTTCCCAGTCGATCGTTCGGTTTTTCAGTCATATTTCCGTAATGTACGGGCAATGAGGCGTTATTCCTTCTGCGTAGACTATAGGCATAAATAATTCATGTTTTTCTAATTAGTAATGTATTTTTACTGCACAAAGTCTACGTGCTTCAGAAAACTTCTCGCTTACCTCATTTAGAAGATGCTTCAATTAGTTGTATTTAATACTTCTGATTGCCAATTTGGATCTTGGAAGCGTAGGTATCCTTGTAAATTGTTTTACTATGAATTTGATACTGTCTTTCAACAGTTCGCTATAGTTTATAATAGCCTGGTAATGCATGGGATCTTCCCGTATTCGATTTGAATGTTGGATTAGCTCGTGTGAAGTGAAGAGGAGCTAGATTTGTAAACTATTTTATGATAAACTGACATTTCATTAAACAACTTGGCTTTTTTACTTAAATTTTAAGTGGAAAAGCCAAGTTGTTTAATTTTCAAATGTCAATATGAAGATTTTCCACCAAGTTACGCAAGAAGAAGTTTTATTTATGATGAACTAAATTACATATCTAGGTAATTAGAATGTAGAGGGTGGAAATCACTCATGGATTGAAAGTAAATAATCATTTAAATTTTTTACGCACAGTGGAACCAAGCCGTTGTTGTGATGATGTAAAAAATGAATTATTAGTCCCGTAGTATGGCGAAAAGAATGATTATGAAACCAAAGAGTAATCCACATTTAAATAACACATTATTATGATGCTCATGCCTGGTTTGAAATCATTCTCTAACCCGGACCAGAGCTGCTCTTGCGGGGGTCTTGCAAGGTACAATGTAAATGTAAGAAGTGAAATGAGAAAGAATCATTAAGAATGAATGCAGTAAGATATATATTTTTAAGAGTATTTAATAGTCAAATAATGCATGTTATGTAAGTTGATAACAGGCAACAAAATTCGCACAAACTAGAAAGTTTCCTAATTTATGCGTATTGAATAATAAGAGCATATACGAGTACATCATATCATATGGGCTGTTTTTCACAATGACTACATAATTAGAAGGTCAAAGGGGAGGCAGGATGGTAAAATGTCTAGATAAAGAGATTTCAGTCATTGGGTCGGGATCTGGTTCAGGAAAATCTGCCGCTAGTTTGGCCGGAAATGAATTAAATGGGAAAAGAACTGATGAGTAAGTGATTGCTGATACAGAGGTGGTAATGGACACAATAACTGCAATATTTTATGATGAAATTAAAAATTAACTGTCAAAAACATTCATTAAACAGCAGCCGTATGTCGGCACTTTTTAAAAGTGAATCCTGACTTAATTAGGTCTCATTTGGACATTCATCTGAATTGGTTCCCTATGATAGCTTAGGTGTAAGTGTGACATCGAAGGATAAATTTATCTGAAAATACTTACCTGAAATTTGTCATCTGTAATTAACCTAAGGTTGATGCAAACGTGAGAAATTACGTTGTTAATGTGAGAAGAGTAGAGACCGTCTAACATTTTTCAGTTCACTCATGAATTCAGCCTTCAATGAACTCTCGCTACCAACTAATACTTTTAGTTAACGATTAGATAAATAGTCAATAATTAAGATGATTACTCTCATTAATGCCATATTAGCATAGAATAAACAATGGGAGACGTTGAAGTGAATGGGGCATAGAAGAATTAACCGAAACAAGCTGTGCACATGATTATGAGTAAGGATAGGTAGACGGGCACAATCAAAGAAAAATAGGAACATGCCAACAAAAGGTAATGGAAAGTTTAAAAAGATACTATAGGAACAGTAAAAAGCAAGTGAAGAACTAAGAAACCATTAATTGCATGCAAAATGATGAAGGAAATAGACGATAAAAAAAGGAACGGGTCTAAAAAAATTAATAAAAAAGCAAAGAATTAAATAATAAATCGAGACGGAAACTTAATAATGTGAAAGGAGCGTGAAGGAAGACGGAGTGCGAGGAAATAGCACAAAAGAAAAATGAAATTGGTGCGCTTTACAGGAAGTGCACACTCTTACAGGAAGAACACTGTCAGGAAGTAGGAAGGAACAATAATCAAAGATAAGGGAGGAAAATCATTGATTGAGTCAGGAAGGATTCCAGTGAGATGGAAGAAATACATGAAAATATATGGTAAAAAAATAGATGAAGAAGGTAAGGCATTCAAATGAAGTATCACGTAGATAGTGATAGTTTAAGGTCACGCATGCTTGATTGCGTGATAAAAAGAACATTAAGAAAAATTGAGATGAAATATTTACCCAGACAAGTGCTAGTTTGGGTAGGGTTTTAGGAAATGTGGAAGGAAGAGAACTTGCTGACTAACTAGTAGTATTTATGAGGACGGAATTTTGGTGCCTCTCTTGGGATCTTTGGGATTGCCTTTGAGCAGTGTCAGTTCCCATTCCAAAAAAAGCGAAAGGAAACTATATGAAAGGAATATAGAATGATAAGTTATATTTCGCTCGTATCTAAGGTGATACTCAGTATCATTATTAAGAGGATGGAGAGGGGGCAAATGATAACGTAAGCGATAATCAGTTTAGGTTTAGGAAGGGGAATTGTGGAAACCTTTTAAATGAAGGAACTTAATCACACTTCGAGCATCTAATCTTCTCCATACCGCGAGTTACTTTAATCTACGGCTCCCTGAAACGATGAAAATCATTATTAATAGCTGTAATTTACCAAATTATTTTCATAAGAATCAAATAATATTCAGAATGAATCATATCCAGGTATAGCGGTTATTTCTTAGTCATTCTCTCTTAAATACGATACCCCCACGCATGTAACAGTCTATGTACGGTGCAACGTCACGCGTGCGAGACGCTCTTCTTCAGTATTTGGAAAAGAATAGTAGGATTTCGAGTGAAGCAGGAGGCACGGACAGCAGGTTCGGGAATGGTCAAGGGAGCGAAGAAAAATAATGGCTATAGGATGACTCAGGTAGCTGAGGAAAAGTGGAAGGGTATCGTAGTAAAAGGTCATGTTGAAGATGAATGGTCGAGTTAGGAGAGGAGGTACGATGTTTGGTGGTCATCTTTTGTTGAGGGCGGGCGGAGTGCGGGCCCGCGGTTTTCAACAAGGTGATTCAGTAGTGAGTCGACTGGAAAGTTTTCGCTATTACGACGATTTCAGATCTCCACAAAAGCCGTGACGAAATTATCCGCGGTCGTAGGTATCTTGGATAGATAAGGGGTAATGGGAAAATAATGAAGGGAAAAAGTATGATGCAGTAAGAGACAAAAGGCAAATCTCTAAATATCAACAAACTGTGCGGGGGCGTCCGTGAGTAAGACACGGTTCAACATGGCCGAGCAACTCTGCTATTGGCAAACAGGATCCCCCATCCACCGAGTAAATGACGTGGATTGTTTGTTTTCGGGGAGGTAGGATTACGCGCCGAATAGCACCTTACTTTGAGTGAATTTATTGCGTGCTCAGCTTTATTCGGCGAATTGCTTCGTCAGCGGATTAAATCCTTCCACACGGAGATGGATAAACCGTGCTCGAGGTCCTGTAGCTCGCGCCTTGGATATAAATAGAGGGGAATATGGAAAAAAGTAAGAGAAAATGAAGAAGTAAACGGTAAGTTATCTACATCTGCATATAATACGTACCCCGAAAGCCGTGAGTAGGGCATGTGGTGGGGGGTGTTATATCACAATCGCAGTCATGACACCTCCACATATATATAATTTCACTCATGTACTGGAGAGTTAATCAGACCAAAGAAGTGCTTACATGCAACAATATTGATAAAAGGACACGCATATTCAAATAATTCGGGCAAAGTGCTAAAATGATGGATCTATAAAATAAGTAAATATTCAGAATAGCGATAAAATATAGACACTACCATTATAATTATCCCATTCACGTCTGCGGTCATGCCTATTTTGTTGTTTAATGGTACGAGGGAAAAAATTGACAATTTAAATCTATCCGTTCTACTATTTTCCTCCATGATATTTCGGAGGTCATGTAATCTAAAATAGTAAGACAGGGTGATAAGTTTAAGACTCTAATAAGTTTTTACCATCCTCAGATAAGTAACCGGCCTCAAATCTACGCAGTAAATTTAACCTGTATTTAAGCCTACGGTCAATTAGTGGCTTCATCTACATCTACATAATACCCCGCAAACCGCCGCAAGGTCGGGTGGCTTCCATCTTAATTCTTCCAAAAGTGTCGTGAAACTGCTTCCTTGTTAATAACAACTTTTCACAAACCCAGATGCCCTACGTTGCTCTCAATCTAGTTCCAAAATTTAGCCTACCTCGTGAGAACTTCATGCACCCGCAGCGTTCTCTATGTAGATGGTGTCTAACTAACGTAAAATAACCAAGTTCTTTAACCTCCTAATTGCATTTTCCAAGTCTTCTTTGAAGAAGCCTAACTTTTTATTTGCAATTCCGCAAATTTCACGAATGTGTTTTCTATAATTATATAGAATGCATCCATTTATGCTTTGAATCCTACACAAGTTGGGTTCAAAAGTAATTGGGGAGCATTTTTTGGAGTGTTAGAATGGATTTTATTGACCCATGGCCCCTCCTTTAATCGCAATTGGAGCCTCCCAATGACTCAGGGGTTCGTTACAAGAACAAAGTATCGGAGAAGGTAGAGCGTAGGATGCCCAAACACATGTAAATGTACGAAATACTTGTGGTACATTAAAATACTTGGGTGTAAAGATAATTACAGATATGTTCTGGGGAAAACACATTTGTGAAATTCATGGAATGGGTAATAAAATGTTAGGTTTCATAATAAGAATACTTGGAAATTGTAATGAAAGGGTCAAGGAGCTTGTTATTTCACGTTAGTTAGACCCCACCTTGAGTACGCTGTAAGTGTAGGGGCTCCTCATGAAGTAGGCTTAATTTTGGAACTAGTTCAAGTGCAACGAAGAGCAGTTGGTTGGGTTTTGTGAAAAGTTGGTATGCACAAGATAGCAGTGTCACGACACTATTGGAGGAATTAGGATGGGGATCACTAGTTGACCGTAAGATTGAATACAGGTCAAATTTACTGCTTAACTTTGAGGCAGGTTACTTATCTGAGGATGTTAAGGGCATATTACAGGCCCCAACTTACTATGATAGAACAGACCAACGCAATCAGGGAGTAAAAAGAGAAGTTTCAGGCGTTACATGATGGAATATCATGATTAATAAAATAAGGAATCAGGGATATTTACTGTAAAATAGTAGGAATTAAATTTTCGTTTTTTCCTCTATCCATTCTAACCATTACAGATCATAAAATACATGACAGCAATCGCGTAGGAGATAATTAGAATTGGTAGAGTATATACTTGTCGATATCCATCATGTTACTCTTATTATTTAACAGAACCATCTTTTTAACAGTTCTACAGCATGATTTGAATGTACGTACCATGTTATTAAATATTGTTACGTGTAAGTACTTTCTTTCGTGTGATTAAGGTTTGTTGAATGCATGAACAAACTAATATTTGTGTAGACGTAACATGATATGGTTTTTCATGTGGTTTTATTCCAGCTTAAGGGTGGTGACCTATCACCTCCCGCCACACGCCCTTGCGGCGGCTTGCGGGGTATTGTATAGATGTAGATGAACACACGAAAAGAGTTAAACTTAGTTGATATTTAAAGTGTATTTTTTCTTCTACATCTAAACATTATCTTGCAAATCGTCACCGGGGTTGTGTCAGGGCAAGATTCATGCATGTAGAAATATTAGCTCATAGAAGCATGTTCATGTAGGCACGCATGTGCTTGAGAGTTGTTTAGGAGCTAACATGTATTCAAGTGTATACTTTAATTCATGTTAGTTCATGTTCAACTCTCGTGCATGTACATGCCTACATACCATAAACCATAAACACAGTAATTAACCCGAAGGGGCGGGTGATCACAGAGTTCACCCAGTACTAAGCCCGACGGCGTATGAAATTCACCTATCAGCAGGGTAAGGGGGCTTCCCCTGCGCCGGTGCCAGGAAGATCTGGTACCTGAAAAATCACATAGCTTGGGTGGAGCTGCAGGTGCCCAGAGTGCCTCACCCGAGAATCGAACCCGTGCCTTCCGGTCAGTTGTCCAACGCTCTACCTCCCTAGACTACCGAGACCCAAAACTAAACCTACACACAACGTGTAATAATATTTGGGCTTGATTAACTCATCGGATTATAATGTTCAGGTTGATTTCGTTTTTCGGACTCTTGGGTTAGATTTTGTCATGATTGCATATCCTGGGAGGGAAGAAGAAGTACTTGAATCTGCGTCTGACGATGTCTATCTATCATATTTAACCCCGGAGGCCGAATTTACCTTTGCAATTTGTTGTCATAGTGATTCCCTCTATATTGGAGAACATTTCATATACCCTTTCCGAGGGTTCAAATATTAAACGCTCTCCTCGAAGATTAAGAGCCTCACAGGTTAAATACTCCAGCATACTTGTTTCCCTCACTACCTTAACACAACAATTTTTCACAATCATACGAGGGGTATTCTTAAAGTAAGTACCGTTTGCTTATATTTAAATATTGGCGCTTCAGAACACAGTTTTGCTCCTGCAGCGCCATCTACTGATTCATTGAGAATCTATAGCAGAATTTGTTTTGTTTCAGAAGTCGTTTGCTTGTCCGCGCATGCAAACAACAATGTCCGCGACAATCGTTGATCCCGCCAGCTGTGAAGTGCGTTCTGTCATACGATTCTCGTATGCAAAAGGATTGTCGGCTGCTGAAATTCATCGGGAATTATGCCTAGTTTATAAAACTACAGTTATGAGTGAAGGAAAGGTTAGAAAATGGTGCTGTGATTTTAAAAATGGACAAACAAATGTCCCTGACGAAGAGCGAAGTGATAGGCCCAGTAAGTATTCTGACCGATGAAATTGTTTCGCAAGTGGAACAAAAACTGCGATGTGATCGTCGATTGACGATTAATGGCCTTGCTGAACAATTTCCTCAACTTGGACGCACCACTGTCTACAATATTGTTACGGAAAACCTCGGATACCACACATTGCGTGCAAGGTGGGTACCGAAAATGCTCACCGACCACCACAAAGAGCAAAGAATGTCCAGTGGACGAGAGTTTTTGGGTCGTTGGGAACTCTTTAAACCACCCACCGTACAGTCCTGACCTTACACCTAGCGACTACTTCCTCTTCTTGCACTTGATACAGTGGTTCGGTGGACAACGTTTCGAAACCGAAGAGGAACTCAAGAATGGCGTTGTCGATTGGTTCAACCCTCAGGCGGCGAGTTTCTATGCAGAGGGGTTAAAGAAGCTGGTGCAGCGGTATAAAAAATGCTTAGATGTGAACGGCAATTATGTAGATAAGTGAAGTAGGTTTGTAGATAACTAAAAGTGCCAATAAAATGTGTTTCTTATGAGTATATTTTTTCCTGTGACCAAACGGGCCTTACTTTATGAACACTCCTCGTAATTTTCCTCTAGGTCTTAACTAATCCTTCAATTAACATTCAATGCCATGCGTCATAGAAACGTGCCACATATTCTAATACTGCTCCTACTGAAGCATATTAACGCCTCTTTTTTATAAATTGAGTAGCTTCAGGCGTGATGTGGTGGAGGTCGAACACAATGAATAACTGATATTAAGTGGAAGATTGTTACAACTTCTTTTTTACTTTACATTAATCTTCCCAATAAGTATATAAATAATTTCCCCTAAGTCTAATGATACCAAGCTTTTTTAAGGTTAAACCGCGTATTCCTCTGTGTGTACAAGAATAAAGATTTAATGTCAATTCAGTCTTAATCATAAATTAGCGACGAAGTATTTTCTCAGCTCTGAAATGCTTCCCATATATTTTGTAACGCATTCTTTGTTTATATTTATTTGTGCTTATTTTTATGTTAACTTTTGTTTATACTTATTTTATAAAAGATTTCCTTTTGTGTCATTGTTAAACTCTTTTGTTCCTGATGCTTTGATAAACGCCTTAGTCTCGTTTGTTCTCTTAGCATCTCAAATGGCTCTCAGCCTAATTCCTCTAAAAAACTCGTCGCACTCGTCTCCTTATCGTAAAAATTTTCGACGAATCTGGCGGACTCTCTCTGAAATTAATCTAATTATTTTAGCGACAATTTCTAACAAGGAACCCAAATATTTGCGGCGAATCCCAAATGTGGCATAACTAGAGCGAAATGACAGCTCTCTTTCAATGTCTCATTTAATTTCCCCACCTCCCGTTTAATGAAACAGAGTTTCTTTAAAGTTTCTTTGAACCTCCATCGAAGCCTCGTTAGTATGCTATACTTCCGAAGGACAGTGACGCTCACTGCAAGACAAAAGAGGAGGAGAAATAATATCCAATCCAAATCCCGAGAAAAATACACACGCTACAATTTTTCTATTCAATGCGGCTCCGAATAATATTCTCGCGGTTAACCCGAGGGACGATACGGCGAGGATTAAAGTTTACCTGGGCAATTAAACTGCACCTTGATTCGCTTAATCTGGATACTCAGGTTCTGGAAGGAATGGAGTATGCCCTCGTATCTGCGACACGTGGCGTCATTAATCCACACATTTGATGACATTCGCAGGCTAGAGTAGTCCATGATCCGTAAAGCCGACTCCATGGCCTTTCTTACCTGAGAATCCTTGACCTGCCCATTGATAAACACCGCGGGGGCTACGATCTGCCATCCCTCTCTCTCGTTAGACCATGCATTGTAAATTAGACATTGCAAAAGTAAACCATCTCTTCCTTCTCGTACGCTGACTCCTGAATGAATGTATGCGGGAAATGCGAGGAATGAATGTATGTAAGAATATATGCGAGAAAACGTGCTAAATAAATCTATGGAGAAGTCATTCAGGATTCATTTATTTACAATTTCTAGGGGGATTTAGAGTTTACGCGAGAGCACTTAAAATGGCGAAACATGCCGGCAATAGTCGTCTGCTAGGTTAAACACAATCGTCTCTCTCTCATAAAGGTACTTGTCTGAGTTGTTATTGAAGAGTTTTTGCGGTCCTTTTAATTGCGCTCTGTCACGTGTAATACCATCGAGGCATAATTAGAAAATACAATGCAATACACGAAAATAAGTTTACTACACATCAAACGACTAGTTGATGACTGAGAGTGATTAATGGTGAAGTAAACTATTATAAAGGAAACACGTAGGCTAATACATTGCTAATATTTTTCGTGTTTCTTAAATTTCAGCTCAATCTCTAGTTTGAATAGTTTTGTGCTGCATGCACAATTCAGAAGTTAACAAGTTATGAAGGGGCAGGTAACATCCCAAATGTTACTTCATTTTGTTTGCCTCAGGAAACTTGAATAATTGTGTGTACTCAAGTACTACTGTGTGTACTTCGTAGGAAAGAGTGCTTAAGTAAATAGGAGGGCAAATATACGAGAGGTACCGACATGAGACTAGACTATACAGGATCACTCCAATGATTATAACCATTGGAGTGATCCTGTACTGATAATTATCAATAAATCCCGCTCTTCGGGAATATTACGATTGCACTCTACTTAATTTCCTGTATTTAAAATTACAAAAATGAACAAAAGTGGAAAAATAAAATTCTGGGTCGACACTCTTCTATTAAAATTAAACTTAAAAAAGTGTATAGTGATGGAATTTTGGAATAAGAGTAATCCTCTGTCGAACGCCTACTGAACCTGGGACACCAAAATAGAGAGTATAGACTCGATTAAATACTTTGGCGCTCTTATCACTCACGAGGGTGAAACATACGGGGGACATGTAGAGAAGCTAGCAAAAAAATAGAATTTTTAAAAAGAGCTTAGGGGAAATATGAAGAACCGTCTAAAGAGAAATGGTATATTTCACTGGTTAGTACTAATTTTGTTCTCGGCTAGTACATTTGATCCTAATTAAGGTCGATTTATTGGCGAATCGATTGCGTGCAGCGTAGAGGAGCTAGTTTGAAAACGTTGTTATGGTAAACTTAGCAGCGTATCTAGAATATTAGAGGAACTAAGCTGCGGATCACTGACGGAGCGAAAGTTAAATTATAGGTTTAATTTCTTACATAAATAGGTAGGTTACTTCAATATCAATGATGTTCAAAATGTAAAACTACCCCCATCGTAGCACGGTAGGAGAGACTTGTAAATCAAATTCAAAATGATTAAATGTAGAACACATAGAAACAGAATGTCATTTTTCCCACGAATGCCAAGGGAACAGATAAACACTGTATTAATACGCCACTCAGTTTATCATAACAACGTTTTACAAGTCTAAATCTGCATAATATCCTTCAAGCCGTTGTAAGAGTGTAAGGTGAGGGCGTTAGTTTACAATTATAATCATGACACCTATAATTAAATATCGGTTTGATCATGCACTAAAAGAAAGTTAATCACCCGAAAGACGGTACTTATCGTATATGCAAGAATATTTCAATACGGGGTACGTATGTTTCAATCATACGAAAAAACTTACTAAAAGGTTGCTCCGTTTCATTAAAAAAAACACGCAGGATAACTACTGATGCTAATTATATCCTACGCGATTACTGTTATATCTATTTTGATCTCTAATGGTGCGAGAAATAAACGGAATTTTAATTCGACCCCTTCTACTATCTATCTCCCTAATATTACGCACGTGATCTGATCTACCAGAGTAAGTCTGTGCGTGTAATGTTTTAAAAATCCTATGATAAGTAACCTGCCTCGAATTTACGCAGCAAATGTAACCTGTATTTAATCCCAGGGAAAACTAGCGACTACCATTTTAATTCCTTTGTTAGAGTCATCTAGAGTAGTATTCGTCAAATCTCGCCCCTTTACGTACGGTGCACGCGATATAATTCGGCAATCAATCTAACTCCGTGAAGATCCCATGCAACGTATTCTAAATGAGGATGGTTGTTTTTTTGTCTCATAATAAAGATGATAGTTTGGACCACTCAGGAGCATTGGAAAGGTAATATTCATAAAGTACTACTTAATTATAAGAGATCAGCATTCAGTGTAGCTTAGGCGGTAATGGTTGACAGAATTTGTAACCTTTCACTTTGTAAAGGTCGCACCATGGATGTGCTACAGCAATTGGAAATTCGTCTGCGATGAAAGAAAAGACAGATTTCGAATGTTGTTACACAGATACAGACTCTCTGCACTCACTGCGTTAGCATTCTATGCCGTCCACCACTCCGGTAACCAAACTGCCTCGTCTCTTTGCTTCCTGACCTATCCCAACTTCCCCAAGTTCTCTTCGTCCCATTCTTTCCTTTGAATATATACGAATATGTGCACACCCGCGCAAACACACCCGCTTCAATGAAAAACGGGAATATGTAAAATATTTCTCATATTCACCACTCCCTCCCTCTCTCCCTCCCCCATGAAATTAATAAGCCCCCAGTCCTTTTCTATTTCCATCTGAGTCCAGAGCAATCGCTTAACATGTGATCTCTGCTCTAGATTCATTGAACAATATTTAATTCCCCTCAACACACTTCTCAGCTGTCTGGATCAATTCCTCTTCCCACCCATCCCATCTCCTGGACACCAAACACTTCTCCCTCTGTAGTTTTTTCATTTCTCCCGTGCAGACACATCACTACAGCTTAAAACACATCAATCGCCCTGTCATAGACTCTTCGGAAAGAGACTGGGGTTTAAATTCTCCTTCTACTATTCGCCGTAGGCCATTGAAAAACTACGGACAATAGCAATTGCTTTCACTATTTTCATGAGCATTTCGAAATTAGTGTCTGCATTATCCACGTCTACCTCTTTCCCTGTGATCCAAGATAAGGGCGTGTAGCAGAGGGTGTTTGGCCACCATTTATTAGTATATTCTATCCTACGTAGTACACAGTAAGCCACCACTAGGGAGTGTGAAATGACGTATCACGCACCGGGCATTTAACATAAATAATTATTGGTGATTATTCCCTTCTTTCGAGGGATTCAAAGTTTCTTCTGGGTCATCACGTTATTTACATAATTTATTTCAAGCGCAGAATCTAAGGCTTGCCAAATAATTTATCTTTTTACTCCAATGACTGATCCCACACCTCTATGAATGCGTCCCTCAAATCCTTTGAAATTTTTCTCCAAATTCGCTCGGCAGCCATGTTGCGTGACGTAAGAATGCCAAAAAAAGGCCCCTCTTCCTCCATTCGGGGCAACTCTTGGGGCCCGGGGCATGCGTGCGCTCTCACACACTCTGTGTCTGTGGCCTCCCGCCCACCCACTCGAATGCCCCGGCACACCCCTGAATACTTCTCGCCCCTCTCATTAGCGCTCCCCTCCCAAATAACGTCCCTTCTTTCCCATGGAGGTGGTGCTCCTCCCCCCACCCCCCATCCGAATGGGCACAGAGGAAGAGACGCTCCCCCGTGCCAAAAGCCGTCGCTCCCCGCACCTTTCTTCGCGGGACAATGATACTTTCGCTCCTTCCACTTCCCGCCTCCCCTCCTGAAGAGGCTGGGCGTCGCCCCTGCCGAATGCCCTCGAGTGAATGGAAGGTCCGGGCTGCTCTCCGATGATCGACCTCAGGGAGCGACCATCTAGCCGGAGATACGGCTAATTTCTAAACCTAGACACAATCTCGGATTGGTCCAAGAAATGGGGATTAATGCTTAATATACGAGACACATGCGCAGTTTTGAAATTTTGGAACAAAGGAAGTGGCAAACAGGACATAAACTACGAAATAGAGGGTTCAGTACTAACTACGGCCAAACAAGTAAAATATTTGGGGGTAGTTCTAACACCACGCCTTTCATGGAGAGCACACATCAGGACAAAATGTGGATCCGCTTTAAAGAAACTGGGCTTCACTAAACGGGTGGTGGGGAAATGTAATGAGAAAGTTAAAGAGAGGTGTTATTTTGCTCTAGTTAGACCACATTTGGAATATGCCGCAAGTATTTGGGGTTCTTGGAAGAAAATCTGGCTAAAAGAACTAGATAAAGTCCAGAGAAAATCAGTCAGATTCGTGAAAAATATATATGACAAGAACACAAGTGTGACAGGTCTCTTAGGGGATTTAGGCTTGCAGCCCCTTGAAATACGAAGAGAAAAAGCGAGACTAAGACTTTTAGAGAGATTCAGAACCAGCGAGTTTAACGATGACACAAAAGGAATTATAATGGTCCCACACTACTTAGGTAGATCAGACCACAAAAATAAAATAAGGGAGATAGATTGCAATACAGATCGATTCAATTACTCATTCTTCCCCAGAACAATCAGAAATCATAATGGTGAGAAACCGAAGTCCCTTTAGAAATTTTAAAAACATTTAAGTTGCAAGTCGGAACAAAATAAAAAATTCAAAGATATTAGGTTTAAATGTAGGTGCATTATGTATGCTTGTTGGTAGTTTGTGTGTTTGAATGTGTGTGGGGTGGAAGGGTTCTTGTATGAATGCTTACCACGTTTGGTTTGTGCACTATAAATTTGTGGTTTTTGCATGCTGTTTTTTTCTTTCTAAATTACGGGTGGTGCCCTAACACCCCCCGCCACACGCTCTTGCTGCGATTTGCGGGGTATTGAGTAGATGTAGATGATGAGATGATCGGTGAGGATTGAGCTTTTAACTAGTTGAGAGTATAGGAACTGGGTTGCCATGCGCGAGGAGTAATATGTGGACAAGCTAACAAAAGATAAGTATTTATTAGAAGTGCATTGGGGAAGTGTGACGTAAACATAAAAAGCCGTGTTATGTTTCCCTTTAATATGCTTCTAGTATATGGGATATGCGAAGTGATACATTTTTGGAAAAAGAGCAATTCCCACCCGAGCGCCTACTGCATTGGGAACACCGAAACGGAATGTGTAGACTCAATTAAAGATCTAGGCGTTACCGTCACTCACGATCTCTCCTGGGTGAAACGCATACGGAGAATATGTGGACAAGGTAACAAAAAGTTAGTATTTATAAGCAGTCAAAGAGAAATGTTATCCTTCGTTGGTTAAGCCTAATTCAGAATGTGTCGCTTATACATGGAATCCTCACGAAGATGGATTAATTGCCGAATTATGACGCGTGCAGCATAGAGGTGCTATATTTCTAAAACGTTGTTACGACAAACTCAGTAGCGTATTAAAATAATAAGAGGAGTTATGTTGGCAATCACTCACTCACGAAGTTTACATTTCTTGCGAAAATTGAAAAGGTTTGTCTCTTTAGCGATGATGCTGAAAATATATTATTACCCCCATCGTACTACTGTAGTAGTAGGCCATGTAAATTAAATTAAAGAGATATAAGTGTGGAAGAGATGAGAGACATTTAAGATATCATTTTTTGCACGAACGATAAGGGGTCAGGATAACGTTACCCGACCGCGCTAGGGGGGATAATATTTTGCCTCTGAAGTAGTCTAGGGTGTAATCACCCCTGGCCACGCGCCATAGCGGAGACTTGCAGGGTACTATGCATGAATGAATAAAAGATTATCCGTTACCTGAACAGTACTCCGCCGGGGGGTGGGGGGTGGAGTTGTGCTGGAGATTGTTGGATACAAACCATTGGTGCACAGCTACGAGTCCATGTATGAATCTGAAAATATATTTGCTAGGTACACTTACACCTATACCGTACATGCCTACGTAAGTACATCTTTCAATAAGTGTGTTTGACTGAATTGTCTGAGCTTGCTTTTTGAATGAAAAATATCCGCATGTTTGGTTTCGACATTGTTATTGACACGTATTGATGTGTTTTTATATATTCAATTATTTACACTTTATCAATATTATTCAATAATTACAAATTTTTTAATATTTTGCAATAATTTATCAGTGATGGTAACCTTCTAGTACCTTTAAATATTTATAATATCTAAAATACCAGCTTAAATTAAATGGCAGATATTGTAATGGATATAGTTATTTATTAATCATTATTATGAATCAATATGTACGCAACAAGGATATTTTCTTTGGCCTTTCTTGAATTTCTCTTGCGTTGGACGTAATTGATTTTTGGTTTTCGCCAAATATTCGAACAAAAATTTAATTTTAAAATTGCAATAGATATTTACCTTCTTTGTCTTGTACCCAAGATTCTTTGTAATTGTCTTTAAATATTTTCTGTTCGTCATTGTCTCTGCCATTCATACTGTTACCGAACTTTGACTTCAATTCTTTGACGCTTTAGCATCGAAATGACTTCTTCGTTTTACCAATGTGGCCCTTAACTACCGGACTTCAGTTTTAAATTTCTCAATTCCTCTGCGGAAGATATTTAGGGAAGACATCTAGGAGCCTCTCGTTTTGAAGTATAAGACTTTTATGTTTTTCTTCGCTCACTCCCGCTATTTGATCATCCAGAAACGCTAGAGTAACACCCAAAAAGTATTCTAAATGGAGTGGAAGGCTGTAAGCGAGGATTGAAAATATTTTTGAACAAAAATACATGAAGAAACGTCTTAAACATGGGGCAGGTGGGTGATAAAATATTATATTATTTGTAGGTGCAAAAGCTTAACCAAAAAAATTGATCATTATTCAGATCTTCATATCAGCGAATATCTATTGGAAGAAAGAAATATTTTGAATATATGGTGAGATATAAAAAATTAATACCGGAGTCACTGGGAGAAAATATATCATAGCTCTATGTATTTTAAATATGACAGTGTGAGTAATGATAATGAGGTAAAGAACTACGGCTTAGGCAGCAGGAATCAATAAAATTCTTCAGAAAAAAATGATTTTATTGTTACGAGCAATTGGTGGAAAAAACATGACAGAAGCATATGTAAATAAAAAAATGCCCTGCAATTTGGAGAGAAATTGATTTGACTAAATTATGACTAGGCACAGATATACGAGGAATGACATAATAAATTCTTGCAATTTCCCTGGAGCAGATACCGATTTAGATAATAGATTATAACTAATTTAGTATTATTTCAGATTTAAGCGGATAAAAAATAAAAAAGGTGGTATAAATTAAAAATAAAAGCATAAACCAGGACGAAAAGAAAGAAAAATCAGGAGAGTGTAGAAAAATGAACTATGTAGTGAGGGGGTGGACACAATAGAAGAAAAAGGAGAATATATGGAAACACTAAAACGGAAGTATAAACCCTGTGAATGGGTTCTGGACAAGAAAACCATGGACTAAAGACAAAATGATTAGGCAAATAGACGAGAGAAGGGAAAAAAGAATGTAGAGACGAAACTTTGGTAGAATAAAGTAGAACAAATTCCAAGAAACTGCAGATGATCCTGCAGCAGTAACTTATAACGGAGTCATCCGCTATTATACATTTCCAACTTTGGTTTCTTATTCAACTCTTTGTACTTTCAATGCAACAATTTCAGAGAGTAAAAATCCCAGACAAGGCGAATGATTTTTTACACTCTCAAATTGTTGCATTGAAAGTACAAAGAGTTGAATAAGAAACCAAAGTTGGAAACTAATTGGCTCCGAGGTTTTCGCGGTGGAAAAAGCAAGGATATCGAAAGTTTACAAAGGAAGTGTAAGAAATATTCGTGCGCTGCACAGGATAATTAAAGTGCTATTTGGAAGTGAGAAAGAAATATCCGTACAGTCAATCAGAGATTAGAGTCAAGAAAAAAATTATTGAAGCCGTGGCAGATTCAAGAGAAATGAAAGTTGTGTATAGATGAATTACGAGTACCCGTAAACAGGAACACATATTATGCCACCAAGTTAAAGAAAATATATTTGCGAAACTATTTGAGGGTTAAAAAAGTAAGAGGAAGAGTTTTTAAGCACTGATTCAATGACGACGGAGAAGTTTGAGCAAAAGATTTCGTCATTGAGTGTCACTTTTCTTCTCAAAAAGTGAAAGGCATGCAAACAATAAGTTTGAATTCTCTCGCAGCTAAGGTGATATTCAGACTCATCAATAAGAGGGCGGAGAGGAGAGACAATGATTACTTAGGGGTGATCAATATGGATTCAGAAATGGGAGAGGCACTCATGATTCCATTGCAGTAATGATGTCACTAATAGAGAGGAGCATAGATTGACATCAGAATGTGTTGGTCTGTTTCGTAGATTTCAAGAAAGCGTTTGATAGAATGAATTGGGTAGAATTAATGAATTTAATGCATACATTAGGAGTAGATAGAAGGGATCGGAGACCCTGTACATGTCTCAGACTGCTCGGGTGCGAGTGGGGAACGGAGAGTCCGTATGGGAAGTCCTAGGAAGAGGTGTAAGTCAGGGTTACCCATTATCACCGCTGCTTTTCAACGTCTCGTATGTCTGCAAGAGAAGATGTTTTTTTGAGATTCTTTGGTCATGTGCCTCGCAGAGGCACCAATAAACGTATCATCATACCTATGCTATGCTCTTCTGTTGCCATTGATTTGTGATTCCATCTTTTTATGTGGCCGCGAAAAGAAAGCCGTATATGCAGAGAAATGAATTTGCTGGCCTCGTTATATTTTTCGTTATCTGACTTAAGTTGTAGGGGAAAGTATTGCTGTCATGAAAAAAATCGACTTCGGAATTTTGCCGGAAAAAATACGTACCTTGAGGAGATTTTGGTCATTTTCTGAATTATGGTTGAATGTAAGTGGTATGTGGACGCGATAGCTCAAAGATTATTAGCCTGATCAACACAGAATTTAATATATCATATTTTATTATAAGTAAATCAACTGATTACGTTTTACGTTTTAGCCAATATCCATCCACCGTGCTTTTGCGAAGTTTACAGCTGGTGTTGCCCCAAAAACTATATAAAAGTGATGAAGATCAGGAAACTATTTTTATTAAACCATACAAGAATCCTTGGCGAATTATTTTATATATAGTATCTCATTTCTGTTTTAAAAAATTGAGTCCACAAAATAAAACTCATGACAATGTAAAATTAAGAAAAACAATTTTCTTATTATTTTCGCGATGCATTACATCTTGCACGAAATATTAAAAAAAGTCAGAATTTATTTTCAAATATTAATTGTTTTTTTGTTTTGGCCAAAATAAAAATCACATCGACGACGCTGGATCATTTCCCCAAACAGGGCGAAAGGCAAATCCATTTCATCCGTAGAATAAATTATATTTCTAAACATTTACGTCGTAAAAGACAGGCTCGTCTATTACTTAAGTTGTAAGAGGTCGTCTATTACTTAATTTCATCTTAAGGATGCACAAAGATAGCTTTTAATAGACTTAAGTAATACAATGTGTGACCATTAATTATAATATTTCCTCATATTGGTCATTAAAAGGAAATCCGTACAAATATATATGGGTGGTGTAATCATGTTTTATCCAGACTATTTTATTCTATTTCACCGGCAGTGTAAAAGAATGCCCTTGTTTTATGGTCCAAGGATGAAGTACAGATGAGTAGAAATATTTCAGATTGGTCATCTGAGTCTTTGTCAGAGCAAAATTTTGGTTAATGTAATTCAATATTTTTAGTTAAAACACATCAGCATCACCA
Source organism: Hetaerina titia (assembly GCA_037158775.1). NCBI lineage: Eukaryota > Metazoa > Arthropoda > Insecta > Odonata > Calopterygidae > Hetaerina > Hetaerina titia. Next base: position 85,675,927 of record CM073778.1, read on the forward strand.
AACACCCACGATTTCTAGAATTGCATCAGGAGGGTCAAAACTCGGTTGTTCTTATTAATGGTGGGTTACAGGGCATTTGTTTGCAATAATGTAAAAAAATACAAGGTTATGCAGTTCTTGAGAAAGAGACAGAAAGTTAAATGTTAAAGTAGAAGTTCATTAGGTAGAGAAGTTGGAACAATTTACCTGTCTTGGAAGTGTTCTGGTCCAAAATGGTCAAAGTAGTCGGGAAGTAAGGAGAAGAATTGCGTTAGGCAAAGAAGCATTAACAAGGAGGAGGAATTGATGACAAGATTAATTGGTCTTTACATTTTGAGTAAGGCTGTTAAGAAAAGTCTCATCAAAACGCATATGTAGTATGCGTTAGATATAACGCAATATGGAGCGTGGTTTTCCTACGGCGGGGAAACATGGTCTTTAAATTAGGATGATTTGTGTTTGATGAGCTATAGATTTGAGGCTTTCGGCATGTGAATGTGGAAACGGTTGGAGAAGACTAAGTGGACAGAAAGGAAAACAATGGAGGAAGTGCTGGCTGGGTATGGTGGGAGAGGAGATTGTTGGGAGATATTATAAGGGAACACGAGAAATGGGTGCAAATCATAATGATTGGCAATGGGACAAATTTCAAGAAACTGCGGGAGATGCCGCAACAGTAACTTTTAACGGAGTCATCCCGGTCAAGGCGAATGATTCAAACACTCTGAAATTGTTCCATAGCAATTGGACATTGAAGACTGTGATAGAGGGGAGAATATTAGGCAAGCGAAAAAGCGGTAGGAGTAGGATAGGAATGTTAGACGAAATGAAGGAAGGACAGAAGAATGCGGAAGCAAAGAGGAACTTAACTGTAGAGTAGGATGTTGGCTTGTGCTTCGTAGAGGCAGGTAAATGCTTTTTTGTACAATTTCATAACCTGTATCCGCCCATAATGCACCCTGTAATACTCTAATGTACCTGTAGAATACCAACAATAATGATGATAACAATGTATTACTTATCTATTAGACAATGCTTACGAGAGCATAAAAATAAGATTCTGGATTTATCAAATTTTATTACAAATTATATGTTACATTATAAAATTTATAGACTCTAGAATTGATGGGTATATATTGAGTATTTTATTCGACGAACGAGAAAGAATCAGAATAGCAACGACGACGCTCAGGAAAGTGTAATGGTGAATACGGTGAATACTTTATTCGCACTATTATATTATACCTAAGGCTTTTTATCCTTTATTAGCAGTTTGAAATTGAAATATATAACTTCTCCGTTAGTCGCCAACATTTAAGTAGCATTATCCTGTTGGTCCATGCCTGATGTGGACTCATCTCCTGCCTCACACCCTAGTGGTTGGTTACAGGGGGCCAGTTTGAGGGATACGTACTACATATTATGTAATGAGGAAGCATCATTCGAGGTGCGGATGGATAGTACCCGAACTAATGTCCTTGTACTGGGTTTCTCCTAGGTTTAATTTGATATAATCAAACTTTGGCCGGCCTCGGTAGCGGCGGAGTAACGTCCTAGTCTGCCAATCCAAGGGTCGCGGGTTTGATTCGCCTGGGTGGGTTTTCCTCCACTTAGGGCTTGGATGTTTGTAATCGTTTCAATTGTTTTCACTGTTAGTAGTCCGAAGTAAAAGCTAAAAAGTGATATTTTTGGACTATTATAAGGTAATCTACCGTTTATGGTAGGTTTAGGGATGGGCACAACTACTAAATAAATATTTTGTGACTCCTAACAAAACCCAATCCAGCAACCTACTCTACATCAGATCCCTCTTCATCTCTGTGTACTTCCTCCCTTCATCTTGTCCAGCATCCCTATCCTGTTCCTGTCCTTTCCTCGTTTGCCTAACATTTTCCCCTCTATTACCGCCTTCAACGTCCCACTGCCGCTCAATACGCCTTTCATCCATTTTTCCTGCCTCCATAGGATTTCTCTCAACAAACTCCTCTCCTCGCCCACCATCCCTAGTATTTCCTCATTTGTTTTCCTTTTGGTCCATTTCACCTTCTCCATTCTTCTTCACACCCACATTTTGGGCTAAATAAATAAATAAATAAACACGCCTATAAGTCCAATGATAGTGGCGAGAGAGAGAGTGATAGTGAGATAGTGGAGAGAGAGACATTTGCAGAGTTACATGGAACAAACATTTTGCCGTCGAACTTTGCAATGCAGCAGGCCAAGACATTCCGGATGAGGGATTTGCGAGGAATATATTTTTACACGCGTTCCCACGACGACCGCGTCCAGGGATCGCTTTATTGGTGAGGGGCGTTCCCCCATCAGCCATTTCGTCGCGAATAAAAAGCCACACAGACACGCACACGCCGACCTGCCCTTGCAGATTGCGGCAGGGAAGAGATTCGGGGCCGGTGGCGTCTCATCGGGTCGTTCCCGGCTTTCGCGTCCGCAATATTTCAACCCCGCCCGCAGCCGCCGGACGTCCCGAGTCAGCAAGCGGCAAATTTCCATCCATCAGCGGGGATGGGCCTGCGGCCAGTCAGCCAAACGTCGCGGCGTCAACCCACCCCCTCTGGTTAGAGGAGGGGGTGCGCTGTCGGCCGGATTTATGTCTCAAATGCGGGCGTTTTCATCGTGGGGGAGGATTTCCTCTCTCTCCTTTATTTTTTATCTGTGGTCGGGGCGATGCCTTTTTTTCCTGCAGAGCAAACAATCTGGTGAAAAACTTGGTCCACGGCACGAGTTTCTGCCTCCGCGTATGCTTCGACACTAATGGTGGGAGCGTGGGGGTGAGGGTGGGGGTGGAAGTAGGGAAGGGGGAGGTGGAATGCGAGTCGACCAAGATTCACGCGGACGGAACAACGCAATTCGGTGAACGAGGCGCGGAATATTCCGTGGTCATTTCACCAGTGACGCTTACCGTTTCGCGATTTATTTCGCACCGCGGGGAAGAGGGGTCTACTTTCCCCGTAATTTAACTGTGAGGACACACGCCCTCTGCAGAGAATTTTTGGGCATGTTTGTACAAATGTTATGCTAGGATCGTGCATTCACTGAAAATAACGCGAGTTCAATATAAATGTAATCATGGAACCAGGGAAACCAACGATACGTATCAACAAAAGGTAAAATAACAAGAAAGAGACATTTGAAAAACTATTAGAAAGGTTTATACAAAAATTTCAAGGTTATAGCTGTATATTAACCTTCAAACTACCACGAAGGCAAGTGGAGGGTGCTTTACTTCTCCAGTTATTGCAGTTAACTGAGGGTAATAATATGTGTAGTTAATGATTAATGGGAATCGGGAAGCTCAATTTATCTTACATTATCTTTTCTACTGATGTGGTCTAGAATAGTGCAAAAGAAAAAGGATTTCTTATATTCATATCAACAATACTCACTCACAATATCCCACAAGCCACCGCTAGGCCGTTTGGCGGAAAGTATCAGCCATAAATGCAATAATATTAGCTAATAAATTCCATTGAATGTATATTTCCCCGTGTAAACAAAAATAATCGCGCACACGCACTCATGCATAGCTATGTGCGTCATGCAATAATTGTGTATCCCAATAAATGTTGGTCTTTAAATAAATATGTTCTAATTCTTGGTTCGATTTGGTTATGAGTGCGTATCGTGCGAGAAGAGAATGTTTACCTGAATCTGTCTGTGACGGTGTCTATCTCTCTCATTTTATCTCGGCGGTCGAATGTACCAATAGATTTTGGTGGTAATGATTCCCTCGGTGTCGCAAATAAAGTAAGGTATCCTGTCCCTTTACAAAAGTCTTTCCTGGTCTCTTCGAGAATTAACGGACTCCCAATATCTCATATACATACTCTGTACAATAAATACGCAAACTGGTGCAATCTGGCGGCCATGATGTGGACTAATAGCCCCACCCACCAGCGGCGTTTGTTGTCTGAGACCCAATGAGCCGTCTGTGCTTGGCGAATCAAACAGCTGTGCGTCTGGTGCCAGTTACGTTAGTTTCTGTTGTCCTTGTTTTTACTGTTTGTCGAAAATAGGAATTGACGAAATCACGGAGCAACATTAATCGTGTATGTTATCTTGTCCTTACCGTTCGTCGAAAAACTGCCCGCGTGATAGCTGATGAACTGAATTTAGGAAAATCAATAGTGCACACTATTTTAACCAAATTTCACCCAAGGCGATGGATTGATCCTTCACCATGACAATGCACCTGCATGCTCAGCATTGATTGTTCACCAGCTCGTATACATCAGGCCTAATCACTCCTTGCAGCAATTTTTACCAAATCTGGCCAATATTTTCAGAACCCTTTCTTATTCATCGATCAACGTTTTCTCTCATCGATCCCAAGTACTTGCTCGTATGCCAAACGTATCAGGCACTAAATAGGCACTTGCAACAGACAATTGTAAGTGACAACACTTACTTGCTTACAACTTTCTATTGCAAGCGTCTATTTTCCTTCAGTTCGCTGGGAAGGGCCACTTTGTGGCCGAAATACGCGTATCTGACGCACATCCTCGTCTTTCCTTGCTTCTTGTTTATCTCTTGACGTTGCTCAATTTGAATAATATTCTCCCAGTAGTGAGGCCCTTTTTGAATTTGAGGGTGTTTTCCTGAGTGCTCGTGAGTGTGTCAGCTCTGCGGATGTATCTGGCGCGGAATTTATTCCAATAAACAGTCACGGATAGTATGTATGTATTCATAAACCCATGCATCCTTAATCGAATCCCTTGAACTCAGTCAGTGATCCCAATTGGGTTTGAGTGTTTGTCTGCAGTTGGTCCCTGGCGAGCAAGTAACATTTCCGCAAACTACTGCAGAAGGGTGTTCTGGTTGAGAGATTGTGGTTGATCACTGTCGAGGAATTTCTTTTCCCACAAACCATCACAACTAATTTAGTTATCATTGCGGGACGAGCGGTGCTAACTTATTACGGCTACAGGAGTTTTCTTTTTATTTTATTAATTTACGAGGCCGCAGAGCTCAAGTTTCCTATATTTTAAATCTATATGATTTAGTGGTATTATTTATCGATAGCTGATTTAGATCATAACTGGTTCTTTCTTATTAATATTCTCGGAATTAAACATCTTAAACCTACCCGATTTTCAATCTATCTATACGTTTGTGACTAGTCTTATCTTCCAAAACGTGATGAAGAGAGGTGTAAAATTTGCTTAAGGGATTAGACCTATATTCTATCTTATATTTTGAACTTGTTTCCACACAGAAATCCAACGATTGAGAATGAAAAACATCCGTAATGGATACTACAGTCACAGATATATTATCCCTTGGGAGAAAATCCGTGCATTAATTACTTATTTGCAATTAAAAAAATACTGTGAATGAATATTTTTGTAGATAATTCAGACGCGTGATTTGAGAGATTAATACGACTTGCAGATGAGAAGGTAAAGCTGACGTTATTTTTGATAGAACATCTCTCATTTTCTCTGATGTAATCGTTACCATAAACCAGTCATTTCTCTTAGTTTTTTTGGCTTCTTTCGCCACATTCCTTCATCACCAATAACATATCATGAGCGTCCACTCCCTCTCGAACTCCTCCCGCCGTTGACTAACGCACATGACGGCCTTTGGGTACCCGAGCCTTTTGCTCACTCTCAGACTTGCTTGAACAAACAGATACAATCATTCTGGTAGCGTTGGTTCTCCTGACCTCTCTCACTCAAGAGTACTACTGACCCCAGAGGGAAACTCAAGTGCGCATGCTCTGCGACGACCTTTCAACAGTAAGGAGCGACTGATAATACCTCAAGGCTTATCTCGAAAGGAAGGCATCAGATGGTTTTGACGTCCATATGTTTTCTTCAGCTCTTGCGTAGCTTACTGAGGTAACAGGAGGAGAGATGGAAACCAAGATTCTGGATTTGGTAAAAAACCGTAGATCCTCGAATAAAAAAATAACTTTAGAAATAACGTTAATCCACTATCACGGCAGATAAAATCAGTCATTAAATTATACACGTATTATGATACTTCATCTACATCTACTTAATATCTCGATGGCTGCCGCAAGAGCACGTGGCGGGGGGTGTTAGGGCACCACCCGTAATTTAGAAAAAAACCGCATGCAAAAGTCACAAATTTATACAATCCACAAACAAAATATCGAATGCATTCATGCAAAAATCTCACAACCCACACGTAAAAACACTGAAACTACCAAATAACATATACATACATCTACAAATACAACTGACCTCTTTGCAATGTTCAATTTTGTGCCGAATTGTGAATTAAATGTTTTTAATATTTCTAAATTGACTTCGGTCTCTTACTATAATGATGATTTCTGATTTTTCGGGGAAAGAATGAATTTTTGTAGCCATCTGTACTGGAATCTACCTCCCTTATTTTATCTTTGTGGTCTAATCTACCTAAGTAGTGTGGGGCCCTTATAATGCATTCAGTGCCATCGTTAAACCCGTTGGTTCTGAAATTTTCTAAAAGTCTAACTCTCGCTTGTTCTCTTCGTATCTCAAGTGGCTACCGGCCTAAAGTCCCTAAGAGACCTGACACTTCCGACATTATTGCCTATACACTCAAGCACGTGTATCCGACCAATTGCGACTATCTGCTGACCTGAATCAAATAAACTTGATTTACTTAGTCGTATTACATGAAAGCAAGTGAAAATTTCTCGAATCATTAATGTGTGTCGTATACGAACGGAATGCGACATGCAAATGATGTGAAACTTATGCAAAGCGCAAATTTTACATTTAACTTAAAGTAACTTACGCAAAGCACTTAGCGTAAATGAAATATGCCCAGCGGACTAGAAAACTAGTTAGGGAATCGCTCACACGCCGAAAGTACAATTTAAGATCATTTTCGTATACAAATAATATGTCTGCTGTGTGAAGACATCAAAGATTTAATACTTACTACTGAGATTCGCTGAAGTTTTTAAGTCTACTAATCCTTTTTTTTTATAAAATACCATCTGCAAAAATTTGAAACTTCTGAAATGTATCTTAATGTGTACGTTCACGTTTTCTTAATGTTAATGTGATGATTCCATGGCCGTCAAGAAAGCTTCTTTCGGGGCTCCTTTTGCCCATTGGAAAACAGCTCTCTCTTGTTCAAGGCTTCTTGGGTTCGTTGTCACCAAGATGCTCGACCTTCTTAGGACTTTCGCACCCACGAACGAAGGGACTTTTTTCACATCACCGTGTGTGAAAAATGTCCCTTCATCCATCACTTAATTGACAATCAAATTTGATTTCACCAATAAGACAGTAACAGCTATATCTATAGGCATAGATAATCAATGCAATGAGTTTATCTCATATATTAAGCTAAAAATAAAAATATTAAGTATTAGCGCAGTATAATATGCAAGTAAGAAATGAAGATGTGGCCTATTTGCTTTGAACAAAGTTAAAACTTGTGTTTGTTATTGGTAAAATCTTCTTTCTATCACGTTAGGGGATTTTAAGGTATGACGAACTCACAATAAATTAAAATATATGTGGAAATGATCTGGTGGTTTGGATATTCGTCAGACGACTGAAGGTTACCTGGTTTAACTCCAAGGATTTGCAAAAATCTCGCGGTGGATTTACCATGAATTGCGTCAGAATCTACATCTTCCCCTTTTAGACGCCAAAGGAGGTATATGGCAGATGGTGTTCTTTTTAATGCAATGGTAAAATTGGGGTTCTGTGACTTTTCTGTAGTTAGTTTTAATTTTCGCATCTGATGTTTCCTACCGTTCCTGTCACGAAAAGTACGAGGAAAAAATTAATCGTTTTATCGCCGTGTTTGGCAATAAATTTTCTCAAAATCCTCATTCTGTTCTCATGTGCCAATTAAAAGTGCGGCTGAATTGTTCCCCCCCCTATCAGTATTACACTAAAAAGATTTACATTTGTTCAATTTTGCAAGTCGTGGTTATAATACTCGAGCCTCCAATAACTGCTGAACCAGAATTTTCAACAATTTTTATTTGACGCATTTACTTATATCATGAGAATTCTTTTACTTCACTTAAACCATGTTTAATTCTGGCGCTAGGTTCTTGGAGAGTATCTTACATAAATACCGAATCGTATTGAGGTCTAAACAGCAGTTATGCAACTGTAAAGTGTTTGCGGCTAGGGGCGGAACCAATGACTCTTCCCTCTCCAAGGGATTATTTTTTACTTTATTAGAATTGAAAAATGAATATTCCTTATGCGCATGGTATTACCTTTCAATCCCCGTCGTCAGGTGATCATAAAAGTATCTGTCTACTTCGGAGTGCGTTTCGGTCTCTTAATTAATGCGATTATTATCAAATTTAACATCATTTAAACTTTTGTTTACTTAGAGGTACTTTACAATGGTTTCTAGATTGGCTACTGAATTTGGCGTGATGAAGATTCGTGGAAATACAATGCACGGATGATTTTTTTTCACATCGTAACGTTTATTGGTAGTTACTCTGCTGCTGAAGACGAGTGGCTTCCTTCATTTTGATTCGGACATACATAGGAGCACCAGACGGCGATCGATAGATCTGTGTTGATCAAAGCAGTTTAAAATAAAATAAAATTAAGCTGTTTGTGGAATGCCACCGCGGTAGGTAAGGCGACCTCGCGTGGAGTGGCCATTCGCTGCCGGACGTCAGTTTTGAATGGAGTCCAGACACAAAGGAGTCAGTGGAGCCTAAGTAGATAGCCGTCGTCGGAGACCCGCGTCGAGTGGCAGGGAGGGAAACGAAACGAACTGGGGGGAGCGAAACGAAAATCCCTCGGAGTGAAGAAAGAAAGAAAGACGGTGGCCTCTCGTGTTCTTCTTCTTTATTTTGGAAAAGAAAACGAATAAAAATGACGTGAAATGACTAGCGGAACGTGCAATCCTCTCCGAGCGCGGACACAGTCATTCCCATGGCGACGCGACGTGAGTGCTGAAGGAGGAGTGGGCGGACAAGGTCTCCTCACCTTCCGAGCCCCTGGGGACCACCACCCAGGGCCCCCCACCTCTCACTCATTTCAATCTCGGTGCTTCTTGAAGAGGCGCCACTCGCGTCGCCGCCCAGTGGCCATTTACGTAGAAGACAAGTCACCGCACATCTATATCCTCACATTACCCGATATTACCACGGGGGCAAAGGGCAGGGGGTGTCAGGCTACCTGAAACTTCAGGAAATAATTATACTACAGTACGAAATAATTTTAATTTTTATGTAATACTATATATAGTATATATATATAGTATTATTATGTAATACTATGTATAGTATTTCAACACTAAAAAATGAGACTAATGTCGTCATCAACTAGATTTAACTTATACATGCACATTTTTCAGCATGGAAGTCGTCACGAGAGCGTGCGGAAATGAGCGTTAGATTATTTGCTATTACAGAAATTGTATACAAAATTGATTTGTTAACAATTTTATGAGTCATTTCCACAGAAAATATATGTTATTAAAACTTTAAAAAACATCGCTTGTAATAATAAAGCTCCCTGTTAATGTTAAAGAAAGATTTGTATTAAGTAAGCAGTTCATTTAGTAGTAGTAATAGTTAACTACTCTCCTCGTGGATGAAAACTTTAAACAAGAGGAAATTATGGCCCGTGTCCCTGGATGGAAATACTTGATGATGGTTGGAAAATGGAATGTGGTGGCGGGCGGTGCGACGGGCAGTGGTGATATAAAGGAGCATGGTTTACAAACAAGGGATAACAACTGGTAGAAAACAGGTCTGGTTTTGGACGTAAAAAATCTTAACGAAAAGTAAAACCGGCTGGAAACAACTAAATAGACATATGGGTACGTGAATAGATCTAATGGACTCGGTAAAATAGTATTCAATCGTATAATCAATAGTATAATCAAAGAATCTTATTGATATGCTTATTCTACATACTATATATCCTGACTAGAAAATAGCTGCTGGCTCTATGCTCTAAGACCAAAAATCCATATTCTGCACCAAGTATAGCAACAAAATATTGTAATCGCCTACGACTTTAATCTGCCGACAGTTAATTTGGAGAAATAATTATGGTATTTTGTACAAAATTGACGAAAAGAGTCGATTGATATTTCAAAATTCTTAATATATTTGCCTATTACTCACTAAAATAAGTATGACGAGATTCTAAAGAACCCAGAATAGAAACTCCCAAAATACCGGTAAAAACAAAAAAGCTAATGAGCAATGCTTTTCGCACATGTACGAGCATACGCTAAAAATTATAAGAATATTTAGTTAATAGCCATAAGTAATTTGGTCTTGCGTCAAGGAAATAAAAGATAATGGTAAATTTTTCAGTAATTGTAAATTCTTTAGAGCTTAAAAATTGAGAATTACCAACGGCAGAGAAAACAAGGACAATATCCAAACGATTTCTTTGAAAACGTATGCAGAAAAAACATTATTGCAAAATAATTCAACCATTTCAGAGAGTAAAAACCATTCGCCTTGACCGGGATTCGAACCCGGATCCCTCGATATTCGGCCGATGGTTGCATTATAATGCACACATAGCGGGTGACTCCGTTAAAGTTACTGTTACAGTTTCTTGAAATTATTGCAAAAAATTAAGCCTCACCTCCCCTGAAGAGATAACGAGCGCCGTATGATTGCATCAGGAAGGAATAGAAAAACAGCTCCATAATATAAAAATAAACAAAGCACCAGTTTCGAAAGAAATCCCCGCGGGAATGAATATGCAGAAGACACCAACACTTACTTAGAAACATTTTTAAGTCGATAGAATGAGATTCAGTACATTTCGACTTGGAGCTAGTCACATTACCCTGCTCCTTATAGGCCGTGATAATATTCTTTCGAATGCCTACTGCACTAATAATTCCAGAATAGCAAGTATCTACTCAATTAAAGACTTAAGCGTTACCGTGACTCAGGACCTCTTTTCGGTGGAATATGCAAAATGAATATGTGGGTGATTAAACTAGAATTTATAAGATGAGTAATGCGGAAATGGGACGATAGGTTTAAAGATCGATGTTATCTTTCCCTATTTTGGCCTTGTTTAAAATACGCACATTTTCCTCACACCACTTTAAATCTTTAGCTAAGGCCTAAGTGTAAATTACCCCTAATTTTAACCAATAGAAAATTTTCGCCCATCAAGCCCCCGATTGTATAGTTCTCATGGTCACTAATAGATGGCAATTAAATGTGAGTTATTTTTAATCAATATATTATTATTTCAAGTAAAAATTCAATGACTCCAATGGTGAAGCCGAAAACTGGTGATCATAATAAAATTTTCCCCAAACAATACAATGTTTTCATTTTCGTCACCGAGAATGAATGTAAGTGCGGTTTCTCCTATAATGGAAGGATGATTGTTTCGAGTTCGGTTTCTTCCAGTCTCATCCATACTGACAACACATATTTTTAACGTACCAGCAAAACATAAATTACAAGAGCAAGTGTAAAAGAAACTGTATTTTTTAGCCGGTTTGATTGCTAATTAAAGTCTTATGCAGCGAAGAGGACCTATATTTACAAAATGTTGGTATGATAAACTTAGCAGCGTTGAGGAGTGAAAAGAGAAACTCGTTTGAGAATCACTCACGGAAATAAGGTTAAATTACAGTGCAACAATTTCAGAGTGTAAAAATCATTCGCCTTGACCGGGATGATGACCGCCTGGACCGTGAACGATTTTTACATTTCTCTTCCATTTTGAGACATCATGAAATAAATCTACATAATATGGCAACGAGGTTATTTAAAAAGAAATGTGAAAAAACAGAGCGATGAGACTGAAATGCTGATATAGAGAGAAACACTCAAATGTTTAAAAATAGTTCATTAGATGAATCGCTTAAGTGAATTTGAGCCATATTAGTTATTAGTTAATGCTATCGAGATATCTCAATATGGAACTGACAATAATGTGCTCCAGAATTTTGCAGCATATATAAGTGAGAGAAATTGGTCTGTAATTACTGGGGTTCTCCATGTCACCACTTTTAAAAATAGGCTTTCTTTTCTATAAAACCCATTAAAAATTTTTCATATTCATTTCATAATCAAGAAGAAGGTTGAAAGTACAATCAGCTTCGGTGAGCTGGAAAGCTCGTCTCGCGGCAACGTCGATTTTGGAATATTCGTTTCGACCTCTCGTGCTGGCTGGAAGGCTTAGTTTTGCTGCTCCGATGCCGAATGGAATTACGGATGACCTCATTGCCCGCATGACTTGTCTGGCGGGGAACTAGGGAATGTTGTCGGGAGGCCACCTCATTAAGAGCCCTCTCGGGCGGAGGCGAGGTGGGGACGGTTGGTCATGGCGAGGCGTTCGTCATTCGTCCGCTAGGTAATCCTGGACGTGACCCCTCCGAAGGGGTCGGAGATAAAAACAAGTGACGTATCTACGTCCGCTATCACTCGGCTCGAAGGCCTCAATGATTATATGCAGCGCTCCCTGACCATCTCCAGTCACAGACGGCCATTTCGGAAGAGGGGTCGACGTCCCGAGCGGCTGGCGGAGGATAAACCGATAGGTGACTGACTCACCGGCACGCTCCGTGCTTCCCTTGCGAACGTACAAATGCCTCGTCTACAACGCCACTTCATCCTTCTCCTCTCGCCAAAATTTCTACGAAAAAGCTATGAAAATCTAGCGGAGAATATATCCCTTAGTCGGTCTGCACGATCCGATTGACGCACAATCCTTATAGGCTATAAAATATTTAATTCGGTACTGCCTTTAGAACAAAAAGATTGATGCGAGACGCAAATTTATCTATATGAGCCCCGAAGGACAATTTCATTCCTGGCTACGGGATTACTAGCTATTGAGAAGAAACGAAAATTTATCGAAAGCCAAGAGTGCGTAAAATGTGAAAGTACTCATTAAGAAAATAACATTTAAGCGTCAAGGTTGGAACCAATGTTTCTCATTTTCTTATTATTTGCGAGTAAATCACATTTTAAACTGGTTAATCCTCGCTTATATCATATATATGCTAAGATTCAATGATACCATTGAATCTTAGCACAATTAGATTGAATTCTAACTTTCATAAGGTATATAGTGTAAACTGTTGGTTATATTTAATACATATAAATAATATATATATATTAATTGACATGCTACTGCTTACGATTTTAGCACTCGTATAAGCATCAAACTGTGTAAGGATTTGATGCAAAGTTTTATGCAATGAAATGCAATTAGAATATTAAAGAGAGGTGTTTTTTTGCTCTAATTAGGCCAGATTTGGAATACGCCGTAAGTATTTGTGAGCAACCCCCGACCGTGGTGGCGGCAGGGTAAAGCCCTTGCCTGCCAACCCAGGGGTCGCGGATTCGATTCTCGCCTAGGTAGATTTTTCTTCATCCACGGGTTGGGTGTTTATGATAGTTTCTATTCTCATATACAAGGTCTGTCGCAAAAGTAGTATGACTTCTTTTTCCCGGATAGAAGCGCGGGCAGGCGACGGTTTCTCTGGCTGGGGTCGGGAGGGGGGCGCCTCAGGAAAGGCTGGAGGCCGGTTGAAGTTAGCTCCCAACCTTTGCCGAACAGATCGTTTGTTTGCAAAATCGTGATCTCGTTAAGCTTCGTCATCAACCGGTTATTTGAACAGCGCCACGATATCAATTTTTGCTTGAAACTAGGGAAAACCGGGAAAGAGTAGAAATTCCAGGCTCAAGGCAGCTTATGGTGATACCGCTATGGATAGATCGGGTTTTTTTGAGTGGCATAAACTGTTTCGGGAAGGTAAAGATGTTGAAGACGACGAAAGTTCAATCTACATCTACATCTACTCAATACCCCGCAAGCCGCCGCAAGGACGTGTGGCGGCTTGCGGGGGTTTTAGGGCACCACCCGTAATTTACAAAGAAAAATAACCGCATGCAGAAGCCACAAATTTATGGTCCACCAACCAAACTTGGTATAGTATATTCATGCAAGAACCCTTTCACCCCACACACATGCAAACCCACAAACTGCCAACAAACATACACATGCACCTACATTTAAACCTGGTATCTTTGAATGTTTTATTGTGTTCCGACTTGCAACTTAACTGTTTTTAATATTCAATTAGCCCTTTGACCTCAAAAAGTGATAAAAATTTGCAAGAGTGAAGTCTTTGTTGGACAGGGATCGCAGATTAAGTATTTATGTGGTGTCTGATGAGCAAAGTATCCCTAAAAGTGATGTACATTGAATTGTGACCGAAAACATGGACATGAGAAATGTGTGCGCCAAGTTGGTGCCGCGAGTGCTCTTGGACGAACAAAAGGAAACTCGCACGCCGATCTTCCAAGAGCTTTTCGACCATGTTAGTGGAAATCCAATGTTTAAGAGAATTTCTCACCAGACTCCGTCTTCCCCCGTTTCAAATCGACTCAGTCCTCTTACCATTGGGACAAACCTTGTATGTCATTGTTTCAACGTTGATGTAGAGGCTAAAGTGTGGTTCTCGGATTAATGTGAAATAAATGAATAAAATGTTGCAAACAAGAATCAGATAAGGTCCAGAGAGAATATGCCAGATTTGCCAATTTTTTTACGATTAGAAGAGACGAGTGGGACAAGTCTTTTAGATGAATTAGGCTGAGATCCGAATAACATTTGAAGAGAACAAGCAAGACTAAATCTTTTAGCAAGGTTCAGAACAAACAAACGAGTTTAAAAATGACATAAAAGGAATGATTATTACCCAAAACTATTTAAGTAGGTTAGAACACAAGGATAAGATCAGGGAGAATAGTTTCCGAAGTTTCGGCCTTTCCCCGGACAATCAGGAATCATAACAGCAGGAAATCAAGGTCATTTTAGAAATAGTAAAGAGAATCAATTTACAAGTGAGGACAAGATTGAATGCTGCGTAGACCTTAGGCATTCTGGTTGGTGCATGTACATGTCGTGTATGCGTACACTACTTACTAGGATATGTGTTTTCATGCGTATAAGTAAAAGTGGGTTTTCTATGAATATATACGTCTCTATGGGTGATAATTGGCATGGATTTGTCAGTTTTGCATACTGTTATATTCTGTTTTACGGGTGATGATCTAACACCCCCGCCACACCCCTTAAGGCAGATTGCGATGTATTGTGTAGATATAATTTCAATAGAATCCGCTTCTCACATTCCGCTCGGCTGCTAACTAATTATTTATCCATGATATTCTCCTTCGAGGAGGAAATTTGGTAATACTTCGTTAATACGCCTTAAATGGCAGTTTGGAGATTCCAGTGGAAATGACATATCAGGAGATATTTTCATTTCGAAGCACACAGAAGAGGATTAACTTGCCAAATGACGTGTAACCGCATACAATATTTATTAAGGATTTCCTATAGAATGATAAACCATAAACACAGTAATCAACCCAAAGGTCGGTTTAGTAGGTGATGGTAGAGTTCACCCGTGTACCAAGCCCGACGGCGTGTGAATATTCACACATCAGGGTAGGGGGGCCAGTTCCTTTCCCTGTGTGGTGGTCTAGCGGGTAGAGCGTTGGACTGCCGACCAGAGAGGGTCCCGGGTTCGATTCCCGGGCAAGGCACTTTGGGCACCTGCAGCTTTACCCAAGCTAGTTGATTTTTCGGGTACCAGATATTCCTGGGAAACCATAACCGGCACAAGGAAAGGAACTGGCCCCCCTACCCTGATGTGTGAATATTCACACTCCGTCGGGCTTGGTACACGGGTGAACTCTACCATCACCTACTAAACCGACCTTCGGGTTGATTACTGTGTTTATGGTATAGAATGATATTTTGTATTAAATACATTCACCAAGGACTTGTTTATTTCAACTTTTTGAATTCCACTATCCTATTACATATCTGCAGTCTCAAGAGTGGCTGAATACATTTGAATTTGGTTTTTCGCATAGTGAACTAGATTTAGGTTGTCACGGGTGTTACAATATATTTATGAAGATACTTGGTCCAACGTAATGGTAATCTTTGACGGAGGAAGAGACTTCAACGACCGTGGTTCGGAACGAGAAGTGATGGGGCAAAGACGAGGGAGAAGGGAAGGGAGAAAAGTGTTAAGCTGTAATTTCGGATACAAGTGTCAATCACTCCTTCCGCACAAATCTGGGAATATGAGGGAGTTTGACCCTTGTGAATGGTGACCAATCAACATTATCTCTCAATTGATTAACTCTACGATCAAATCATTCTCCGAGAACTCGTGAGTGCTTTTCGGGGCGTCTTAACTTTCGGGGAGTATTTAACTTCTACTTTTGAGTCTCACGACGCACAAGTCATACTATATGATCTCAATACCAGGTAAAAAATCACGTTTGGGATAGGTGTGGCTCTTTTGTACATGACCTATTTTGAAAGTAATGTGCATGGTTCCATTACAACTCCATGGCAGAGCCGTAAAAACGGTTGGGAAATGTAGTGGGGGGTCTGCCCTTCCAACGTATACGATCGTCAGTTTGCTCCGAGCAGTCATAGCGGAAACACGCGACTCCCCGTGAAGTGTGTTTTTCGAATTCGTACCACGGCGCGATGGAGCGTTCGCTTGAACAGCGATACACCATCAAGCTTTGCGTGCAGCTTGGAAAGAATGCAACCATAACATTCCAGGTGCTTCAAGAAGCCTTAAAAAAATACTTCATTTCAAGGTCACAGTCCGGGAGGTGGCACAAGGCGTTCGAGGATGACCGGGAGGAGGTCGCCGAAGAAGCACTTTCTGGACGCCCAAAAACGGCCAGAATTGACGTAAACGTCGATAGTGTGTGCGAAGTTTTGCATTGCGATCGTCAATTTAGCATCCAGCAAATTGCTGACACTCTACCCATGTCCACATTTGCGGTACATGGGATAGTGACCGATGATCTGGAAATGCGCAATTCCTGGAAATTGTTCCTTCTCGAAGATTGTGCCGAAAGTTTTCCCGGAAGATGGGAAAGAACTTTGTTCGCTCTGTCAAGAACTATTGTGTTCGATTCAAAATGATTCGAACTTTCTCAATTCTGTCGGAGCCGGAGACGAATTCGGGATGTTCGAGTGCGGCCCAGAATTGAAAAGGCAGAACAGCGGGTGACATACAAAATCATTCCCCGCCCAAAAAAAACCCAAATGAGCAAGTCTCGCATCAAAAATGATGCTCATTGTCTTCTTTGACGCCCGAGGAATGGTCCATTTTGAGTTTGTTCCACAGGGAGAAACTGTCAACTCAGCCTTTTACCTGGAGGTGCTCAAGAGATTCAAACGCCGGGTCGCGCGCGTGAGGGCTGAGGAGTTTCAGGGTGTCCTCCAGGCGTGGCAGACACGTCTCCTCAAGTGTATTGATGCAAGGAGAGAGTATTTTGAAGAATTTTAAGCATTTGTATAAGTAGCACCAGTAAATCTATTTTTCTCAGAGAATACGCACTACAGTTATAGTGGATCCAGTAAGTTTACGAAATACGTAGGAGGCATATTTCATTCTGAAAGAGCCTATTTTCGATGCGTTACTAGAATAACGAAAGCGGTGAAAGTGCTTTAGCAATCCACCACTTTTTATTGTCCCAATTTTACATAGAATAAATCCCTGTGTGTTTCCAGCGAATTGTTTCCGTAAGCAACGACTCTTAATAGTCTTTGAGCGAAAATGAAATGCCATATGCACAAAGCATACATTCCGACAAGTCATCATTGATACGGACTATGACAATTATGTGGTAACTTTTGATCATGAATAGGTGTTCATATTTATCACTTGCTTGAGCTATATTATTACAAATAATACGTTATATTTTTGTAAATTTTATGAAATAAAATCCTTGAACATGAGTTTCAATTCATAAAAATATACCTTTTTCTTCCTCAATAGTTAGTAATACGTATTGAACGATAGTTTTTTCTTTCAAAATGTACCAACCTGTAAAAATGATTACGCTCATGTATATCATTTTATTTCCCCTTAAAGTTCTTCTTTCTCAGCTTTCTTTAAATTTTGTCACGGAAGCTATAGTTTTTTTAGGTGCCAGAAAATGGCACTTCTAGGCCAAAGTTTAAGCAATACTCAATTTTTATACTTCATGCATGATGTGGAATCACCACTGTCATAATACAACCAAGCGGTGGCTTACAGAGGTACCATTTTACTGTAGACACCTGCCATACAGAATCTGATTTTTATTCTAAAACGTATACCTCTCAACGATATTACCTTCCGAAAACATCTACTGTCTGAACACAACTAATATTTAAGCATCCGACACTATCAGCAAACATTTGCAGGTTAAAAGTATTTTGAATCTGCCCTGTACATATTATACTATGGTTAAGGGTGATTTCGGATTAAGAACCACGTAGGTTATAATTTCTCAATTGTGAGTTGAGAGGGAGGGAGAGAAGAGTGAAGTATTGTTTTTATTTTACCGCAATTCAAGGTTTCACTTCCACTGGGAGTCCCGTGACGGAATCATTTGTCTGATATAACGGATATGCATGAAAGACTTTGAACCCTTTCACAAATTAAAAAAAATTGGCGGAAAAACGATAGTGGAAGACGTTCAAACGAAGGAGATCGAACACCACGAAGTGTACGATGAAGAGGCGAAAATTGAAGGCATTGGGATAAAAGCCAAAACCGTATGTATTAACCTTTGGTGTGCACTCTGAGATATAATACAGTAGACAGTTAAGAAATGTTAACTATTATTAGTAACCTATTAAAGACCATCAATTTATTTTTAACCGAAGTAAAAGTTGAAAAAATGGTTTTTACTAAAAAAACTTGGTAACACTAATTAAGTTATTTACTCAGAAGAAAAGGAATCCAAAAAAAATTCTCCACGCTGTGCATATATTAGAAAAGTTTGAGAGAGAAACGTTAACGCTCATTTTGGTCCTACGCGTCATCTATTTTCAATGCATATCATCATGCTACACATAGAGGCAGAAATTGCCAACAAGTCTGAATTAACTTCAGCACTTTCCTGATTGTATGTATTTTATAGTAATATATCTATTAAATCAGCGTTAAATCTTCGGTTTGATTCATCAAACCGATGTTAATTATAGGAGCCTTAATTAACCGTAGAAGGAATTATTAAAGCATTTTTGAAGCAGCTTCAGCAAACATTTTGTCACGGAATTTAAACTTTACAGCGGAAATTGAAACTGAATGAGTGAATTGCCAAATTTTAACGATTTTCATTTTCTTTGTATCAAGTATTTTGGCTTAAAAAACAATAAAATATGCTGGTAATAATAGAAAATATTTGGAGGACATGAGCCAGAATATAGGATTTATAAAGTATAATAGGTTATTATATGGTTTAGGAAATAAATTTCACTTTTTCCCGTTCTTGAGATAAATTGACGGCAGATTAAATGTTCTTCCGTGCCCACATGCCGAGTAAAAAAAATCATCTCTTTGATTCTAATTTTTTTGTCGGTGGCCTTTTCATTTTTGGTTGCGTAATCTCCGCCGAAAGCCAGAGTGGAAAATGCTAAAGCCATTATAAAAATTTATTCCACAGAACTCATTAAATTATGAAGGGCAAGTTAGTATGCATAGCAATAACGATTTCCAGTGCTTTGAGATTTTCATATGCACACAATAATTGTTTGTAAGCTTGTGTTTGTTTTGCATTTAATTTAACGTCCAACTCTTACCTTTCCCGATGAATTGATTCCGTAAGGAAAAATTTCGGGAGCATGAAATTGGGGATGAGTTCTGATAATTGAGATGGTACGTGACGTTATTCTCATACGAACTTTGTTTGATCTCCATAACGATATCCTCTCAACAAAGCGTCAAATCATGAAGGTCATTATGATGCAAACCATTGATTACACTTTCACTCTACAATTCTGTTGTGCTGCATTAATTCGGAAAGAATGACTGAGCTTAATCACGAAAGACGCGCCATCATATTTAGCCGAAGAGTTTTGCTGTTGAACATCAGTATCAAGCGTTGGCGTACTATTCAGAGGAACGGCATCCGAAATTTTGGATTTGAGAACATTCTCGCTTCATTTTGAATTAATAAGCTTTGTTTTCAACTGTAAAGTTATATAGAGAAAGCTGTAATGCACGAAATCCGCAGTTGAATTATGCAACTTTAACGAGAAAGAAATGATAACATGAAAAAAGTTGATACACTCGGCCATCAGTATTTAAATATTACAGAAAAATGAAGGAATAAATATTTTCATTTCAAATTAATATTTCATATTGGAAGACAAGACAAGACCATGAGTACACGATTAAAGATATAGAATTGCGACAAGAATAGATTAAGGTGTAATTTTATTCAATGGAAGAGAAAAAATCAGCTGCGGCTCAGATGAGCTAGGAAAGAAAAAGTAATATTCTACAACAACATAGTACCCCGCAAGGGCGTGTGGCGGGGGATGTTCAGTCATTACCCGTAGTTAAGAGTGAAACCGCATTCAAAACTGCAATATTAAGTTATGCAGATGTCATTAATTTTGTTTTTCTGTTTTCTTCCTTTCTTAATTTATGTAACTACGAGTTAATACTAAATAATAATAACGGCTGTAACCTATATTGGGAAGGCTCTTTCCTTCTTCGTTAGTGTTTTTTTTATTATTGCTTAATATACTATTATAACTTTAAGGAAAGTGCACTTGTTTAATTGCTTGCATGATATCACTACTAATTGAAATAATGTCCTCTCTACGAATTTGGCACCTGACATTTTTTATTGCTTAATATCACAGGTTTTTTGCAATTACCAGTCTTGCATTTAAGCTGTGGTCACATCTATTCGCCCGCTATTTGGATGCACCGGATGCCGTACACCTTGCCGGTAGTCTGGAGGGAATCATGCAGATGTATATGTGGAATATAGACGAGAAGATTATTTGAGAAAGATATTATGATATACGATATACGAAGAGACAACAGAACGCTCAATTATGGCACTCATTTGTGGCTCTTCTTCGAGAAACCGTGGTACATCTTCAAAATATGGATTCAAATCTGGCCTTCGGGATTGATGTTTTATGAGGAGAAATAGAGCACCCTTCCAATGAGAAATTCGTCGGAACTTGGACTATTTGGTGTCTTTCATCAAGAGCAGGCTAATGTCGACGCTGGGTTTCTCTACTCTTCGTCCCTTCCCTGAAATATATTACTTTGCCAGAGTACCCACCTATCCCTTCTGGCGCAAATTACCTCTGATATTGATCGCCTCCCATTACAACTACTACTACTATTCAAATATGTCATGGGGTACACATACGTATAAGAAGAATATGCGGATCAGCGTTAATCCAACTAGGTTTCATTGGACGAGTTGCTCGAAAATGTAAAGGAAAGGTAAAAGTTAGGTGCTGCTTCAATTTAGTTAGGCCACATTTGGAATGTGTGGTAAATATTTGGAAACCGTGGGGAAAAAAATCAATTAAGGAAGTTCGTAAAAGGTTAAGAGTAAATCCTCTATATTTTGTTTTTAAAATTGCTGCGAGAATAAGCGCCACGGGAATGTTGGGGAATTAGGTTGAGAGCTTATTTATTCAAGAAGAGACTAGGAGGGACTTAGGACTTTTAGAAAGGCACAGAACATTGGAGTTTTCTTGTGACCCATGGGAAATTCTCATGTCCCCAAGTTACACTGGTATATTCAACCACCGGGATAAAATAAAGATTCAGATGCGAATACGAGCTTATGTGCAATTGCATATTTATTCGTAAACTCTAGTAGTCCTCGCCGTACGGTATTGCCGCCGTTTGAGGGGTTTGGTATATGTTAAGATTTTACTTTTCAATTAATGCTGTTGACGCAATAAGAAAGAGGACACGGATCACATTTCACTGTGTGACGTCAAACGCTGTGTTTACAAAATAATCCCGTCGACCATCCGTTTTGATTCAGAAAGAAAATTGCGAGCCCAATTCATTGCTTAATCATTAATGTGAAATCTTGAATGTGCTTCGTTCCAAATTTCAGAATAAATGTATATTGGGTCAATGAACTTGAAGTCAGAGTCATCTGTTTTCTTTGTTTTTTTGCAACTGCCAGTCTTTCAAGTTGCAGAAGCCTTAACATTCATGTGGCTAAAGGCAATGAGGTGGCAATAAAATCGCCTTTTTGTTCGCAGTGAATAGGTCGAACGAAAGATAAAGGGGATCATGGATGAAATAATAACGGAGTAACAGAATAAAGATTTTCACGTCGAACCATGAACATGCCGAGTTATGGTGTCTTTCATCCTTTCAGCGTCCTCTTGTGGATAGTTCACGCGTGTGTTTCTATGGGCTCATGTGTGCGTGGGCGAATGTCCAGGGCAAGAGGAGCCGGGTGGCCGTCAAGGGACGACTGACTGTCGACCTCCAACCATTGTCCTCGCCCATCCTCCCTCGCCCCCGGCAGCGGGAACACGGCGACGACCACTCGGCGAGGGCTTCCTCTTCGTCGAGGGGAATGTGAGGTTGGCGGGCGGAAGACCGAGGGGAAGGGGTTTTGGACTGCCTTCGTCACGAAGACTCTCCCTGGAGTGGACTGTAGACCTCCCAGGCGGCACCACCGCGCACTCATCCACTCGACTAAGGGAGGAAACCGCCCACCCATTCTCCCTCCTTTCACTTCACCCCCCACTCTTCTCTCCATCTCCCTTCTCAATCAACTTCGTCTTCATCATCATCTCCATCGCCCACTCCGACTCTTGGTGCTATTCTAAGGGCGGTTGTTTGTTTTCGTTCGACCAATCCTCCCTCCGCGATGCGAGCCGGCGGGCTAATATTCTTCTCCGGGCGACGGCCGGTGGAACTGGAGGGGTCTGCTAGAATTTTCTCCGCCCTCCCAGGGTCTGCGTGACCTGTTAGCTGAGGAGGATATACCGTCCGGGCATGATGATGACGATGACAAGGAAGCAATGATGATCCCCAGATGTTCGAACGGTTCTGTCCGCGGTTCCTAAAAGATTTTGATGGTGTCTCTCTCGTCCATGGAAAAAATTATTCATGCTGCGACCCTAGTAACAATTTAGAAAAAACAGTAAATGATATAAATAGCTTGGAAATATAGTTTCCATTATCCATATATTTTGAGAAATTTAATTTACATACTTTTTTAGCATACACAATAATGAAGTCTGAAATCACAATACCATCTTTATTATGTTGAGCAAGGATTACATAGTCCTCTCCCGATTGCTTCACTCCCTGTTATATATTTGTACTCTAGTCTTTATTCTACACCTACAATTACATGAAACCCTGCAAGTCACCTCAATGGTGTCTGGCTGCAAATCTATATGTAATCTGTCTCGCGTCCAGCAAACTGACGGGTTTATCTCCAAACTCTATTTCTATTTTTTGTTATTTTATAATATGTCTAAAATTGGGCCTATGATAATTCATCGGAAGCTCCTGAAGTTATCTCTATTGTATTACAAACTGTATTTGCAGATAGTGATCCAAGAGTCTGATTGAATGCATCATAAACCATAAACACAGTAATCAACCCGAAGGTCGGCTTGGTAGGTGATGGTAGAGTTCACCCATCACACGAGGAGAATATTTTTAAGTGACTGTGTATCGAAAGATGATCCTCTGAATAAAATCAAGCTTTCACGCGAGTGATTCCCAAATCTTTCAATAATCCGGCGACGCCACCAAGTTATTGCATCGTGCTTCCGCTACGTCGCTTTGCGTTTTAGATTTCGTCGTAGACTCAGGCGGCGCTTTCGACGGAACGGCTACATACGAGGAGGTATTGTAAACTTCTCTTTATTCCTAAAAAAAGAATCGAGATCAAAATTTAACTTTTATTTGTTCTTCTTAAGACTTCTCTTCAAAACCACGATCGAGAGTTAAACATTTCTCCCAGCGTTTCTTGACCTTTCGAAGGTCGTCATTGCAGAGCTCAGCAGTTTGCATAAAAAACTACGGTACCACCTCTTGAATGGCATGATTTGTATTGCCAAATCACCGACTTTGAGTGAGCAGATGCATTATCTACAAGAAGACGGATGCTTTTGGTGATCGTAGGGCGCCGTTTAATTTTCAGGGCATCATGCGATTCGTTCAGCAGTGTGCTGTTATGGGTACCAGTCTAAACCTTCTCCTGGTAGCGTATTAAGATAACCCCACGACAGTCCTCAAAACATACAGCATGGTCTTCCCTGCTGACCTCTGCACCTTAGTCCTCTTGAGGGGAGCGGGAGGTGAGGGAGGTGAGCCGCTCTGCTTCTACCCTTTGCTCATCTCTTTGGATTCTGCATCATACTGATAGATCAAAGATTCATCAATTGCTACCAGTCGGCCAAAAAAATCCTCTTTGTCTTGCTCTATAAGATTCAAAATCTTCCATGACAGATTTCGCCGTGTTTGCCGCTGAAAAGGAGTCCGTAGTCATGGAAACCAGCGTGCTGACACCTTTGGCATGTGCAGTTCTTCGTGAATAATTTTCTACACACTGCCGTGACTAAAATAAGTCTAATTTATAACCAATTGGACCAATCTTCGGTCGAACACGTAGGAAATGGCCCTCCACTTTCTTCCCTGTGGCAGCGTTATCAGTGCGGCAGAGATGGTCTTCTTGGATCGCCTGTGAGGGACATGTGGCCCATTTGAAAATTCCGTTCCCTCCTCACAACCATGTCATATAACGGGCTATCATTTCCATAATCAGCCATCATTTCATCTAGGATTTGCCGGGCACAGTAGCCTTTCATATACATCTACACAATACCCCTCAAGCCGTCACAAGGACGTGTGGCAGGGGGTGGTAGGTCACCAACCATTCTATATACTTGTTCAAATACATTCTACTTACTTGTACATTCTCTTAATTTCCTCATGCACATGACACTCTGAGAACTACTCAAAAACCGTGTGGAAAGGAGGCGGCCGAACATCATTCCTGCAAAATGCCCACACATAGTACGAGCATTACATAGTAGCTGTCACCATGCCTACAAAAAGAGGACAAGAAAAATCATTAAAGAGGGCTGACACATGAAATATAAGCACTTACTACCAGTTAGTATTCGTTACATCCCAGACTTCCGGAATGAAGGAACTTGATCACAATGCGAATTCTCATTTTCTCCATACTGCAAGTTACTTCAATCGACGATTTCCTGAAAAAACCAATCAACATTAATAGCTGTAATTTACAACACTATATATATATATATATATATATACTTATATATAAAGAATGCATTACCATGGGAAATACATTTGGTTAAAATATCTCGATTATTTCTTAGTTATAATAAATTAAATTCGATACCCCCACGTACCTACTTTCCCATCGCCTCGCACTGCTTGCCGCGCGGCTCGTATACCGCGCCCGTCCGCCGCCGGAGGGTGCGGCGAGGGAGGGGGGTGAAGCGGTCCTCGACGGGGGTGGGGGGTAAGTGGGAGTAAGGAGGGTCGGGTCACCGAAAGAATTGCATCTCAAGAAGCGAGGGCGAAAAGGCGCGCGTCACGATGAGTCGGCTAGGGTCCATCGAGAAGCGAGAGTGGGATTCAAGATCGGAGGTTGGGTAGGACTGGAATATCGGTAAGGGAGTTATTTCTTGAGAGAATAATTTTGAGCGGACAATTGATACTCATTTTGCTCTTCCAGGCAAAAAAAGACTGGCAGACAGATAATGTATCCTGGCATTAACATATCTTTTATGTCTCAGAACATTTTATTATGCCCACTTTCTTCTCCACTTGTGTCTGGAGGGTTGGTGCCTCGTATTTATGCTCTATGCTTTATCATAGTTCACCAAGTTCTCGAATGAATGCCTAGGATATCATGATGGGATATAAATCATAAGATTTGTTCGCGGTAGACCTCCGAGGAATGCTTTTCCCTGCCGGTCTCTCCAATCCGAATGTCTCATTGTGCTGACACCCTAAATCTCCTACTTCGCGTATTTCATTCAGTGCCTTCTTCTGTAGTTCCGATTATTTTCCCTTTGCATTTATTCCATTGTGTGGTTTTCAGTAAACTATTACGGCCTAAAATCTTTACATTTGAATGTTGCCATTTTGATGACGAGTAAAGAACATCATCTAAACGGTCCGCTTATTTATGAGAATTTATATAGCGTGCGTTTATACTTACAAACAGCATTATGTATCTTAACAATACACTTACACCACTTCATGCTACGTACGGAACAATTATTTCCTCCAATTTCAATTGCCTTTCATTGACTTTTCCTATCATCCGCTCTTCAAGGACCACATTAATTATCGCATAATTCTATTTTATGTCACCATCCTCGGTCGCTTTCAACTTTCTTCTCTTTGCTTCCACTATTGTCCATGTCCTCCTGCCATAGAAAAGTTCAAGTCATATAGTATATATTTGCATGGACCGTATTTTAATGACAGGGAAGGATTTAATTTACACGGTAATATATACATATAATATATATATATATATATATATATATGTATATATAAAACGTTCATTTCCAAAGTATATTTGATAAACACCGACTGTGGTTTGAAATTTTGAGTCTTTATGAAAGCCAATCATCAACACCATGATCAATTCATATTGCACCTTGTGACATAGTTAACAGCGTCATCTTATTTTCAAAATCTAAACGTATCTAAATAATACCTCGCAAGAGCATGTGCTGGAGGTTGGTAAGAAATTAGCTGTGCTTGCGTAAATGTTGGTTTACATAAACTACCGTCACACATATATTTGGTTGGGAAAAAAGAAATCCATTTTTGCGTGAAATTCAAAACTTCATTTAAGATGTTTCGGATCGCCCGATTTGGGTCAAATATGCACCGTTTTGTTGTATAATTTGTTGCCATTTTAAAGGTAGCTTCATAATGCCTCTCTCGTAGAGGTCTTGGTCTTTATTGGCGAAACATTCTAGTAATCTCTTTTCACAATCTTCTCTTGATCGCAATTCCTTATCACTCAGGAAGTTTTGCAATGCGAGAAAAAGATGGTAATCCCTTGGTGCCAGGTCCGGACTATATGGTGAATGCATTGTAACCTCCCAACCAAGCTCCCTGAGTTTCTGGCGAGTCACTACCCGCCACTACTATACTTTAAAAAATTCTTCTTGGAATTACTTTTATTACTTTTTTTCACCAAGAAATACTTATAGCCACCTGGCTGGATGAAATTAAACCTATTTACAGTTATTTGCACTTAAGTCGGTAAAACCAAATCATGATTAAAAAATAATAATTTTGTCAGTGGGTGTCAAATATAATACATACCAGAGCAATTTCTTGTTTAAAAAAATCATCCCATTTTACCATTGTCCCCCACAGGTGACACATAGACACTATATAGGTAAACACCCATTGGTAAAGGAAAAGGAAGGGATCATCCTTTGGGTAGATTTGGCTACACCGTCCTAAATCTATTATTGGCATCGTCGCGAGTTACATCTACGACTTTAACACACTGTGCATGTGAAACACCATACAAGTTGATCTCGTAAATATCAAAATCTACATAATATCCCGCAAGAATCCTCATAGGTGTGTGGCGGGGAGTGTTAAGGCACCAGACATAAGTCTACAAATATTAGTTCATATATACACTTGAGTATATGTTTGCTCATGTACACAAACCTCATGCACATACACAATACAAGCATATTTATACCGCGCTGAAATTGGTGTGTCTGAAAATACATTTTTGTATTAAAACGCATTCAGGTGGTTGAGTTTGCTTTTGTTCTAATGTCACATCGTGAGAAGGAGAACGAGTAATTGAATGTCTATGATGGGATTTTCCTCTTTCCTATTATGTCTCGGAGATTGGATCCACTACTGTAATTTGGGACCTTAATAATACCCCTGGTGTTGCACTCAAACACTATTGTGTTCTATACTTTTCTCAAAGTCTTCAGTCTTGACTACTCTATCCGTTAATCCAGGGGATCCCGGCCTTATTCCATCAACATACCCGTCACGCCTACTCCTTTCCTCCTTTCTATTTAAATAGCATCTTCAACGGAACTCTCCGTACCAACTACATTCTTCCTCTATCCTTAATTCGTGTTCCCCCTCGGCCAACACGTAACTTGAGTCTGATGAAGAATCCAAATTTCCATCTCTCGATCTCTCAACGTTCCCTATTCCATCGAATCTTAATTCCCTAACCATTCAGCATCCTTTCCTGGACCTCTCTTCCTCACTCACCGCTCTCACCTCCTTCCTTAAACGCCAGATCGTAGTATCTTAGCCCTTTCTGCATGCATATGTGTTCTACTGCTATCTTATAGCTGTTCTTGACGATTTTTTTGTTAATTTTTTACAATCGTTTATTGCTGTTACCCTTTCTTTTTCTTAATTTATATTTTATGTATCGCCTGTCAGCCAATTTAAAGGCCTTTCTGCCGTTTTCGGCTGTTTTGTTAAATTATGAATAAATAAATTAATTAATGCTGATCAGAAGCCATATGAAATGTATCAAAAATAAAAAAAAGTCAAACCATCATTTGAAACGAAATTTTCTCTCTTAAAGTAAATTATTCTCACCCCTCTAAATAGTGCAAAGATACAAAAGGCATCTTCACGGCGTGAAAACATTTTTGATTCGTGTAACATTGTAGGTATTTCCTAAATATTTGATTTATGAACCTATTGAACTTGTGTCATTCAAGATCATTTGTTTTCGACAGAATTTTACTTCAATTGTCTATCGATAGAAATAAGCATTTTATGTAGGCAACTAATACCATAAAAAGTCCTCTGAAAGCTCGATCAGGAAACATGTAGTACGAAATTTGACAACATAGCCTACACATCGAGAAGTTACTGGGAGCGGTAATAGATATTGATTTGTAAGTTATAAGGGAATGGGCGGTATTAGCTGCTAAGATAGTTCAATCAAGGGAATACGGAGAGCGGAAAATGTCTGATTACAATATTTTAGATAGTGATCTCTGATGACTGGCAGGTTTTACGAGAGACTCAATCCAGGGTTATGCTTCTTCCCCCTTTGCAAGGAGGATCCCGCTTGTGAGAGCCCGTCATTAGGGAGGCCTTCGGTAAATATTTGCATTTGCATCTTACCATGCCAGCCAGCACAAAGGCGCGTTCGGAAGAATTTTTAGGTCACCATCCGTTAAAGTAATTGGTGATAAAGCGTTCATTCGGTATCATTTCGTATTAAGGAGTTTCGATTTTCGTGCGCAATGGTTCCTCTCGTCTTTTTTTCACAATTTGTGCCGGAAAAAAATGATTTCTTTTATACGTCGATTGTACATTCGATTTACCTCAGATTCTCACTGTTATCTCCTCTACCAATATCACGCGGCATTAACATTATGCTTTCTGTGCGTCTTGCTAGTAAACGAATGATTTTATTTTTTTTAAAGTTTAAGTAATGCCTGGAATCACTGAATAAATGAAATTCAAATTACTAAACCGTCACTATCTAATCATCATACTACTTTTTGGTGTGAAAAAGTCCTAGTAAGTTTATTTATTCAGTGGTAATGAATTTTCACAAGTAGAGTCTCAAAACCATCGAGTTCAATATCTGGAATACTTGTGCTTTCAATTTCTCTCGACCGAGTATTTCCAATAAAATAACGGGACGTTTTCATAGCGTTACTTGAAGAAACGCTCGGAATTCATCCATATCCTGTTCGATTCCGAAATCGCAACCAAGTGGACACGAGCAGTTGAGCGAGGGACGGAAATGAAAGAATTCCAATTCTCCCGACCCTGTTTCTCCACGCGCGATCTTAATTAAAACCCTTTTTTTGCACAAATTTCATCTCACACCCCCGATTCATTGCACAGACGGAAGGAACATTGGACGTATCGGGTTTCCGCTAATTTCCCTCCCCCAAATAAGTTCTCTCGGCGGGGAGGGAAGAAAGGGTCGCCTTCGTCCGTATAGAAGAACCCAAACGCGGCCCACCGGTGGTGCTGCGGTCGAGATGTGAGAGTGGCGGGAGAAAGCATCGCTCTCGACAAACAAGAGGTGCGGTCGTCCAACCCTCCTCCCCCGCCCCCGACACTCTCTCCCCCCCCCACCCACTCCTTGCGTGTTTACGTGCGAAGAGGTTTGGGGGATGCTTCGCGGAAAATTGACGGCGACGCGACGACACTCGTGTTAATACTAATACATAGGGGGGTTGGTTGGAGGGTGCAGGTTGGAGTGTGGGAGGGCGATTACTCCATTTTCCGGGAAAGGAGGCGGAGGATCGGCCGCGGCTCTCCGCCACTCCAGAGGGCGGCTGGAGTGCTGGAGCACTCACACATAACACGGCTCGCATGAATTGTAATTGGGGCGCGCGAGGCGGTTACGGCGCCCGCCGGACTCCACTCCCGCCCACTCTTTGCCTCCCACACCCAGTGCGGCACGCCGTCTCGCCCACCCACACCTCCTCATTGCTCTCCACCGCACCCCGCCTCCACTACCCGGCCCAACCCCCCATTGTCCGCCGGCTGGGCTCCGGAGAGTCTGGTGTTTGCCCGGCGACTCGTTTATGCCATTAGCGAGAGCTCGCGATCCACGCTCTCCCTCACTACGCCCTCCTCGCCGCCCCCTCGCCCCCCCTCGCCCCCACATAACGCACACAGGGACGCAAAAACTCTCACCCCGCCTCCTCGACCTGCTCTTCCTCCCTCTCCCATCCACCCCCGTCCCCCGCTGGTCCCTCCAAAAACGCACGCGGTCAACTCCCACGCCTCGCTTATGTCCTCCCCCCGTCACTCACACATCCACCACTGCTCCGTGTCCTGGCTACGTCACCGGTTCGCCACTCCCTTTGACAATCTCCCATTCCCGCTCCCTACCTCTCCGACCCATCCCACCCCAGCCTTAATTCTTTGCTCGCAATATTTGCGTTCCTCGCCCAATTCAACCTCCCTCCCTCCCTCTATCCTCTCCCTCTTCCCCCCCCCCCCGTGGTACTCAACCTCCCTCCTCCCACCAACACACGCACACAAAATCACCCACACTCTATGTATACTATCCTCGTCCACTTCCCTTCCATCTATCCTTCCGCGCCCACCCCTCCCAAACCTTTCGCTTTGCGATGCTCGCTTGTTTATTCTGTCCGCCCCAGGTTTTTTCTTTTTTCCTTCGCCAGGGCGCGTTTTTTCTCCTCTTCCTCCTCTCGTTTCAAATTTTTTCCGTGTGCCCGCTAATCGAGGAGGGTGGGTGGGTGGGTGGTTGGTGGTGGTGGCCGGCGCATAAAAGCTCGGACGAGGTGCCCGGCGAGCCTCTCGCGCTGAGCACGCCCTGCCTTCCGCTCTTTCCCGTTTGTCTTTTGTTATTTATTTACTTTTTCGCCGTTTTTTTTGTTTCCGTTTCGCTATTTTTTTTAAACTCCCGAGTCCGCGCCACGCTCTCCGCGAGAGGGCCGCGTTGCGCCCCGTCGGGGCGAAGAGCGGAGGGAGGAGAGGGTGCAGGGGGCAAAGAGTGAAGCATTTCGGAATTGCGGGCGAAATCACCGCGTGTTTGTGTTTTGTTTTCCGTTCGGAAGGTGGGTGGAGGAGAAAGGGGGGTCGGGGGTGGGGGAGAATCGGCGGTGGCGAACATCCCAGGGATTGGGTGAGCCAACGGCCGAGTTTTTCTTTCGTTTTGTTAGGGTGGTGGTCTTTATATTTTTTCACTCTCCCGTGGAGGGATGGCTGCGAGAGGGTGAAGGTGAGGGCGGGATAGAGAGAGAGGGACGTGTAGGAAAAAAATTGGAGAAAAAAACAAGTGGGGGAAGACCGAGAGGTATTTAGCGGTGGCGCTTGCGTTGCTTGTTTGTCATTTGTCATTTTGATTTTTCCGCGAAACTCTCCCAGGACTGGCCTGGGGGGAATGTTTTGCCGGAGATTATTTTCGGCAATTTCGAAGTGAAAGGAGTCGTTTTGTGTTTTTTTCCTCCCTCTCGCCAATTCTCTCCTTCCCACTCCCCCCCCTCTCTCTCTTTCTTTTCGTCTTTATTTTTTATATTTATTTTTTTGAAATTTCACCGAGTTCGTACGCTCACGCATATACGATGGGGGTGGACACACACATACACACGAGAACGCAGGGACAAATGCAAACGCGTTCCACTCGCTTGAGTAATTCCCGGGGAGTCAACCCTGCGTGATGATTTAATTTAATTCCGTGCGTGGAGTGAGGAGGGAGGCGGGGGTGTGGGTGGGCTGGGGAGGGGTTTAGGGTTAGTTGGAAGGGTGAATCCGCATTTTATGTGTTTGTGTGTGTGTTGTCGCGTATGGAAAAGAGACCGCGGGCGCCTAGGTCCCTTTTATTCAAGCTCCATTGGTTTAACTCTTGATTAAATTTTTTTCCCGCGAGCCTTGTTTGTCGTATTTGTCCGAGCGAACTCCTCACTCCGAATCCGGTCGTGGGGGAGGGTTCAAAAGTATTGGGCAAAAGCATATCTCTCTTTCTCACTACTCTACGCCGTCACGCCCCGAATGAGGCCAAAGGTCGCGGGTTCAAATCCCAACCCTTCTCCACGCCAGAGGCGCGGGCTTTGCGTTCTAATGCCTGTTCTGTTTAGGATTACCGTCCTCTGACCACCCAATGTCGTAGTTTCTTTTTCATAATTGCCGTCACATTTTCCACAGTTCGGGTTTATCATTGTTGGACGTGATAAGGGGCGCGTCTCTTACGAACGGTTCATGTCCGAACAAATGCTGCCGTGGTTGCAAAAATCATTTACATTCAACAAAGACCAGCATTCATGAAAGGAAATAATAGCATCGTTCGAAATATAAGTTTCATTAAAAGGATGATATAAAAGGAGAAAGATAGGTCCTCTCTATCTCTCTCATCAGCCTATCTCTATCAGCCTAATGGCAAGCCTTAGATTAAAAACTTATTGATAATGATGAACGTATTATCTAAGAGATATGGAATCTGCTTGATCAAAATTACCGTCAGCTATCTTGATTAGATCAATTATGCTTGTTTGAAAATATATTTTGTAGAGGTTTGTTTTGTTCGAAGTGTTATATTGTTCAAGGTGAAGGGAGATTCCAGCCCAGTGTAGAACGCTTATTATCATAGGACATCTTAGATTTGTAGACAAATAGAAACAGTCAGATTTAAAAATAATATCTATGACACTCATCAAACTTAGGTCCAATTCAACATTTTCAATTTTGTCTGGTGCTCCCAAAGCAGATGGCGCGAATTTATTCCTTTGGGCTATGAGGATGCAGTTCAAAAAACCATTTCAATTACGATGTAATTTCCTCCCTACTATTTCTTTCTCTATATGAAAACTTGCACGACAAATACAATAAAACAGCCTGCAAAATACCAGGTCAATTTTATGGAACAATTTTAATTTTATTAAAGAATCATTGTAATTTTTGTGGCATATATAATGCATAAGAAGTTGTCACTAGTGGACAAAGCCAAAACACAGAAACACAAAAAAAGGGAAACTCACTCGGCATCGAATTTCCGGTGGTCCAAACCACATTTCTCAAGGAAAAGAAGGACAGAGATTTGTCTGAATAAAAAATTGAAGCATTCAACTGATAAAACACTTTGTAATATACTACCTTGATCAAAAAGTTCCCGGAATTTATTCAGAAAATTAAAAATACAAGTTTATTCATCTAAATCTATATTGTCCCCTTCAAAGTAATCCCCATCGACTGCAACACACTTATGCCAGCGCTTGATCCAATCCTCGAAACATTTTTTATATTCGGTTTTCGGTATGTCCATCAGTGCTTCCTGCGATTTTTCCATTACTTCCTCTCGGCTGCTAAAACGCGTTCCCCGTAATGGTTTTTTAACTCGATTGAACAGAAAGAAGTCACAGGGAGTCAAATCAGGTGAATTCGGTGGCTGTTGGATGGTATTTGTTGCATTTTTCGCCAAAAAATTACGAATAATGATAGCACTGTGCGACGGTCTCGACGCACTGTGCGACGATTTCTGGTCTCTTTCGGCGAATTGCTTCACGCAAACGTCTCATAACGCCCAAATAATACTCTTTGTTTACTGTCTGGCCTTCTGGCAAAAATTCATGATGCACTACACCGCTGTAATCCATGAAAACCGTCAGCATTGCCTTCTTTTTTGACTGAAAACGACGTGGTTTTTTTGGTCTCGGCTCATTTGGTGAACGCCATTCACTTGCCTGATGTCTGGATTGCGTATCGTACTCATAAACCCACGTCTCATCTCCAGTAATGATCCTTTTGATGAATGTGGGATCGGATTCAGCCTCGCAAATCATGTCTTTTGCGACGTCAACACGGTCTCTTTTTTGCATGAAATTGAGGTCTTTTGGCACCAACTTTGCTGCTACACGACGGAAACTCAAATCATTAACCACAATGTCTTGGGCGGATCCATAGGCAATGTTCAAGTCCTCCGCTATTTCTCTGATGGTTAATTTGCGGTTATTGACCAACATTTCTTTTACTTTATCAATTTTTTCACCGACTTTCGATGTCGATGGTCTGCCACTGCGTTCATCATCTTCGATTGACTCACGACCACTTCTGAACCGCTCGTGCCACTGGTAAACGACCGTTTTTTTTTAGAGAATCGTTGCCGAAAAACTTTTCCAACATTTCCAACGTCCGTGCGCCACTAAATCCATTTTTTACGCAAAATTTAATACAAGTTCGTTGTTGCAAATTTAAATCCATTTCTGCAATTGTAAAAAATCGCCAACACACACAGAGATAGATGTACTCTTGGCTACGTAACTTTTGCAAATGTCAAGTTATGACACTAAGATTTAAAGGGAATATCAACAACAGATGTACCAATTTAACAAAAAAAACAGAACTCAAATCGGAAGGATGGGAGCGCCACACGGTGGTTCTTCCGGGAACTTTTTGTTCAAGATAGTATTCAAGGATAGAGATTTGGTGGCCAGCTTTCAGTTCCCTCTTTTGGATTCGGGTGAGATCTATGAATATCAACAAGCTAGACCAAAAGTGTGCGGTTTTAAATACATCTCATCCATCTGGGAAAGCTCAGGCAATGCAAAGGATAGAGCTAATCTCAGGTAATGAATGTCACAATTTCAAACGCAATAGAATTTAATTACGTGGGCTCCAACGTCGTTCAAGGAGAGAAAGTCGAGATTACCCTGATTCTCAAGTATACAAAACCGCCTCGTAAAAGTTTTTTTTGGGAGGTAATTTTTATATTATACACATTTCAAAATTGGCTGGATTAAACGTTTTTTAATGAATATGTATTTTTATGTTCTTCTGTTGGCCTGAGTTTCTATGGATTTCCAATAAGTTTTTTTATTGGCCATAATATATCAACCTCTCCACATTTTACAAATTTGATATAGTGGTCAATAAGCTTGCGCGTTTCGATGACTCCTAGAGCTGCGCTAGTGGAAGCAATGCTATTTGCTTCTGGTAAGGTCACCCATGTCAGATAGGTAAAATGAGAAGAGCAAGACAAAAGGTAGCCCGTGCAGCGTCTGTTCCTCAGTGAGGCGGCTGCAAAGACGTAGTGGAGCGTCCATTGAGTGATGGTGTAACATTAGAAACTCTATTGAGGAAGGCAACGGGAAATCAACTCCATTAAATATGCCCTGCAACTATGATGGACATAGATAGAATTATGAGCCCTGGCAACTACTAGAGCCGGCCTTCTGGGCCGTGTGTCTTGCTCGAAAACAGAAAAACGTAAATCATACAGGGAACCAACATAACAAACGTAGATATAAACTAAGGATATGTCTTGAGGAAAGACATTCATAAAATTCGTGAAAAAGGCAATGATTCATAAAATTAATTCAAGGATTCACAAAGAGGACACTTGGAAAATGTATTGAGAGAGTTAAAGAACTTTGTTGTTTTACGTTAGTTAGGCCCCACTTATAGTACGCTGCGAGTGTATGAGATCCTCGCGAGAAAGGCTTAGTTTTGAAGCTAAATCGAGTGCAAAGTAGAGCAGCTAGGTTGGTGAAAAATTGCAATGAACAACGTAGCAGTGTCATGACACTATTGGGAGAATGACGACATGGGCCACTAGTTATCCGTGGGTTAAAATACAGGTGAAATATACTGCGTCAATTTTAGGCAGGTTACCTATCTGAGGGTGCTAAAGGCATACGAAAAATGTGTAGCTTCTTTATTTAACTTTCCCATCACATTTTCCCAGTACTCTTCTTATAAATCCCAATTTTTTGTTAGCTTGTCCACATATAGTATTTCCCATATGTTTCACCCAGGAGAGGTTTCAAGTGAGGGTAACGCCTAGGTATTTAATTAAGTCCAGGCATTCCATTTCGGTGTTCCCGATTCAGTAAGCATCCGAAAGGGAATTGCTCTTTTCAAAAAAATTCATCACTGCGGACTTTTGTTAGTTTAATTCTATTTGGCAAGTGTCACACCAGCGTTGTATAGTATTAACGTCATTTGATAAAGCTGCTGGGTCTTCAGGATTACGGATATCTCTGTAAACCACTCCATCGTCGGCATATAAACGTGTCTTACTAGTGACTACGGAGTCAATGTTGTTAACGTAAAGTAGGAATAAACGAGGTCAGATAACATTTCATTGAGGAACACCTGAAGTAACTTCTACTGCATTTGACCTAACTCCATCTATAGTATGACTACTTTTTGTACCCGACATTTCAAAAAGTCTTTGATCCACCCAGGATATTTTTATCCTGGGTGGGATATATTTATATATATATTTATTATTTATATATTTATAAATATTTTATTAATATATTATATATATATATATATATTTATTTTGATATATATATTTATGCCATATGGTTCTACCTTTGCGAGTAGTTGACTATGAGGTACTTAGCCGAAAGCTTTCTTAAAGTCTAGAAAAATCGCGTCCACTGAAACATTGCTCTCTCTCGAAAAAAAGAATATCACGAACAAAAAGCGCAAGTTGTGACTCGCAGGATCTACCTTTTCGGAAACCGTGCTGATTTTTAATTGATAACTCCTGATTATCGAGGTGTCTAACGATCGATCTAGCAACTATATGTTCCATAACCTTGCACTAAATGGATGTGAGAGAAATAGGTCAGTAATTACTCGGTTCCTCTTTGTCTCCGTTTTTAATAATGGTATTACGTTAGCCGTTTTCCAATCTCTGGGAAACTTGTAAACTACTAGCGACTTTTAAAATACCATTTATAGATACAGCGCATATAGATTTCCGAAGTTAGATCCTTAAATATACGAACGGGTA
The DNA here is from genome assembly GCA_037158775.1 of Hetaerina titia. NCBI lineage: Eukaryota > Metazoa > Arthropoda > Insecta > Odonata > Calopterygidae > Hetaerina > Hetaerina titia. The sequence goes on from CM073778.1 coordinate 85,712,969, forward strand.
TTTGATCGGGCCCGGAGGATTTATTAGGCCTAATATTTTTCAGCAAGCGTTCTATTCCATTATATGAGATTTCAATTATGGGCATGGGTGGGCCGGGACGATTTGGTGTGTACTTGGAGACATTCGGTGAAATAGATGCTTTGAAAGAAGAAATTTAATAAGTTAGCCTTTTCCAAACTTTTAGTTAAATTCTCGACTTATATCATTTTTGAGTGAATTAACTGTAATCTTATTTCCCTGAACCTCTCTGACGTACGATCAAAATGCTTTCGGATTCTCTTTCAAATTTTCTGCTAATCTTTTCCTTTGGAACTCGCTTAACGCTTTCCAAAATTCATTCCTGGCATTCGCCCTAGATATCTTGTAATCATAAGTGAACCCATTATTTTTGTCGCTAGAAATATCATGACTAATATTTTTCTTCTTGGTGTGACATAGCCTTCGACGTCGCAATGCTTTTCTAACATCCGCGTTGTACCATATAGGTTCGTTGTTATATTTTATAAATTTACTGGGAATGAACCTGCTACTTGCTGAGCGCGTGATCTCAAGAAAGTGATTTCACGTATCCTCAGTATTTTGATGATTTTTATCTTTCTTAAAATTTGCAAATTTACTCTGGAGCACGCACTTTAGGCAATTTTAGTCCGCTTCTTTAAACAAGTAAATTTTCCTTTGAGGCTTCTTATTTCGGACCCCATGAAGCGAAAAGTTAGCATTTACTGCCCTGTGGCCACTTATTCATTTTATAGTCTCTGTAGTTTCTGAAGTAGGATAATTTATTGTGTATGTTTTTAAATCAAACAAATGTTTAGAGGTTAGCCTTTGCGCCTGGCCATAGATTAAAGTATTGCATAAATGAGATCCATATTATAAATTTTTGCAGTTTATGGAATCCTCACGAAGTTGGATTAGTTGTCGAATTAAATTGCGTGCCGCGTAGAGGAGCTAGATTTGTTAAACGCTTAGATGATAAATTTATTAGCTTATCCAAAATATTAGAGGAGCTAGGCTGGGAATCATTCACGGAGCGTAGGTTAAATTACAGATTGAAGCTCTTGTATAAATTGGAAGGATGTCTCTTTAGCAGTAATGTTGAAAATGTATTATTACCCTCATCGCACTACTGTAGGAGAGACCATGTTAGTAAAATTAGGGAGATTAAGTTTAGCACAAATATATTAAAGATGTCATAGTTTCACGAAAGATAAGAGATTAGAATGGCATTGTCCGACACGTTGGTGGGGGATAACATTGGGCATCAAAATTAGTCTGGTGTGTAGTCACCCCCTGCCACACCCTAGCAGTGGCTTACATGGTGCTATTACGCCAAATAAATTGCGTAGGTAGCTTCTGACCTACAGATTGGAATCCATATGAATAGCGGAATAGAATGCATAAAAGAGAACCGTTTCTGCTAGATTAGGGAATTGGATTCCTGCAAAGATGTTGAGGACTGTGAGATTAGGAAATATTAAGCGAAATATGGAGAAAGGATACTGAGAAGACATTCTAGGGTTGCGCGAAGTGAGACGATAGAATAGCGGTGATTACTGGAATGATATTTACATAGTAATAGAGAGTGGGAGGGCTGGAGGGCCAGAAAATCAACATGTGGTGGCCATAATACTGGATAGGAAACCGGGGAGAAGGGAATGAAACGAGAAACAGAGATAAGTCAGGTGTACATGTCCATGCCAACAAGCAGCCACGGGGAGGAAGAAGTGTGTGCAACCAATTAGGAGAAATAATTGCGAATGTACCTTGAGAAAACACCTAATAAAAATGGGAGATCGGAATGCGGCAGTAGGTAAAGGGAGGGACGGAAGGGAGACGAGGAGTGCCCACGGTTTACGCGAAGGGAACGAACACGGGAAGAATACTATTTCTCACCTCCGCGGAGAGAAATAAGAGAATTATAACTAATACATGGTTTAACCATCACAGGAGATGTAGTTACGCTTGGAAATTTCTTGAAAGTACAGAAAATATGATATCATATTAGTGTTAGGCAGAGATCTATGAATCGTCAGATTAACTCACAAAGCTCCCCGGGGATCACAATTTAGAAGTCATTAAGGGTGACGTTCATTTTAAGAGAATGAGAAAGGGAAGGAGTAAAATGGAATAGAATGTAAAGAACTTAATTGAGACGAAAAGGAATGAGTAGTAGAAGGTATTTCAAAAAACAATGAGAAAGAATAAGGGGACGGGTACATTAGAGATTGGAGTGGTAAATACGAAAAAGAATTGGAAAACAATGGATTGAAGAAGATGATTTAGAGAGGGAAGTGGAGGAACGTGAACACGGAATAAGGGAGCTAAATGACAAGGTGCTGGAGTGAAGGGTGAGACTTATAAGTCAAAGGAATTATGGGGAAGAGAGCAGTATGATGGTATGAAGAGTTTATGAAGCCGAACGAAGCGGACACGCTATTCGGAAAAGTAAAAGGAGTGTAATGTAACAGAGAGGAAATTCCGTTTGGACTATTGCAGTCGCAATGGGTGAAATATTAACCGAAGAAGAAGACAATTTAACATGGTTGAAAGAATACATAGATAATCTATACGGCAGTGATAATACTCAGGGACTAAAGAGATAGAAATGAAATATGACGACAATGAGGATTTCTTAGGACCAGTAACACATGATTTCGTGGCAGAAAACATTAAGAGAGATAAAATCAAACAAGACCGTGAGAATGAATAACATTCCAGCGGAAACATTCCAAAACTTTGGCAAACGTGAAAGGAAGAGTTTTTATGACTTCATTCATAGAATTAATGAGGAAGAAATTTTCTCACCCTTTATTAGATCGGTAACAAAATCCAACTGAGAGAGGAGGGAGTCAGGAATTTGTGAGGATTATACAGGGTCGCACCCAAATGTGGTAGGACTGGTTTTCTCTGGCGCGAATGGAGCGGTGGAGGGGGATCTGCCTGGCGGGGTAAGGTGGAGGAGGCTCTAAGCAACAGACCGACACCAATCTCAGTCGCCTGCGGGCTGTCGTTGAGTGAGGACACCGTTTTTAGTGAAGCAAGGTTTTTGTCCGGGTCGAAAAACAAAATGAATCTGAATTTAGAGCAACGTTATTCCGTGAAGTTTTGTGCGAAACTCGGGAAGACGGCAACTAAGACCCTTGATATGATCAAGCAGGCTTATGGGGATACTGTCTTAAGCCGTTTCACAGTATTTGAGTGGCACAAGTTGTTTAAAGAGGGTAGGGAGCTCGTTGAAGACGACCATCGCTCCGGACGGCCGTCGACGGCAAGAACCGACACGAATGTGGACAGAGTGAGGACACTGCGGAACACAGACCGACACTTAACCAGCTAAAAAATTGCGGACCAGTTGGGTCTGTCTGCATCCAACGTCCAACGCATTATTTCACAGGATTTAGCCATGCGCAAGGTGTGCGCCAAGATGGTGCCGAAAATTCGTGCCATGGCACGCTCGTCGTCAGACAGCTCCTGGCCAAATGCGGCGTTGCCACTTTGCCGTACCCGCCCTATTCTCCCGATCTGGCACCACCGGTTCTTCTTCTTCCCTCTGATGAAAAGACAGCTCAAGGGACGACGTTTTGACTCGATAAAGGTTGTTCAAGAGGCTTCGACGAGGGTCATCAACGGCATCCTCAAAGAAAATTTCCAGCGGGCGTACGGGGAATGGGAGCAACCTTATACTAAGTGTGTAGCAGCTCAAGGAGCATACTTTGAAGATTATTAAGTCGATGTAAGTATATCTTCAATAAAATTCTTGTAAAAAAATCAGTCCTACCAGTTTTGGGTGCGTCTCTGTATGGATTAGGACAAACTTGTAGATTTCACCCAACTACGTACATTGCGATACGATTGTTATCGTCACGTATGTGATATCTTCAAGTGCAATCATACAATACATTTCACAAAAGTGACGAAACAAGTAGTATTAAAATTAATTTTGGTGAAATCTGCAAAGGTTAACCAATTCCTCAAGATGAAATTGCATCTTGAGGAAATATTGAGAAGTTCCAAACACTACACTCTCCAATAGGACTATTAGTTTGATTTTACAAGCAAAATGGACGATAGATAAGATGAACTGCTACATGATGGGAATGAGCGCAATTGAGTCCATAGGTGAAGATCAGTTTGATTTTAAATCGGGAGGTGTACGCATGCTTCCACAATAATAATGTCACTGGTGGAAAGAGAGATTGATTGAAACCATAATGTATTTGTATAATTTGTGGATATTGAGACGGCGATCGACAGGGTAAACTGGGAAAAGTAGAGACAAATTTTGGAGAACATTGGAGTAGACTGGAAAAATAGACGAGTTATTCGGTAACTTTACATTTCTCAGACTGTACAAGCGGGGATATGGAATTGAAGGTTCGGGATGGATGGTGTGAGGAAGAGAAGGTATAACCAAGAATAACCATTACCACGTTCATTTTAATATATATGAAAGGAAAATTGTAAGCAAAGCATGGAAGAACCAAGAAGCCTCACGTAAAGACGTGAAGAAAATGCTAGTGAAAACTTCAATGACGAGAGTAGTATTGTACGAGTATGGTTCAGAAACTTAGTTGCTGATACAAAAGATAAGCGGAGACTGGAGGTTTTTGAGATGTGAGTGAGGAGAAAGATACAGAAAAAGAAATGGACAGAAAGGAAAACCAAAAAAGAAGTTCAGAAGAAGGCATGGTAGGGGAAGGGAGAAACTCGCAGGAGCAGAAAAACTGTATGATCTAGATAGAGAGAGGCTATGGGTTGCTGAAGACGGTGATACACGTAAATGGAAATGCTGGGAAGGTGAAGTAGAGGATATGCATTTTGAATGAAAATAGGCATTTTGAATGGAATTAAAGGAGTTAGAAATTATGCAGAACTATTGCTGAGTAGAGCAGAGCTATTTCTGCAAAGAATAAGCTATTGCAATAAATGGTTTGGTGGTGTTTTTTGTTGCTGGTTAAGGCTTGAGAATAGAGCAAAGTATAGGGCCAAACTGTATCGAAAAAAAACCCTAACCCGGGGGACTTCCGCTAATAATAATGACTTTTTCAAACAAACGAGTTATTATTCCGTAGTGAAACCTGACAAAATGACGATGAAATACCCCAAAGTTGAACGTATGAATAATATCCCTAATCAATTCACTTTAGCTTGATATGTATATGCCATAACTTATGCAGCTGACTTCTCCACGTTATTCATACGTGTACAACGTACTTAACGCAAAATGAAGAAATTATAAATTACTTCTGTTCATATGCAATAATTGCTACTGGTATCTTCTGTAAGGTTATCCTTGGCGTTATCGAAAGTGGAATATGAGTGGATAATTTTATTTGTTGTTTTGAAAAATATTTCATAGTTTCAACATCAAGGTCTGCCAATCTCTCTTATTTTCAGCTTAAATATTTCAGCAACCCTAGGCTACAAATATGGAAACAGTGAATGAACGCAATCATATAGAATTTCGCCCGCCTTGAATGAGAGACAAAGAAAAGGAATTTTTTATGCCCAAGGCTAAGAGCGAACACCAAAGACGAAATGGACAGGCAATATGAGGGGAAAAGATAATACGTAGTAGCGAACAAAAATAGGCGCAGGGTCTAAAGAGCCATATACATTTGATGCAATTTGAGATAAAATTTCGGGAACATAATACATGCGGCAAATTTAATGAAATATTACCCCGAGAAAATCATAGGTCCAACTCGCTGGCTAAATGGACGTTAGAAAAAAGAGCTTTCATCAATTATGAAGTCACCATCGGATAGGAACGAATGTGGTCGCAGTGAACCGATCTTAGATTGAAAAAACTAATGATAAGATTTGAAGGATCTCGGGGTTGAATCAAATTTGAATAAGTATCAGGACATTAGGGAAAGGGGGTTCCTAAGAATGAAAGCACGCAGTCAACCATTCGTCGCGTCCTTCTTCATTTGGAGACGAATGAAAGACACAGTGTAAACAAATTGAGCATGCGTAATGGAAAATGAGGCAATAATCGTACTCATCTTTACATGCTGCGGCATAAAACTCGGGAGTCTCGTCTCGCACCAATATTGCGCATATAACATTCTTTTGTTCCCTCTCCTTCCCCGCACGGCCGCAGAGCAGCCAGAGGCGGGTGCGGCAGACCGAACAACAGTGGAGAAGGAATAATAATGGCGAGGAGAGCGTTGGCGCGTGTGGCTTTCGCAAGACGAAGCGGACGGAGAGGAGCGACAGCAGGTGGCCTTCGGCCCTCTTTTGTTCAAGAATCCGTTACCTCGTGACATCACAGGAGAAGGAGAGCCCCACTCGCCGAGCGCCTATCGCATATCCGACCAACTGTGTCAATAAGGAGGATAAGAGAGGAGAGTGATGGAATACGATGAGGAGGAAGAGGAGAGACAACTGGTAATTTATACTCGCTCCCACTCGACAAGGCGGACCGCCTCCTCCTCGCCTCGCTGGGACCCCCCCCCCCCTCGCCGCGCCAACCCCCGACGCGATTCGAATCGACTCCCTACCTTCAAAAGGAAGAGTACGCAAGTTTCCACATCGAACTATGAAAAACCAACTCACGGTCATCGCTACACTACGGTCCCATCCATAGTCCACCTTACGAATAATATAAAAAATATTATTACTAAACCCCGGTAGATCTAATGGTTTCATCATAAGTAATTCAATCCTAAGATTGGTTCACTGCATCCCTTTATTCCTCTCTACTTATTGTTAATTCCCTCACTCTCTGACAGGGTCCCTATTTTTTGATTTAAAACGTTTAATACCCAACGAAATGAAGGCGAGTTAGATGAAGTTCATGGCACATCTGCACCTGTATTTGTGATGTTTACCATTGGGTCAATAAGTTTAAACGTGGGCATACATGAGTTGTTCTTGTGCATCAACAAAATGATGAAAATCGTCCAGGATGTCCAGAGGAAGTGACTTCCTACAAAATTAATGGCAAAATCCACGATGTGATTTTTAATGATCGACGAATCAAAGTTCACAAAATAGGTGCGGCCGCAGGCATATCATAAGATACAGTGTTTTAGTTTTGGACGGAAAATTGGGTGTGAAAAAAATCTCGACAATATGGGTCCCGCGTTTGCTCTGTGGAGAGCACAATCGTGTTGTTGATTTGGCGCTTTTACGAGAATATCGCAATTCCGCCGAATGTCTGCGTCGATACAAAACTGTGGGTGAAACATGGATACAATACTACACTCTAGGATCAGAAAGGAAGTCGAAGCAGTGTGTTTCTAAAGGCAGTTTGGCTCCAAAGGAGGTGAATACAATGAAAACAGCCGACATGGTGATGGCTACAGTTTTTTGGCATGCACGTGAAATCATCCACGTCCTCATTTGGCAAAAAATTCTGTTTAATCATCTCCCTTACAGTTTTCTGTCTCGAAGTAAAGTATTCCTGGTCCTAAGAAATTCTCATTGACATTAAATGTTTGTTCCATGTCCAAGTTCACTACTGTTATATTTACCGTATAGTTTCTCTATATGTTCTTTCAACCATGTGAAAGTATTTCTCCTTCAGTTAATGTTTTACCCATTCGGAATTTCCTTTCTCGTAGCTGACAGTTCCTTTGCCTTTCCGAAGAGCGTGTCCACTTCGCCCGGCTCCATAAACTCTCCAAACCCTCGCATTGCTCTTTTTCCCATGATTCCTTTGACTCATCAGTTTTGCCCATCACTTTAGGCCCTCGCCCTTTGGCTCCCTTATTCCGTGCTCACGTTCTTCCATTCTTCTCTCTCATTCATCTTCCTAATCATATCTTCTGTTATACATTGCTTCCCAATTCTTTTTCTCAATGACCACTTCAATTTCCACTGTACCCGTCCCCTTATTCTTTCTGATTGTTTTTTAAATACATTCTGCTGAAAACTTTGTCAAGTTTAAAAGAACTCATGAAAAAACAATACGATAAACATAAGTCAGTGAATTTGGAGATAGAACAAAATCACTTTTACAGGAGAATATTTTCGTCCGTAATTACAATTTAATATTCCAGAGCATTTCCACACATTTCGAATGCTTCATGGTATATGGCTACAGCAGATCTTTATAGAAAGTTGAGATCTTAATTCAATTAGATCAACAAACATGAAGTTCTATCAAACCGTAACATAACAGGGTAGTCAAGCCTTATTTCGGGATTTATTAGAAAATGTACACCCTTTTACTAATTTTCCTCACCAAATTATCCCAGCGAATGCTTATACTTTCACCTCTGTTCAGATTCAGGCATTTATTCTTGAATTCTGTTGTGTTCCTGAAACTCCCTCCATTTCTTTCCTCGAGAGTCTTTCCAGAAGCGCATCTATAATGGTAATTACTGAAATTCATTCGGATGTCGTCGTATACGCTTTCACCAAAATACCTTGAACGAATTTCTCTGGCGGAGTTGGCATGGGGTAAAAGTCCTGGTTGTGGAATGCGATAAAATGTGGTGATTGGGAGATTTAAACCTGTTTAATTAATTGGAGTTTAAATTTCACAGGGGAAAATAATGGCAAATATCACTCAATTATTCAATGTGTGCAACGCGATCTAATAAATAGCACATGTGAGTGATTCCTTGTTGCGTCGAAAATATTAACATGTAATTAGTCAATTTCTGCAAAATTTTAAAGAAGCAAGCTAATGATTGTTGAAAAAATTCATCTACAGTCAAATATAATTAAGTAAAATTGATAGAATGCCAACTTAAAGAAAAGGAATATGGAAAGTAAATATTATTTACATCGTTTCCACTTAACGGCATTTTACCTCGACCAGATTTTACAGCCACTGGGATTAATCTCGAGCAAGTTAGTCGACTTTTTCCACTTGTTTTTTATCGAATTTTGTCATTAATATTAGGCCGTGAGGTGATTTTGGCTTACCTTATCTCACAAATTTCGTGTTTAACTACACTCAACTAATGAACTAATTACGAGAATGAATCGTAATATTTATCCTTATTGCCAAAAATATTTTAAGGATTTCATTTTACTTGGCGTCTCATTGCGTGTAGATGTGACTGCAAATAAGGGTTAAACAAATGATATCATTGCGAGTCAACTCGTTAATCATTCCAAATGTCCATAACGCATACAGTTTTCTTTTGCCTTCAATTAAATGTCTGGGGTTTAAATAGCTTGGCATTCTAATTATCTCTCCAAGTTCATCAGTGTGATTCGCATTCGATCAGCTTCATTTTTTTTGGCAATCAGATAACTGATTAAGATGAGGTCGTCCAGTTTTGCGTTATTGCTGGATATAATGGAAATTGGAGATTTTAATTATACTTGGCTAATACATGCCGATCAGTTAGCCGTTTAATCGCTAACTTGTAATTGAATGACTTTTTTGAATAAATTGATCAATTCACCAAATTCCTAAATACAAATTCTATGCAAGATCTGACATATATATGTATATATATATACATATATATATGTGTATATATATATATATATATATATAAATGTATATATATATATATAAACTGCGTTCCTCGAAATTTTTCCTTGTGCTATTAAAATACTGATAGTGGTGAATTATGTACCTGTTCCAAAAATTATTGGATGATGTCTATTTTAAATTCACGCCGTTTCCATTACTCATATTAGGTAGACCGAATTGAATATAATTATAGGAGACAACTGAATTCAGTGCACAGGGTGTAAAAAATGGCTCCATTAATGCTGCCGGGGGGAATGACCCTTTCTATGACTTCGTATGCTGTTCATCTGATTCCTTCAATTTAGTTTCCGAGAATGACAGCTGAACAATCTAGACTGTGCATATTTTTTACTGCTATATGCATGCTCAAATAGTTTGCCTAGTGCTCAGTTTGGAAAGCAGTGATACATTTTATATTCGTGTACACTATTAAGGTTATGTTAATTTAGGCTACGAAGGTGACTATTTAGTTTTGTTCAAGATGCATTAAAAGCTTTACCAAGATTTACCAAAGCACCAAAAGTGATTCAATATTTTACCGAATTCGCAGTATTGAAGCTTTTCTATAAAAACATTTTATGCAAATGCTCTGGGTATTGATTTTCATATTTTGTTTCCTTATGCACATTTTAACACAATCTCAATGATGTTAAAACCCGGGATCTGTAAATAACTATCTGGCTCTGAGTGAAGACATTTTCATAATTTGTAGATCACGGAAAAAATATTTTCCAGTATTATCTAAAACAAGAGAAAAAGATTATTGAGTCAATGATACCCTTGATGAATGATAAAACTGGCAACTTTGTTGGTCTTAGATTTGGCGAATGAAAAATTGCTCAGCTCAAAATGTAATAATTAGCCCCGGTCTCCCCATTTTATTTTTGTGCTCAAGTAAAACGGCCGTGGTGCTATTCTAAAGAGGTTTTTAGATATTGTGGTGAGTGGTTTTTCCAAAGAAATACTCAAATCACAGTCGTTAAAAATGATCTAAATTCATAGAATTTCTCTAAATGGTTTAGTTATTGTTAAGACTACTACATCAACCTCGGTGATCTCGATCATGTCGCCGCTAATTTAGACAAAACGCTATCGGTTAATTAAGCTACCATTTTATATTCAACCTAAATTTTTCAATATTTTACTTTTATTTGGTGTTTGATATTTTAGCACCCCGCAAGCCTTTTGCTTGGGTGTGTGGCAGGAGGTGAATACGTGCCAGACTAATTTTTACCCGAATATTTTTATCCGTACAATCGGACAATATTATTCTGATCCCTTATCGTTCGTGAAAAAATGACATCTTTAATCTATGTGTGCTACTCCTAATCTCTCTAATTGTATTGACACAGTCTCTCCTACCGTAGTACGTAGGTAATAATACATTTTCACATCATCACTAAAGAGACCTCCTTCCAATTCATGCAAGAGATTTCATCTGTAGTTTAACCTTCAATCCGTGAGTAATTCCCAGCCTGGATGCTCTAATATTTTGGATAGGCTATTAAGTCTATCGTTACAACATTTTAAAAATCTAGTTCCTCTACGCTGAAAGCGATGCAGTTCCAAAATTAATCCAACTTCCTGAGGAATCCATAATATACTAGGAGCATATTCTAAATGAGACCTAACCAGCGAAAATGAACATTTCTCTTTGACCTTTTTATCACATTTACCCAGCACTCTTCTAATAAATCCTAATTTTTCGTCAAATTGCTCACATATTCCCCGTATGAATTGTAATAATCCTTAAGAGGTGCATGTAACGAAAACATAAGGGAAGGTTATTGGATATAAGGCTAATTATGCTTAGCGTAACCAGTTAAACCTAGCAGTTTAATCTTTTTCAAATTAGGTTAAGTGTTGAATCTACTTTTTCAAGCAAGAAACTGTATTTAGAGCATACGATCGTTCTTCATGCACATCATATTCCGTGCAGTTCATAAGGTAAATAACAGTGTTAATTCAGTTGATATTTGTGTCTGAACCAAGGCCAGATGTTCGTGTTGATCGACTGTTTACAATTAATTGTTAATTAACATTCGGTTTAATGACGACGCCATGAAAGTTACGGGTGAAATGAATAAGCATTGTACTGGTGACGTTGGATTCCTTGCAACACAAACAGAGTTTCGGCTCGCTTATTGATATATGGTACAATAGATGCTTCTGGGATAAGATGCTTTATCATTAGACTTTTCGTTCCGTTCTACGCATTACCTAACATTGATTAATGGGTTGGTTTAATGAAAGTCTCCGCGCGACGCCTTCGCTTTTGTCATCTTCCCTTGCCAAATTTTGTTTTCTTCGATTTTCCATATTGATAATCGAAATTTGATTATGTTCGTCTTAATTCTATTCATAAGAATATTTTCATTGAAATAACGTCCTTATTTAGTCATTGTACAGCATCCGTTCTCTAGTTACTCTACGACGGACTCGTGTGCTAAATACTAGACTGGTCAATTTAGTCCGCATGTTTCTCCATGTCACACTATTCTCCCATCTCGATTTTATTTGATCAGCTTATACACGCTGTCTTTCATATCACTCATCCGTTTATCTTCAATTTTAAAGCTACATCAAATATCTAAGCAGATAAAGCGTTTTCCATGGCATATGATTTTCACAGGAAAGATCTCGATACTTCTGCTATTCCTTTGTACTTTAAGAAATATAGGCCGAGGTGAATAGTTTACAAAATGTTAATTAATAATGTTTTGGGGAAACATTTGCCATAAGATTGAAATTGATGGCTACAGTACTTGTAAGATAGGAAAACCTTCTTAATTTTTTGAACTTATGATATTTATAGGCACATTAATAAAATTTGTATTTTTCTTAGATAACAATAATATCTTGCATCACAGTAAGACATAACAGTGAATTGAGGGTTACTACATATTATATGCACTTCATAATTCGGTGACTACATAATTCATGCTCGGTTGCAATCTAAATATTGTATTAAAACTCTCGCTAATTTGTATAAGGGTGTAGAAAATGACTACAGAGCGCATATAAGAAACTATTCCTTTTGTATCATTGCAATTAAAACCACATAATGATTGTACATTACCAAACAAAAAATATTACAAGCCTTTTCGATGATGCCAATGCAAAATCATTCTAGAAAGAAATTACTTATTGAAAAATTGACAAATTATCACAAGTCTCAATAACTAACACCACATTAAAATTTGTTTAATTTTCACGATTAGCGGATCTAAACTATTGTTTACTGTAACAACTCTCTTTAGTGGAATTGCAAAAAATTACCCCGATGGATGGCACTTCAATTTATCTTTAAATAATTGGAAACCAGGCTTTGTAAAAAAAATTTACTTAAGAGCTCTGTACAGACCTTTAGTAAACTACGTTAAGGGAAAGTATTTGATAACTTTGAGTGTCCATAATTCTACCATAAGCGGATGGTTCTTTCCAAGAAGGGGTCACGTGTGTGTCGAAAACATTAAAATTTCGTACATATTAACACGAAAACTGAAAATGTTATCCGTTCCCTCAAAGCTAACTCGGCAGATTTCCGATGAAAACCTTTAGCCGGTCGTACCGCATGACTATGTGCTTAGATTGCGCCGCTTCTAGAGAAGAATGGGGAAAGTACCTGCACTGCAAAAATCAAATCGGTGTAAAAAATCATTCATTCGGGCTTATTTGCTATCCAGTTTGTTTCTTCTCTCCCTTTTCTTGATTTCTGCAACATTCTTAATTTCATCCAAAGGTGTTTGGGAGAAATGATTTTGTTTTCTAATTTCCCTTCATGGTTTGTTTCGTCTTCCTCGTTTTCCATGTTTGCTTGTTTTTGGGCTCCTCTCGCCCTAATCTTTTTGCAAGTGCCTAATTCTTTTCTTAATTTTTAAATCCTAATAAAATATTAGCGTGGAGACTCCTCTCGGGAGAATACCACAATTATTTCAATTAATTATTCCATTTATTTCACTTAATGAATGCGATTCATTTAACATTGGCGAAAACTCCGCCTGAATATATCAGATTAGCATCCTAGCCTCAAAAAGTGAGACATACTGAATATAAAAAAGCTGATAAGAACAGATGTTGGGTATTGAGTAAATTATTTTGATACTTTCTTCAAAATTGCCCAATTGCTTAAAATGAATAAGGTTTACTTTTGAGTTTTGTCTTGTAATACGATTTAATTCATTGCCAGGGGCCAAGGAGAGGTGGGGCGCACGGAACGCATCCTCGGGAACCGCGAGTGTCGGTTGGCGTCGCAGGAGGAGAGATGGAGAACTTGAGCAGCGTGGGATAGCAGAAGGTAGGAATAAAAAAATCAAACTCGCGTCCTTTTTCCCATCTTTTTTGTCCAAGACACCCATTAGACAGGAGAGGAATAAATTATATTTATTATTATCGATACGATAGTCACAAGTCAAACATTTGGTCGGGTGGTTACATGAGATGGTAAAAGTAGTGCAAATATTACTCGTACAGGAAATAAAAAAAACATCTATCGAGACGTATACAAACACAAAAAATGCAGTAACGTTTTCTCAGTTTAGTCATGAACGCCTCAAAGTTACCTGAGAAGGGCTCTAGATTATTTTTGGGTCGGACACTCAAATATACTACCCTGCCATTAAAATAAGATTGTTTTCCCGTTATATAAAAAGTCTTCGCGGTTCAATCTTAAAATTACGGTCTTGCCTCCCCAGATAATATGGCTTTTCCAACCTTTGTGAAATGTATTCCCATGCAGCATCCCCAATGTTAGAGTGATATATTCACCTCAGGCGCGCTTGTTCCCTTTTTGATTCGCGAAACCCCCAGGAATATTTTTTAACATTTCACATTAACACTAGCCAATCTTATGGAATTTCCCTTTCCAAACCTTGCGTCTAATTGATGGCACTTGTGCAGTTATAAATATCTCCGGCAAGATAAGAATCTCAAACTCATGCTCAGTATTCTAAAATAGGCCTAACAAAAGTTTGATAGGTGAAACCCTTTGTTTTATTGGAGCTCTTTCCCGAGAGCTCTCATAACAATGTGTTATGGTATAAACGCTCCAGTTACCATGCGTCCGATAAGTGGTCCCTATTTTAGAACCCTTATCAGGGTTACTCCTATTCAATTGTAGTAAGTGGTTTCGTTAGACTCTTCGATTATCGTTTCATCTAGCAATCCTACATTTCTGGAACTGATCTAATTTTGTCAGAATTGATGATGACCACTCGGTTCAAGTTTTCCCAATTTTCCAAAATATATATCGGTAGTTTTGTAAAAAGTGGTATGTCCGGAAAGGACCCTGCCATGCAATATTTAGAGAAAAATAGCCTGCATAAGACAATGAGGAGGCCTTAGTTGTCCCCTTCAAAATACTCCCCTTGGGACCTCACACACTTATTTCAGCGTCTCTTTTTCTATTCAAAACAATAGGCAAAGTCCTTTTTCGGAATGGTCTTCGGCTGCTTCTTTGCTATCTCCTGCTGTACGGGACGAATTACGTTCTGCAGTTGTATGGGACTTGCTCCAGCAACCCTGAAAACGATGACCCAAGTGGTCATGAAAATGCCATAACTGGAGATGAGTTATGGATCTACGGCTATGATCCTGAAACAAAAGCCCAGTATTCCCAACAGACTGTTGACGAGGTATAAGAGAAAGCGGGAACAAGGCAGCTGATGACCAATCCGAAAAAAGAACTTTGCTGATTGTTTTGAAAAGCGGAAGAGACGCTGGTATAAGCGTGTGAGGTCCCAAGTGGAGTACATACAAGGGGACAACTAAGGCCTCATTGTTATAGGTAAACTATTTTGCTCAAATAGCTTACCTATAACTGGCTGAACATGGCTGAATACCATCTGGGTAGGCCCCCAAAAAGCCGTCATTAATGGCTTCTAATCGAGCGAAGGGAGGGGAAGAGCAATTGGCATTAAAATCTCTCTACTAAGCAAACAGAGGGCGAAGGTTGTCTTTTGTTTTTTGTTTAATGTCACATAGTGAGCTGTATGAGATAATATATACAATATTATGCGACCACTACCTATTAGGCCACGCCAACCAAATTCCTTCTCTATGCGTGTCAGTTCATAGACCTGTTTAGATAAATCTACTTAGCTTATATTGTGGTAATTACTTTCTCTTTCTCAATTATTTTAGACTTTTCTCACAGTCCAACAAGTAGGATAATTGTTGTTGCTTGCTGGTTGAAGTACACTTACGAGTATTCATTACGAGTATATTATCATTCATCGTTTTAAAAGTTTGTTGAAACTTTTTAATTTAAGATTGAAATAAACGTATGTCAACTCTTATTGATCGCCAATAAAATTTGACTCGAAAAAATTGAGGTGGCGGGAATCAGTGATTATTTGCAAAAGTGGTGGTCATTCACGCATGATTACAAATCACTCAGGTCTAATTAAGTCAGGGTGGAGGCACGCGTGATACCATTGCAGTAATGAGGTCACTAATAGAGGGCAACATAGAATATAATCAATATGTGTTTACAATCAATGCTTTTCATATTTCGAAAAGAAGTTTGGTAGAGTAAAAAAATAATGAATGAATTTCAGAAAAAAGGAATAGATTGGAGAAATGGTAGATTTATCTGCAGCCTCTACATGCCTCAGACTACTCAGGTGCGATTTGGGGACGGAGAGTCCAGATGGGCAGTGTTAGGAAGAGGAGTAAAGCAGGATTATCCGTTTTCACCTGTGCTGTTCAACGAGCATGTTGAGTAAATGGTTGAAGAGTAATGGGAACAACTGGATATAGAAATGAAAGTCGGAGGGGAATTCGTATAATTAGGTTTGCTGATGACCAAGCATTAGTTGCTCAGTCAGCCAAGGGGTTGCAAGCAATACTGAACGGATTGGAGGTTCAGTGCGATAGGTATGGGATGAGAATCAATATTAATAAAACAAAGGTTATGCGATTTTCCAGAAAGAGAGAGGCTAAGCTAAATATTAAAATAGGCGGGGAAAGAATAGAGCAGGTAGAGCAGTTTACGTATCTCGGAAATGTTTTGGACTAACACGGTCAAAGTAGTAGGGACGTAAAGAGAAGAATTGCGCTAGGCAAGGAGGCTTTCTCAAGGAGGAGGGAGTTGATGACGGGGACGTTAAGTAGGGAGGTTAAGAAAAGACTCGTAAAAACTTTGATATAGAGCTCAGCTATGTATGGCGCGGAAACGTGGTTACTGAAGCAGGAGGATAGACGTAGATTGGAGGCTTTTGAAATGTGGGTGTGGAGAAGAATGGAGAAGGTGAAATGGACCGAAAGGAAAACAAATGAGAAAGGAAGTACTAGGAATGGTGGGTGAGGAGAGGGGTTTGTTGGGAGAAATCTTATGGATGCAGGAAAAATGGATGAAAGGCGTATTGAGCGGCAGTGGGATGTTGAAGAAGGTAATAGAGGGGAGAATGTTGGACAAGCGAGGAAAGGGCAGGAACAGGATAGAGATGTTGGACGGGATGAAGGGAGGAAGGATGTACTTATATGGAGATGAAGAGGGGCTTATTGTAAAGTAGGGTGGTAGGGTGTTGGTTGGTTGTGATTTGTTACAAGAAACATGGAGATTGACGCTGTGCAGTTTGAAACCTTGTATCTATCGAAAACATACCTAAATGGTAGATTACCTATGACAATAATAATATTGATGAATGATCTTTCAAGCCATAGTAAATACTGGCCGAGTGTAGAATTATCAATTATTGGAGATGATAAATAATAATGCATAAAAATGCAATTATCAATTAATTACCAATATATGCAATTAATGATTATTTTCTCTAATAGTTTAGAAATATCAGTACACTTGTAACAACTGAATAAAACTTTTAAGACAAAAGATTTCCTTAAGTACACATGACATGAATGCATGTATTTTTAATTCTGGTAAAATATAATCCCACCAGTTAACAAACACGTACGCATATGTTATGGGATAAAAAAAATGGGAGCTTATTAATAGCTTTTCCGAAAGCTTAGTGCACCTTTAGTGGCCAATGGTTAAGTAACATCTTAAAAAAACAATTTCATCGTTTTTTGTCGAATATTTTCGGGCATCGCTAATAATTTCTAAATTGTGTAGCAACCTGGAACCCACGAAGTTTTATAAAATGGTTGGAACGAGGATGCCACGGAAAGCCAAATTTCTCCTTTGTTTTTCCTCGTCATCGCTTCTGCCAGAAGCACGTTGAATTGATGCTGTTTTTTTTCACCGACACTAACGCAAATTTTTCCGAATGCGAACTCCACACGCAAGATCATAAGTCAACAAGTGCGCCGCATTACCCGTGCCTCGTCACACTTTCTCGTCCCTTCTTCGGACAGGAGATTGCCGAGGCGTTAAATTACGCCATCCGAGCACCCACCTCCCTCCCCGAAACAACCGAAAAACGGCCCGCCCACCGACCGACGCACATGCGCCGCCACCCGCCTCTTCCGCCACGCGGTCTCCCCGGCGCGATGCATAAATCACTCCGCGTAATTTCTACCTGCGCGAAACTGCCCGCGGAGGGACATTTTAAAAAAAATTCATATTTTTCGAAACGGCGAGCGAGTGCGTTGTCGGCCTCGTATTATTCCCCCTTCCGTCCCGAATCACTCGCCGGAGAGACGCGCTGTCGCGGGGATATTTATCGCCAACCGACACTCGGCTTGCTCTCATTCGGGAACCCCCACGTCCCTTCACGCCCTCCCCGACGCGACGCCTTCGGAAGTGAAGTCGTGCTACAAACTCTCGAGAGGTAGAGAGACGGGATCGAAGAAGGAAACGAACTTACGGGCGAGAGGCGCGGGGATTTGCCTAGAGGCCCTCGGACGGTGGTGCCCGCATTATGACTCTTGCATTCACGAGAGAATCGAAATTCCCAGGAAAGACTTTTTGGTAAACGAGTATGCATGTGCAGGTATGTGCGGGGAGGGCCCAATGGGTCGTTGCTGTTTAGGTTGGTTGCTACGGTGCGACGTCAGAGTCAAATGGTTGAGTGGTCTGATTTCTCTGATGTGTAATGAGGAAGTTCCGATGTCTTCAAATCAGCCTCGTTAGTTACTGCGTGGTTATTGCCACAACCCAGGGCCGGAAGCAAAAATGTATGGCCAAAAAATCATGATTGAGGACTATTATGAAGTATAATGCGGCGGTAGCTACTTATTCAAAGAAAATTGAGTAATTCAATCCTTATGGTGTTTGTGTACAAGATGGACGACACAAGTGTATTCATAAGCCCTGAGGAGGATGATCGAGTCGAATGTCGAAACTTCGGTCAATATGAAACCCCTGACCCCGTCGAAGACCCGAGAAAACTTCATTAATTATACGAGCATTTGCATTTTGGGAATAGGAAGAAGTCGCAGGGGGAGAGATCTGGAGAATAAGGATGATCAAGGATGGTGATTGAATTTTTTGCTAGAAACTGGCGTATAATCAATGCTGAATGTACACGATTTTGCAAACATTTTTTGAAACCCAAATGTTTGATTGAAACTGTTGATTTTTCTAAATTCCGTTCATTAGCTATCACTCGGACAGTTTTTCGACGATCGATAAGGACAAGGGACAACACACGATCAATGTTGTCGTCAACACAGGCGGTTGAAGGTCGTCTCGGCCTTGCATCATCCGTCTTGCGTTTTGTGGGCCATCTTTAAAGCGCTTACTCCACTTGAAAACAAATGTTTTATTCAGAGAATTATTACCGTAAACAGCTGTCAATATTTCAGTAATTTCTTGATAACTATTGCCGCAGTTTACCACAATACTTCATGTTGATTCGTTGCTCCGTGATTTCGTAAATTTCCCTTTTCGACAAAGAGTAAAAACAAAGACAACAGACTTAATGGGTCTCCGGCCACTAGCGCCACTAGTGGGTGGGTCTATAGTCCGTGTCGGGATTGAATTAGTTCGCGTATTTATCATACAGACCACGTACATAGAGGTGTAATTAAAGGCTTCCTCCACACGGGTTAAATACTTGAAGTACTGAATAGCCCGCATGCTCTGATGACACCCACGACTGTTTCTGGTTCGAGCATGGATAACTTATCCTTGTAGGAACAACTATTCTTCATAGAAGTCAGAAAATGAAGGTCTTCAAGGAAAGCCGGAATTCAGCGTATGTTCCTCAGTAAACAGGCCACAAAGCTGTCTAACCCTTGAAGGACCTTTGAAAGTGATAGCGTCACGGGAAGAACACTATTGAGAAGGAGAACTCTCATTATTTACCTCACAAACTACGATTGACGGAAATGAGAAAATGGAGGCTTAGGGACAATTATGAGGATATAAGGAAGTCGGAAAATGTCAGGCAGGAGGTGAGGAGAGATAATGGAGCCATTTGGGGATCAGCGAGGTGATGCGAAGAGATAGCGACTATTACTGCCTAGACAGACATAGGGTCATATAGGTATAGGGGAGGGGAATAGAGCCAGAGAGGTTTCGCAGTGTTCTTGAGCAAAACGTTAGGAAGAGGATTAAAAATAGAGCGGATGAGTGATCCTATATTATCATGAAAGGTAAAAATGGAACATCAAACTATTTCTTATTAAGGCCTAAATGCCGATGACTATTCATAGGGACGGAGAAAGAAACGTGGTACGGTCATTTAGGGGAAATACTCTGGCGAGTGCGGTGCGTTAATCAAATGTTCCTTGAAGAAAAACCTTGATAGTGAAGGAGGAATGGAATGCGCTGGTGGGCGAAGGGAGAGAAGGGAATGCGGTTTAGCAACAAAAAACAACTGCTGTTGGGAAAAAGACAATTTTATTAGAAAAATGAATTATTTAAAGTTGAAATGTGCATTAAACATAAAAAAGAATGAAATTACACTTTGAAAATACCTACACATTCAGCAGTGCATGACTTAACTACATCATGGTTAGGCACAGATCGAGAGCAAAATTCGTAATCGATTCGCAGTGGTTAGAAAGTGAATTCAGATTCGGAATATAGTTTAGCTCTAATGAAGTGCATTGAAACGCTAGAAGAAATACATGGGTATCCATTAAAAGGATAACGAAGTATGCAACAGGGAAAAATAAAATGGAAATAGGTATTGAGAAATCAAAGATTTCAGAAGAGATAATCTAAGAAGTGAGAAAAAATGCAGAAGAATTAGATTAGAAAACACAGAATTAGATGGAAGAAAGTACAAGGCCTTATCAAAAAACTAAAAAAATCAAGTGACAGGGCTTTTAAAACGTGGGGAAAAGGTTAAGTTTGTAACAGGAGGTGAAATGAGTGCTCTGTACAGGATGTGAAAAAAATGTCAGGAAGTGAAATGATAAAATATGTTCATATTATACGGTGGGAAGTTATTATTAATATTATACGGCGGGAAAAGGATTCATCGAAATATAAGAGGTCAAAGACTGTTGAACAAAGTACAGAAAACGGCTTTAGGATAAAGTTACTGGGCCTGCAATTTTCGTTGCTGAAAGAGAATAAAATGTTGATAAAAATTTACGTGTAGTCGTACTTGATGGCGAATAGGCTTTGAAGGAAATGAAAATTAACAAGGCTATTTGGGTAGTTTCCCAGTATTGAAAGATTTAGGAAAACAAAGAAAGTAGGTTTTTAATGATCTAATCTCTTTCCCATAAATAATAATTTATGAGAAAAACGATTGGTCTGAAGACTTCCTATTACGAGCATTGAATTCCATCACAAAATTTTCACTCAGATGTGAGGAACATAAATTTGATTTTTAACGTAGCAAGTGCCCAATTAGGATGGCACTGAAGATAAAAATAATCTGCACAAGAGACAAATTTATAGAGAAAAAGGCAGGATAATTGGGTTCTGAAAGTTGGCACACGCGCTATTCTCACAAAAGTAATTATTATAAGTCACGGAGCCCAGTGCAGTTAATTGAGTTGGTGAGCTTATTAGGATGATCCCAAATCGGATGATATCGTTTTAATTGAAGTAAAGATAATACTAAAAAAAGTGAGAATAACATCAAAGCCGGCCGTGGTCGGCTATGGAGCCTCAAGCGAGTGTATATTACGTCGGTAAATGAGTATGATATAGTATTACATTTACACCTACATAATACCCTGAGAGTTGCCGTAAGGACTCGAGATGGGGATGTTAGTA
Organism: Hetaerina titia; assembly: GCA_037158775.1. NCBI lineage: Eukaryota > Metazoa > Arthropoda > Insecta > Odonata > Calopterygidae > Hetaerina > Hetaerina titia. The sequence continues at coordinate 85,734,499 of CM073778.1, forward strand.
CACCAGGCCTATGTGCGCAGTAATCAGCCATTACTACATACACTTGGTTGCATATTAGCTCTAAATAAAATAAGTTGCCAAGTTCACACTTGCATTAAAATTCCGTTCCCTCACGTGGGATCATTTGAGGGCTTTAAAATATATGATGGGGAAGAGACAAGTATTCAAGCGGAGAGTGATGGTGGAGAATTCGGAACCGTTCTTGAAAGACCTCTTCTCCTGAACTACTCTCCATGTATTAAGTGATCCTGTAACGGGATACGAGGAGAAAGAAGTTATTTTGGTTTGTTGAAATGTCTATGACCAAGCAAGTCAAATATTCATAGCGGTAGCAGCACGGTTGGTCTACGGTACTCCGTAGTGTGGATTACATCCCAATTGGAGCCGGCTGAGCCAGCGAACGGATCGTTTTCAAAGGAACGACGAGAATAGCCAATGAACAGAATCAAGAAAGAAGTTCGAATCAACGGAGGTAGACATGCGAAAACGTATATTTTTTCCCACTTCTACCTCGATTAGCCAACTTTCTGGCCTTTGACACACTCTTCAGCATTTTCATTGCCTATCAGCATCCCGTACTTCCAATATTCCATGCCCCTCTCTTCCGAGTTCCTCTCCATAAATGCCCCCTTCCTTCATACCACGCCTAGCACTTCCCCAATTTTTTCCTTTCCCCATTCTGCTGTTCAACTGAGTGAGGTAAAATTCCCAGAGAGAGAGAGAGAGAGAAAGAGAGAGGTAGTAGAGTGATTAACGTTGATTTACCCAAACTGGTTGAGAATACAAATGGAATAGATGTCAACCCCAAAAGCTTAGTCAAATTAATTTTCATTCTGCATAAGATAAAAGTAGTTGATCATAGATATAATCTGTGATTATGCTCGGTGGCTTGTAGGTTGTTGGCATGGAAATTAGCTTACTAGTTGCTTTACTCTGAAAATGGTCAAGAGAGAGGAGTGACGGTCCCCTCCTCTCATAGCTCCCTGCATACTTCTCCCGGGCTTGCCCAACTTTTTCACTCGCATTCTACGTACGGTCTTCGGGGGTGAGTTGAATTCGGTATTGTGTCGATATTATGGCATCAAGCCGTAAACACGGTCGTCAGAATCGTGGACATGTTTGCATTTATCCTTTATTCCAAGGAAGTGCGTGTAAGTCCACATACCTCATATATGTATATGTATACCCCAGTGCGCGGAGTGTTTCGCGCTCCGAGCTGAGCTGTTCCGCCACCAATCACGTCCTTCCGGTGCCCTCCTCGCCCCTCCGCTCCCTATCCCCGCCACACTCGGGTTCGACCCTCTTTCTTTCGTCCTATGCACCCCTCCCTTCCTCTTCCCTCCCTCTACAACCCTGAGGGATTTAAATCCCCAAGCCCCCCCCCTTCCACACTGGTGGCTTGATTCCGAGCTGTTTGCACAGAGGGTCACCCGTTCCTCTTTTGTGTGACCCAACCGGCCGAAACTCCCGGCCCCGCACATATACCCCACCGTATATACCATTAATACCTTTCCTTTTCTCTCCCTCTCCTCTATGTCCCTCCCGACACACACACACACTTCGCCCTCTTTTCGGGGGAGCTGTGATGACCCGTAAGGCTTTCCCACCTCACTCTCCCTTAGAAACGATTCGCTCCATCTTATGTGTTCCCGATTCGCGGCGGGAGATTGTCGCGGTGATCCGGGGGGAATTAATAAGCACCCAAAAGGGCGGGGAGCAAAGGGGGGGGGGCTTCCCCATATCTCTCTCTCTTCATCGCGTTCACATGGATAAGGGCGGAGGACGAGGGGATCAAATTTTCACGCGATTTCACGGGCGTGTACTTAGGCTATAGGAGCTATTTTTACCAGCAAAGGGTTGTGCTTCGAGATGGGGGCTTCAGTTTCAATTGTTTTCGTTTACATCTACATCATGCCCTGACGAGACGCCCCAGGGGTTATGGGTCCGTGTGTGTGTGTGAGGTATGGGGATAAGATTGGCAAGAGAGAGAACCCTTTACGAAGCCGGCGCTATTGAATGAGCAATAAAATTAGCAACCAGGGTAATGATTGACGTGGGAGGTTCGTGAATGAACAACGCACTGGTGTGAATGCAAACGAATGAACGAACTAACTTCATACATATACTATATATATTCACACACACACATATATATATATAAATTCACTGATAGTCATAACAAACACATAAACCAAAACACACAAAAGAGGGACTCACTGGTTCTCGAATTTTCGGTGGTCCAACCACCTTTCTCAAGAGGAATTAGGAACAGAACTAATTTGAGAGAGTTCTGTTCCTAATTCCTCTTGAGAAAGGTGGTTGGACCACCGAAAATTCGAGAACCAGTGAGTCCCTCTTTTGTGTGTTTTGGTTTCTGTGTTTGTTATGACTATCAGTGAATTTACATTACACGTTTGTGGGTTTTCCAAAAAAGTGTATATATATATATATATATATATATATATATATATATATATATATATATATATATATATATATATATAATATACACACACACATTCAAACACCTACTCCCGCCATATGGCGAACAAATATTCATTCACATGGAAATAGATATAAGGAAAAGGGATAGGAACACATATAAAAGACCAATACAGGAGAGGTGGGGAAGGCAGAATCGTGCAGATCACAAGCGCAAAAAAATATTTCCTTGGGCGGGACTTGAATACCGGAACTTTCGACATCTCAGTGTAAATTACGTTTGGCGCAAGAACTCAAGTGGTTAGAGCATCGGCCCAGTCGGTCAAGTCGAAAGATCCGGTGTTCTAGTCCTCGTATATATATATGAAAACTTGAATATATTTATAATATATATTTTAGTATATTATTAAAAATAATATTTGCGCGCCGTATGGCGGGATTTCGTATTTGAAAATATATATTATATATATATATATATATTATATGCATACATATATATATTATATACATATATATATATATATATATTTGCGGGTCGCGGTGGTCTAGTGGGTAGAGCGTTGGACTACTGACCGGAGGGTCCCGGGTTCGATTCCCGGGCAAGACATTTTGGGCACCTGCAGGTCCACCCAAGCTAGTTGATTTTTCGGGTACCAGATCTTTCTGGGAAACCATAACCGGCACAGGGAAAGGAACTGGCCCCCCTACCCAATAATTGAAGTTATGATTTGGAAAAAGAAATTTGAAGCATGTGATTACAGAATTAGGGAAACAAAGTTACAACGAGATAAATGATAGCATGAGATGAGAAGCTGAGAGTGCAATAGAAACAATGGTGGAAGGAGCAGCGCAAAGATGTGGGGGATTTACATGGACAGAGCGAAACGGGTGCTCTGTATGGAGAGGTGGAGGAACAATCGGTTTTTAAGAAACAAATCTGCATAGATTTTTAGAGATGCAACTGGTTAAATACCAATAAAAGCAAATGGGTTTCACACTAGATGGAAAGAATATGCAGGGCAATCAAACATATAGAGATGATAGGCCAGTGAGTTTTGATACAGAAATGAAATATGACAAAGATTGCTTAGGAACAGCAATGAGTAACTCCGATAGAGAAAAAACATCAAAGGAAATTAAATAGAATAAGCCTGGGGCAATAAAAACATCTCTGCAGAACTGATCAAGAATTTATGAAAATGAGGAAGGAATGTCGGGATCATCTGTAGCATTTATGACGGATAGACTTTTCGGGAAGATTTTGTTTGCTCAGTATTAATACACATACCTAAAAATTTAATAACGTTAACATGAAAAGCACGTAGACAAATAAGTTTGACAGGCGTTAAAGGTGTTACTTAAGATAATCAACAAAAGATTTGAGAATATACTTGTACTTGCGGATCAGTTTGAGTTTATAATAGGGATGGATATGCGTGATGCCATAGAAATAACGAGTTATGTATTAGAAAGAACATATAGCACAACTAAGGTGCATTCGTATGCTTCAGAAATCTTCTTTTGAGGAAACTGGCTCTGTTGACAAACGTTTCTCGGGAGATAAGAGTTGTCTGGGGAGACGACTTGGTCGTAATCAGTAAATGAATCAGATTGCACAGGTGATGATAGCGATGGAGAGCCAGAATGGCAGGAGAGAAAGACCGACATGTCTTTTATCACATTTTTTTTCAATATGTATGTGGCTGAAATGATATGCGCTCAATGGGCCTCTGAAGTTTAGGCCACAGAGGAACTCCTCAAATCAATTCGATTGGCGGGTGATGAGACGTTAAGTATCCAATCGGCGGACGAGCATAAGACTCAGATATGCGATGACGGTTATTTGTGATGGAATGTAGAAAACGCCATTCTCAAGATAGAGGAAGGCTATGGAAATTTGGGCTAAGTAAACCAGAACTGGTGAAACAATTCATCTCTTTGGGAAGTTTGTTGGGTTTGGGAGGTCTGTTGGGCAGAGTAGTACAAAAATTAAAAGAAGAAAGAAAAAAAGAAGTAGATATGTTTTAGAGAGCGTTTTAGGGATGTGGGCTTAGAGAAGAATGAAGAAACTAATATGCACGGAAAAGAAAGGAAACGATGAATTTCTAGACATAGTAGAGTGAGAGATACGAATCTTGGGTCAGTTTTCGAGACGGCAGGACAAGTGGATGCAGGAAATTCGATATGTACTGAGAGGCAATGGGATGCTTAAGACTGTGATAGAATGGAGAATAAGGGATAGCGAGTTACAGGAAGGAAAGTAATAGGCATGCTGTTTCCAAGTAGGGAGGTAGAATGTATGCAGAGCTAAAGAATGAGTTATTTAAAGACGCATGAATCTGGGGTTTCATGCAATTTGTATCATGTAAGTTAGGACTTAGGTGTACGTTAGTGTGTTTTGTTAGTGCTCTTAAAAATACCCTAACCTCCTTGATTATTATTATTGGGTAATCTACCGGTTAAGGTAGGTTTTCGGATGGACACAAATATCAAATAAACATTTTGTAACTCCAAACAAAACCCAATCCAGCAACCTAATCTACATCAAGTCCCTCTTCATCTCTGTGTACTTTTTTCCTTCCTTCATCCCATCCAACATCCCTATCGTGTTCCTGCCCTTTCCTCGTTCGCCTAACATTCTCCCCTCTATTACCTTCTTCAACATCCCACTGCCGCTCAATACGCCTTTCATCCATTTTTCCTGCATCCATAAGATTTCTCCCAACAAACCCCTCTCCTCACCCACCATTCCTAGTACTTCCTTTCTCATTTGTTTTCCTTTCGGTCCATTTCATCTTCTCCATTCTTCTCCACACTCACATTTCAAAAGCCTCCAATCTACGTCTATCCTCCTGCTTCAGCGACCACGTTTCTGCGCCGTACATAGCTACGCTCCATATCAGAGTTTTTACGAGTCTTGTCTTAACATCCCTACTCAACGTCCCCGTCATTAACTCCCTCCTCCTTGAGAAAGCCTCCTTGCCTAGCGCAATTCTTCTCCTTACGTCCCTACCACTTTGACCCTATTGGTTCAAAACACTTCCGAGGTACGTAAACTGTTCTACCTGCTCTATTCTTTCCCCTCCTATTTTAATGTTTCCTTCTTGATTACTGTTGTTAAAAAATAAATGTATGCACATTGAAGAATTCAAGTAAAAAATTAAAGATTTATCCATTTTTAAAAATTCTCGATAATTTAGCAAGCCCAGAACTGATAATTTGGGATTAGTACGTTGATTTATTATTGAAAATAGTTTTCTGATAAAAATCAATGATTCGTAAATAATTGATTACGAGTCAAGGAAGAATTGGGAGAGACATTATAGCCCAGTAAATGCGAACCCAGCCCAGTCTTTGCAAACCTGTTTCGAGACGCTTTGAAAAGTGTTTTGTGCGCTGAGTTGAAATTTACGAATAGAGCTGGAGTGAAAGGAAGTGTGCATTGCCGACAAATTTTAGCCTTATAATCCGCAATTAGTTTCTTTAACTGTACTCCTACATTATGGAATGTTATGAAATGTAAGCAGTTCTAAGCATCAAATACTTATCTGATCAAGGATGCTTGCTGTTGATATAAAAATCCTAATTTGCATTTTTAAGAGTTACTAATTTTGGCTTTTTAGCTCAATTAGCATCATAATCAATTATTACTACAATTTTTTTGCTCTAGCGAGCACTCTTAAATTCTCTTCTTAGCCACCCATTTTCATATCTTCGGAAATCTACAGTCACTTCTTTCATCTAAATTTTGACTTATTTCGTTGTTGCGTTGTTCATTTTCTCGTTAGACAGTTCAGGCATCTTCGTTAAAGTATTCCCGTTTTATCAGCTTCAAGATAACTACTGCCGTTTTATTGCAAACACAAGAAAATATTGGTTGACTTCACACTCTCCATGAACGTGAAACGCAACTGGAATTCAAGCACACCAGAACGGGTTTTTGAGTAAATTCAGATTCACATATCTACTCTTATCTTCATTTCAATTTTTACTTTGGTCAAGGGTTTGAAAAACTTGAAAGAGTATATTTTTTGTTTTTATCAGCATTCAATTTTTTTGCATAAATTCAATCTCATAAAACAAAGGTAGCCTTATTCCTTATGGTTATTTAATGATCACCCTAAATCAAAAATCCATGTTTAACGCAACACCATATCCTTGGAACTTTTTCCTGAAAAATGTACTGTCACTAATGTAACATGGTGTTCAGAATATGCATTTACTCTTTGTGACGATTTCCTCTAAGCTTCCCTCAACGTTGCTTCCTCGTATTCATGCTTGATTCCTCTCCGTTCAATTCGTTTTAACTTCTTCATCGATGTTTTGTTACTTTGATACGAATAGCGAGTAAAATGTACAATTGACAGTTAAATGGAAAAGGCTGAATAACGGTCAGAATTAGTAGAGGGTGCTTGTGAAATTGCCCCATGCAACGAATAGAAAATAAAATTCTACGTTTTTATCATGATTAAGTAATAAAAAAATTCTTAGAGCTTTGACAAATTTCACCGGGATACTTATGCAGCTAGCAACGGTTTTGGTACATTACTTTCCCCTTATATATTTTCAATTATTTTGAATCAAAGCATTCGGAGCTTCATTTTGTAGTTCTCCTCTACTATAGTTTACCTCAGGTAGACTTAGGAAAATAATTTAATTTGAAAGTATATTCTCCCTTCGTATTCTCAGAGATAGTCATTACTTTCATCCTGGATTTTAAAATTACCTAAGATTGCTTTATAATTATTCAACCTCATTATTAATTGGTAACTCAGCCAGTGAAATTTATCTACATAATTCCTCTTAAGGACCTCGATTGCAATCTTTTGATCACTATTTCTCCATTTCCTTCAGCCTAAAAACTTATATAAGCCATGATTCATTCAGTAAATTTTAGGAGCCAAATTAAACAAATTTATTGCTGTGGCTAGAACCATAAAGGTTAATATGTGCCGATAGGAAATTTAGAAAAATTTCATGAAGATATTTTTAAACAATTGCCCAAAACTTTTCACTTTTCCACTTCTTGAATGTACTCGTATCTTACGTCGTTTGCCGCTACACCTCTACACAAACTGGTCAACTTTGCTTTCATTTAACGTAAGCTTGATGAAAATTGATAATATTCCGACATGACGTAGAGTTTTAAGTAAATTATTCTGAGAACTATCGACTACTATCGAGGGCATGTCAGAAGCAGCCTTAATTTTACTGCTGCGATAATTATTACTCCATCACAAGAGTATATGCCCCAACTACTTCCGCCGTAATGCAATTACCTTTGAATACCTATCCGATGGATTTTGCGGATGCGGAGAGCCTTCCAAGTGATCGGTGCCCACCGCTTTCCACAGCCGGCCGCAAAAGGAAGCGTGTGGAGGCCGTGCTGGCGAGCAAACAAAGTGATTATGCATGACCCCCCCCCCCCCACCCTCAGCAACTCCTCCGTCCCACCTAGCGGCGTGCTTCAAAAGAGGTCCTTTGACCTTTGGAGCATTATTACTGCCAGCCATCCACTGGATGTCAGAGCTATTGCCAATCGGAGCCTGGTTTCAAATCAGTGCAGCGCTGGCCGCCGTCGGCGGGGCGGTTGGTGGCGGGTGGGAGGGGGTCGACGGTGACGAGTGCATTGGGGCAACGGTGGACACCAGGGGGCACCTTTGGTGGCTGAGGGAGCGGGCGACACGGGGTAGTCGGGCGGGGGACCCTTTTCCATCGCTCGAGAGCAAACAGCAGGGGTTTTGAATGAGGGCGGTTTGAATTGGCAGGGGGGGGGAGGTGAGAGGGAGGGATGGGTGGGCAAGCGCTTTGAAGTCGTTTTCTCACATATTTTCCCCGTCCCTGCTTTTATTACGGTTTTCAGCATTAAAGAGTCCTCTCGCGAGTATTTAGGGATCGGCTTAGTAAACCTGCCGTCATTTGATGCAATTTCCATTTGATAAGTATTAAAGGACGATTATATTTTTCTCCCTCCATAAAATACTTTACTCGTGAACGTTTCCTTTTCTTTATTGGCAGTAAACTGCAAAGCAGTCGCGGTTCTACATACATTTACACGTATACGTTTAGCAACTACCTGCCTTATGGTAGCTCCTTCGAGCTAAAACGTAGGTATTGTTATAGCTTTGTTCTTTATCTTATCATTCTTTTTTGACATTTTCAATGCTGAGTTAACCTTCTTAGGGTTCATCTCCTTAGTGAGTTTTACTACGAGGGTAGGCTGAATGAAAACCAATGCACACCTGCTTGTAGACCACGAACAAAATGACCTCCAGAAGCACTCTTGGTGGCATGTGGAAGTAACATTCCCCCTCAACACGCATGCGCAGGTCTGAGGTCACTACATTCATTCAGTGTATTTTGAGAAGCGGAAGTATGGAGACCTGTTCCAATGCTATGTCAACGCGAGGTAAACAGCGTGCTGTTATAGTTCAGAAAGTGTACCCTTTAAGTGAAAAATAAAGTAATAATTAACTAAATGGATATTTTCATGACTTAAGGTGGGAATCGAAAAAAAGAAATGGGCATTGTGCGTGGCACGGAGGGAGGAATGTTGGGAGGGGATGTTAGGGCACGGGTCGGCAAATTGGGCGACCTTGAATCGCAAATTGATTTGTCACATTTACATTTGTAAATGTGTTTCCGAAGAGTTATTTGTTCTGCCGCAAACTTTCAAACATACTGTTTATGGGAAGAAGCATTTTCATTAATCAGAAAATCCATTCTCTATTGGCAAACATCGTTTTTTTTCAGCTAGGAAGGCTAAACTTGTGTCACCCTTTTGTTTGTTATCTTCGTCATTTGACGTTTCCGTTTGGACCATTTCCTTTTTCTTTCTAATCCTTGCTGGCATGCGCATCAGGGAAAATTTCGTGGCTTCAATTGTGTTACTTTGTGAAATTTGTCGCATGATTGAGGAAATTCTCAATCATGTGACAAATATCTATTATATTTCCGTTGGGCTTTGTGCATTTCCGAAAAAGGTTTGTGATTATCGCTAACAAATGAAACCGGATGTTCCAACCGTAAAATATTAATGAAACCATAAATGAAACATAAAGGTGACGTAAATATAAAATAAACGTACCTACGGTCGTGAAGCAATGAAAACAAGGTAGCCGAGACCGTAAACGACAAAGATGACGCATGAAATTAAAAAGAAATAAATATTCTATGAATACGATTCCGCCCATTTCAATGCTTTAAATGAAATTACGAGTTAGATTTTCATATGGTAGCTTTTCGTTTGTCGAAAATTCCTTATTGGGCCTCATAATCTTCCACAATGTTATGCACGCCAGTGTCACTTGGCTTTTCTACCTTAATCCCGGTTAGTTAGGTTACAAACTCAATTAATTGAACAAAGCTAAGATACTCCATTATACTCTTGGGTTGGAGTAGGGTTTTTTGTTGAAATTTCGGTTTTAATGAGTTGCGTTGTGGTAGGGTACATCTTGAATGTACATGCGAATAAGAAAGTTGTTTATTAGAGATTTTGTTCTAATAAACTTTGTCAATTAGAGACTTATATGAAAATGTATATTAGAGACTTTGTTCGCGTGGAAAGGGAGGTCATACATGTATATGTTGTTGGCTCTAATTCAGTTGAAGTCACATCAGATTCTCTCCAAAGAAGTGTCATTGAACCTCTTTCGATACTTCTTTACTTTAACACCGTGGTTCATAAACGATGTTATGATAAATAGAGGAGTGTATTTAGATTATTAGGGTAATTAGTTTGGGAATCAATCATGGAATAGAGATATGAAATGTACATAGAATAAATCTCTTGCATAATTAGAAGCTGGTTTCTTCAGCGATATGTGGAAAATTTATTATTGACCTTAACGTAAAACGGTAGGAGAGATCAATATAATGAAAGAGATAAAGTAATACTGAAACTAATTTCCCCGCGAAAGTTAAGTTAGTGCTAACTAAAAATGATTGCATTAGGCGGAAACATTATTTTTCATTCTCAGTAGCCTGTTACGTTGCCATGATTTTATCTTAATGTAATTTTATTATTATTGTTACTAATAGCTCGTCACGAATGCGTGGAGAAGTATTTAAAACTTATATGCAGTGGTGCAATTGCCTGTAGTCGACATGATCTATATTAGTTGTAATAGTTTAAATGGTTATTGGTTACTAAGTATGAAGAAACGCTGAACTTTGAAGTGGCATGCCTAGAGTTGAGTCACCCCCTACCACACAACATTACCGTTGCTTGTAGGGTCTCATGTAGAAGTACAAGTACACATTGGTGCAATTGCTTGTTAAACTGACGGACTCAAACATTTGGCTTCACAGTCTTAAATTAAATGGTTTTTACTATTATCGGTTTATCGTAGCGACAATGTAGAAGCACGCACATCCATTAAACAATATTAATCGATTATCTGTTTCAAACGGGTCGCGGTGGTCTAGCGTTGGACTACTGACCGGAGGGTCCCGGGTTCGATTCCCGGGCTAGGCACTCTGGGCACCTGCAGTTCCACCCAAGCTGGTTAATTTTTCGGGTACCAGATCTTCCTGGGAAACCATAACCGGCACAGGGAAAGAAACTGGCCCCCCTACCCTGAAGTGTGAATATTCACACGCCGTCGGGCTTGGTACACGGGTGAGCTCTACCATCACCTACTAAACCGACCTTCGGGTTGATTACTGTGTTTATGGTTTATGGTTTTATCTGTTTCAAATGGAAAAATAAGTAAAAAATACCAACATTGCGGTAGCTGGTATGATAATAGGCCTCCAGAATATTTAGCTGCCCTCCATGTGGAATATTATAACGAATTTGGGATTCTATTCATGCTTATTATCATTTTATTTAAGACTGCTCAGATGAAATATTTTGGCAGATTACCTACGACACGGGGTGAAAAAAATTAAGTTTTTCAATGAATAAAACTTACTGAACTTAAAAATACTGAGTACCAAAAGACTGGTTTCAATATTTCATACTTATATATGAGAAAACTACGTCAATTATTATTTATTGACAAAATTAATCCAAATTCCTTTGCGCCTTAAATCTTCAGAAAGTGCTGTCGATGTATCAAGAGAATTCCAAAATCGATATTTAAAGCGCCTACCACCGAGGATGATACGATTGTAGTAGATTACCATAATCACGGCAATCATTATTGTAAGAGTTGACATTCCCATACCGATTGGGTGGCTTAATAAGCTCCTTAGGTGGTTATAATGACTCCCATTGGCTCCGATTGGTAGAATCTACACGTGTAAAATTCTTTTTTAACCTTTTTATCTCTTTCTTGCTTTGATACTCGAAAGAATATCACATTTACTACGCAAAACGTCTTCAAAAATTATATTTAATAAATTTTCCCCAATCCTGCCGATTTCTCTTGCATTGATGCCGTTACCCACATTTCAAAATCCTCCATTCTATGTACATCCTCCTGCTTCAGCGACCACGTTTCCGCGCCGTACATAGCTACGTTCCATATCAAAGTTTTTACGAGTCTTTTCTTAAATTCCCTACTCAACGTCCCCGTCATCAACTCCCTCCTCCTTGAGAAAGCCTCCTTGCCTAGCGCATTTCTTTTCCTTACGTCCTTACTACTTTGACCGTGTTGGTCCAAAACACTTCCGAGATACGTAAACTGTTCTACCTGCTCTATTTTTTCCCCTCCTTTTTTAATGTTTAGCTTAGCCTCTCTCTTTCTGGAAAATCGCATAACCTTAGCTTCATTAATATTGATTCTCATTTCATATCTGTCGCACTGAATTTCCAATTCACTCAGCAATGCTTGCAACCCCTTGGCTGACTGAGCAACTAATGCTTGGTCATCAGCAAACCTAACTGATTTTACGAATTCCCCGCCGACTTTCATTGCTAACATCATGTCAATTACGAGTGTGATTTGAAAAGTTCTCGGAATGGAATAGAATGAAAGGACGTACCTCAACGAAACCTTTTTTTATATTTTTCGATGCAGTCTCCCTCTACACTAATGTTGGTCCAATGTTGGCCAATGTTGGTCCAACACTTGGTCCTGCGATGCTAAAATGTCTCCTGATCCTATCTCGAAAATTAGATTCCTTCGGGCCTGCAAAACACCCGTTTACTTCGGCTGTTAGTTCTTTGTTTGAAGAGAATCTCCATCCACCGAAAAAAAGTTTGCGCTTGGGAAAAAGATTGAAATCTAATTGAGCCAAATCCGGCGAATAAGGCGATGTGGCAACAATTCTTATCTTAGTTCATATGTATTTTGCGATGGCAACAATATTTTTGTGTGTGCGTTCATTGTCTAGATGAAAGATGACTTTTTTCCATGCCAAACCTGGCTTTTTTTGGATTCTTTTTGCTGTAGTAGGTCCAGGAGATTAGCGTAGTATATTTTCCAGTAATTATTTGAGCAGTGGGAAGGTAATCTATCGGCGGGATCCCTTTCGCATCGCAGAAAACTGAAGCCATCACCTTTCCGGCCGACCGTATTGCCGTTGCTTTCTTTGGTGGCGGTGAATCAACATGTTTTCACTACTTTGACTGCTGTTTTGTCTCTGGGGTATAATAGTGGACCCAAGTTTCATCTGTGGTCACAGACCGGCGCAGAATATCTTATGAGTTGCCCTTAAAACGGGCCAAACATTGTTCGGAAATTTTCATTCTGATGCATTCGTGATCCTGTGTCAAGAGTTACGGTAATCATCTAGCGGATAATATTCTCATATCTAATTCCACTGTTAAAATGTGATATGCCCCTTTGGTTGAAATCCCTATGGCTTCACTGATTTCTCGCATTTTCAGACGGTGATCCTCTATGAGCATTTTATGCATCTTTGCATTAATTTCAGGGGTAGTGACGCATTTTGGCCGACCACTACGCGGATCATCATTTAAGATGTACCAACCAAACTTAAACTCGTTTGTCCACTTGGCAACAGTTGCATTTGGGGGAGCAGGGGCCCTCAGAATATTCTGAAAGTCAGCATGAATTTTCTTCGCTCTCATGCTGTTCTTTTCAAAGTACTTAATAACTGCTCCAATCCCACTTTTTTCCATCTTCACAAGTCACTACACGGGAACAACAACAGAGAGGGGTCTGCACCACAGATCTCTTCCCAAAGCACTTGCGTATTACGTGTTTACTCATAAAGGGTTACCTATTACTACGCGGGAAACTCGTTGTACTAGCGCTGGCACCTGGTGGTATAATAATCTGTATAGTAAGTCACAAACATTCCATAGTCGTGAGCTAATATCACCCGATCAAGAAAGTTCGTCTGTAAACTACTTGTGAAACCCTTTATTCTGTTCATGGTAAGGTCTTACAGATTTCGTTTAATTATTAAAACTAACTGTCATTGTAAAGCCTATTTTTATAATAATATCTGCGCGCTAATCTTCATGGGTCGTAGAGCGCAGTGCACGGGAATCAATCAACTGAAATTGATCCCCTCTCTACGCCGACACTTTTGATGAATGTTGAACCTCCTGCGTAACTGAGATAATATTACTAATATAACTAACTCTGCTTTCCGGCAAACAATGACCTTATGGATTTTTTCTGTTGGGGTTGGAGAAATTCACTGTTTAATTTTGTTCAAACTTGAGGTAATGAAACAGACATATGATTGTCTAGCTCATAACAAATAATTTCAACGTTTCGGGTAATAAAATATTTTTCCTCAAGTGACCAACATTTTGTTCGAAAGCGAAAGCCATTAATTTAGAGTAGTCTTAAGTAAGGCAAATTTGTTCCCGTTTCCGAAATTTAATGGAAAACTTAAGCGTAGTTTACATGTGATATCGCGGGCATACTTGCTGCTGACAAAATCAGAGTTTCACTTGAAAGGAAAAATGACAGGCCTTTTACCTTTTCATCCGAGTTATTTACCTCTTCCCTTTTAAGCACTAGCGAGGCTAATAAATGAAGTTGACACTGAATGCCGTGTCTGTCCCCGCGATAATTTTCGTGACCTCAGGGTTCCACTAGGGTCGGGCACGCTCCTTTTGCCATTACCTCGCGCGCGGCATCCATACACCCACATCCGAAGCTTGACAACCCCTCCGCACCCCCATTCCTCCCGTCCCCCCCCTGCTATCAGCAGCCAACTTGAATTCGAGCATTTGGGGGAGGGGTTGATTTTTTTCAAAACTAATGCAGCCGTGACAAATCCATTTCCCGCGCCAACCGCCAGGGCCGGCGAGCGGGTGCCCTCGAGCGGAAAGAGCGAAGCTGCGTGCTTTCGGTTATGTGCGGCGGGTGGGGGTGGGGCCAGGGGTGGGGGAGATTGGCCCTGCGCCGCGCTCTCCTTCAGCTGTTTGCACTCTCCTTTCGCCCGTGTTTTGTTCTCCCCGCGATTAGGTGTTTCTCTTTTTCTTCCCTCGCCCCACCATCCCCCCCTCGCAAACCCTCTTCTTTTATTTCCCTTCCGACACCCCTAACCCCTCCCCCTTTCCGCAACGCCAACCCCTCCTCTTTTCCTCGAGCGTACCTAACGTTTTGTGGAGGGAATTGACTGATTGGATCCGTGTTTGGCTTCGCGGCTGCGTTTGCTCGTCACTGAGGGATCAACAACACGGTTTTACCGTTCCCTCTCTCTTCCTCCCAAACCCTCATTCCCACCCTTGTCCGTCCACCAACTCTCGTTACCCAAAACTACGGTCCCTCTTCACCTCTCTCTCTTCCACCTCTCACTCTATTGTCTTCTTCGACATTACTATCCTCTTACGCATGTAATCCGTCAAAAAAGAAATTTAGAAATGAGAATGCTCGTAGTTGGCCGCCGGTCTAGTTACCACCTTAACATAAATACCTTTGCTCTTGTGCTCGAGAGACTTTCAGCAAAGGCCTAAACATTAACAGTCTCTAAATAAATCATATCCAAAAGATGAATACATATATCGTTTTCGGTTATGAATGCCACGAACTAACTTACTAGTCCAGAGCTCTGTGTCTTGCTTCTTGAAACTCCGGTAGCTTTATTTTTAAAAAGGAAGAATAACATAATTTTTCGTTTCTACAGAATATAATATTTCTTGCGGATTAGTTTCACTTTACTTTAGCATCGTCTGGACTAATGATAATGTTACTGTTTGGAGAAACTAGTGGGAATCAGAATTCTATTCTTTGGAAACGCAAACTTATTTCATTATTCCTTTTTCATTATAATAGAATTCCACAAAGTATCCACCTTAACCATCTCTCAGATCTGGTGGCTTTGATGAATTAATATTTACTAGTTAAAGCAAATCATACTGAAATTTCAATTCACGTAGTTCTTGCCCTTTATTTCATCGGCCAATGGTCCCTGGTATGCCACCGTGCCTGATAATATGTCCAATCTTCTGCTTGTCAGATTCCTCCACAGACTTCTATCTCCAACCACTCTACCAAGTACCTCTTCATTTTGACTGAGTACACACATTTTATTTTCATCATTAATCTGTAGGGTCACATTCCCATCGCTTATTATAATGTCCAATTTCTAGCTTATCCTAACGTACATGTCTCACAACTGTAGAAGTGTAAATCGCATATGTCCCTTTTGATAAACCGCTTCCTTTAGGCCCGTAGTGTTATTCCTTTGCAATTTTTTTCTATTCCCCACATTATTTTTCACATTATCTTCCAATAACTTATGCCTATGGCATGGATGAAAATATCCTAGGCTGGATAAAAGACTTTTTGAATTGTCGCGTACAAAGGAAATCATAGATTGTGTTTGCTCTAATGCGGTCACAATAACTTGAGGTGTCTGCCAGGAAAGTGCATCGGGCGTCTATTATTTAACCTTTACGTTGAAAACATACGACAATTCGGTGGTTAATAAATAGTGGGATACGCTTATTTGCGGACAATGATGTGGTTTACAGAGAAGTATTTTGTCCTGAGACTAAATAGGAATTAGCAGATGACCCCAATAAATTGCCACGCTGGTGCGACACTTGGCAATTAGAATTAATTTTCAAAATGTTCGTAGCAATGGATTTTTGGAACAAAGAGTAAATCCCTCCCAAATAAATAGAATGCGTAGACCAAATTAAATACTTAGGTGTTACCCTCACTGACGACCTCCCATGGATGAAACGTATTTCGGAAAAATGCGAACAACTTATAAATTTTTACTATTTATTGCAAGTGTTGGGGAAACGCGGCGAAAGGATTAAAGAGCGTTGTTGCATTTCGGTGGTTAATACATAGTCTACATTTAGAATATGCTGCTAGCACATAGAATCCTGATTAAGTCAGATTAATTTTCGAATTACGCGTAGATCGCGTGCAGCGTAGAGGAGCGGCAGCTGTAGATTTGCAAAATGGTGTTATGATAATCTGAGTAGCGTATCTAGATTGTCAGAGTTTTTGCATTGGAAATCGTTCGCGGAGAAAAGATCATATCAAAATTACATCTCTTGCATACATTACATTAAGATCACTTTAGCAATGATATTGAAAATATATCATCAACCCAAAAGTACTGCGGTAAGATAGAACATGAGAACTAAATGAAGGAGATCAAAAGCAGAACCAACAGATCTAAGATGTCATTTTTCCCACAAATGAAAAGGAATCAGAATAACTGTAAGCGACCATGATAGAAGAAATAAGTATTTTTTCCTTCCAAGTAGCCTAGAATGCTGTCATTATTTCACCTAACATTGATTTAATGTCTTTCTTTTTACTCTATCAATTCGTCTCTCATACGTAGAGCAAGATATCAATCTTAGGTACCGTAGAGCATGGATCTGCAGTTGTGATAGTCATGATAAACCATAAACAGAGTAGTCAACCGGGAGGTCGGTTTGATAGGTGATGATAGAGTCCACCCAATACTAAGCCCGACGGCGTGTGAAATTCACACATCAGGGTAGGGGGCCAGTTGCTTTCCCTGTGCCGGTTATGGTTTCCCAGGAAGATCTGGTACACAGAAAAATCACATAGCTTGGGTGGAGGTGAGGATGTCCAGAGAGGCGCAATCGAAACCGGTAATCGAACCCGAGCCTTCCAGTTAGTACTACAACTGGACTCCTGGACTACTGCATTCCTAGTTATCTTGGCATAAATTTACACATTACATCACCTGGATCAATGAGTGGTCACCTGACCCGTGAACTCTCAACTATGTAAGACGGCCAAATGCGGAGTGGCAGCCATCAACCCTGAAGACGATGCACGAGTCGGGCATCGAAACGTCGGCCAACATCGAACCCCTGACCCGGTGGAAGACCCGAGAATCCTTCATGAAGACTATTGCATGGTAATTACTATAAATGGCGTTATTTCCTCCAGCTAACGTCACTACTGTTACTCCGCTAATTTACCTGCACGCTCTTCAGTGATATTTTAAACTAAGCAGTACACTCTGTCCCACCTTGTATATGCATCCTCCATGATGCTAGCGACTTTGCCATGGCCTTGCCGACACAGGGAAACTCTTCTTATTCCTCTTATTTATTTGTTTGACTATTTTAATAACATTTGAATATTTGTTGATTTTTAATGATTTTCGCCTGTTGATCATTACAAATTCAATGATAAATTTTACAAAATGGGATTTAAAAATTTCAATTTGCAACTGAATGTTACCAGTATATCCTAGAATTGAGTTAAAAAAACTTGCCGATACGACCAATGTCCTCCTCTCTCAACTCTTTGCGTGCTCTCCAAGGACGTGGCGAGGATACCTAACGGATGCTCAAGAGCTACCCCGCACTTAACGAACTGTTCACTCGGTCGTCCTCCTTGCCCCACTCATGCGGGCGAGAGCTCTGGAACGAGGCTTCCTACAAGAAGAAGGAAATGTTTCTAAAATGATGCCGAAGCCCCGATAGTTTCATGTATTGTTTATATTAAATGGTTACTCTATAAAGAATTGCAAGAAAGATACCGTGCTTAATTTAATAGGGCAAGTCATCATCAAGCCAAATATTACGTTCTGCGAAGTAGATACATTTTAATATGAACATATAATCATTAAATCATGATTAACCGCCTTAGTTTACTCATATAAAATTATCCCAAAAAGTACACAACATGGTATTATTCTTTCGTGTATGAAATCCTTTTGAGTAAAATAAATCCGAAAACGACGGTCGTTTTCGGGAGCAAAAGACTTTAATAATTATTAAATTTATTTAAAAGATTATATGGTACCCCGTAAGACACCGCTAGGGTGTGAGGCAGGGGTTGATTTTTCATCAGACTACCCTTAACCGAAAACACCTTTCCCTGCAAGAGCGGTCAGACAACGTCAATGTGATCCCTAATGATTCGTGGGAAAAATTACGCCTTAAATCTATCTGTTCTTTACTTAATCATTCGAACTTTACTGACATGATTTTTCCTACCGGGCTAATAATACATATTCAACATCATCCTTCCAATTTATCCAAGAGATATAATCTTTCATTTTAGCCTTCGCTCTGAGAGTAATTCCCAACCTAGTTCCTCTTATATTTGGGATACGCTTCTAAGTTTATCATTACACATCTTTACAAATCTAGCTCCTCTACGGTGCACGCGATACAATTTGGCAATCAATCCAACTTCGAAGAGATTCCATGATATACTAGCAAAATATTCTAAATGAGGCCTAACCAGCGAAAGCTAAAATTTCTCTTTAATATTCTCATCACATTTACTCAATAGTCCTCTAATCAACGAGGGACCAGGTAAACATCCGAAAGTCTTTACAAGATTGGTTCTGTAAAGGGGTTAGAAGGTATGAGGAAGTGAAGAACAAAACACAGGAGAGTAATCGACGCGAAGGTTGGACCAGCTGATGAAAAAAGTGTCCTCGGTCATCTGCCGCGGCTTGCGACATTCATTCGGTGTGTGGCGATCACTTCTCTTCGTCACTTGAGGTATGTCCCAAGAAGATATTAAGGGAAATAACTCAACTTTGGTAAATTCGAAGAGTGCCCTTTATCCGAATTGGGACCCGATACCCTCCAGTTCGTAGCTGAGGACTTGACTCATTTCGACGCGGAAATCCTTTAGGACTTAAGACCAGGCTTTAGGCGTGCTGGACTTAAAACTATATGAAGCTGTTGACTCCATGTGAATGGTAATCAGGATCCGTCCCTAATCTCTTTCTAATCGGTCGGCTACTTGGGGTAGTCACCCTGAGAAGAGAACCACCACCCGCAGCTGAGTCCACTTGGGCCATTGGGAAGAGGTGATCAATTGATGATGTATATAGGTGGTGGCCACAGAATGTGAGGAGGCTCAACATTTAATATCAGGAATACCATTAGGTAAACCTTTACCAAAATCTTAGATCATAATTTCTCACTGAAAATCTCGAAACGGGGTGAATTAAGAAGATAGAACCATTCAATTTTGATAAACTACTTAAGAGCCGATCCTTTTCAGTAGTGTTTCTCCTTCCTGGGTAGCTTGAAATGCTCTTTTTACACCGAAACACTTTTTTTCTTTAATTTCAACATAATTATCATTCAGACCATTCCCATCCCAAGTTAATTGGGTATTTTCTCAAAAGACCCCACTTCTCCGTACGTTAAGCTGTTTTATACATAATTGATTGGGACGTATGGAATTATATCAATGTGTTTACATAATTGCATCGAACATTTTTTTCTATTTTCAAGCGAACTTCATTATATAGTGATTAAGAACGCGATGGAAGGGTTGCAAAAAATACAAATCGGAGATTTCCACTGATTAATATTTATTTTTGCATTCTTTATTTTATGCGTGTTTAATTCATGATTCATCGTCTTCTTGGAAATTGCTATTTTGTTATTCGATCTCCACATCGGTTCCACTCTTCCCTCTCTCTCTCTCTCACACAGGAAACGCGTGACCTCGGCTCAAACCCAGAAAGCGCCATCGACAATAATAGAAGGCCTCGTTCTGGGAAACTGGGAAATATTGGGAAATCGTTCTTTCTTCGGAGAAAACAGGAGATGGACTTTGTTACCCATTGTTACATGAGGCAAGAGGGAGGTTTCATTGTATTTCGTAATGTTCAGCTCATCGATCGAAGAATATGCATATAATAGAGATTGTTCAATGACTAAAGTATAATCCGTTTTCTCGTAATTACAGTAAAAGTATTGAGAACATCTTCGAATTTAGTGGTCTGAGCACCTCGTGAGTGTTATCCTTAGCTCACAAACCGTTCATAGGGTTTGAATCGGTTCTTGATTGACTGTTAAATATAGAATTAAGCACTTACTTTTCATGTGATATTCGTTAAAAATATCAGTTTTAAGCATGGATAATACAGAGAAGAGACACCATCAACTAATGTCAAACTTTGATCTTTCGCCTGGGTATATGAAAAGTAGTTTGCGCAACTCGGGTGTCAGGTGTTTCTCGATGGATTTCGGGGCTCATTTCCAATGCGAGCGAGGCATGAAATAATAATATTTCCTATTTATACTTCTACGTTTCCTAGTCAGAAGTAATGTCAGTGCGTGTTTTTATACTTCATCATAATCGTCTTGCATCTCCGTAGGGTAACACAGCTCCAATCATTAGTTTGACGTACCATCTATATATCTTGTCTTGAGAGTCGCAACGAGGACCTGTGGTCGAAAGTGACGCGATCCCAATGCGATTGTTAGGTATTGTGGTTTGGTTTTAACAAGCGCTTGTAAATTCATCGCTCCAAACAACAAGAAATTCCTAGCATTAACGTTGGAATGCAGTTCCTTGGATTTTTGCGATCCAGAATAGTGGTGGGTAAGCTTTAAATAAGCATTTAAAACTCTCATTGGAAGAGTCTTTGTCTGTGTTTTTTAGCCGTGGTAGTTTTATTCACCGGTATCGTGCCACTCGTTAATACTTAACATCCTCAGCGACGACATTTACCCGATATGCCGTGTTTTGTTGGTGTAGGTTTGGTTTACCCTCTTCCTAGTTTATCCGGTTTCCATTCCAGTTTCTTTATCTTCCTTATGTTCGAATCATACTTTTTTCAAAACAATTTTGGAGAAACATAGAGGACCGTGTTTAAAGCCTTCAATTACTTCCATCGGTCACACCTTACCTCCGAACATTTTCCGTATCAAACAAATGCGAAATCACAACTTTTGTTCTTTCCATTACGGTCCTTTCCATCCCCATCCATTGACTCCAAATATGTTTACGCTGGACCATAATATGCTTCCTCAGTCCCGTGCTAATATTTTCCCACCTGCCCGCGCTGCAATTTTAACTTCCTCACGAGGACATGTTTCCGCCTCACCACCTGTCTCCCTCGGGAGGAATTGAGAATTCCCTTCGGCACAATGGAACACAGTTGAACTTCTTTCTCCGCCGGGCGTTGTGAATGCATCGTTTGCGATTCCTTGATCACCCCAATCGACTCCCCAGATCGTCTAGATGCGAGCGTCGGGCATTGAGTGGTTGATCGTAAATATTTACCCAAGACAACATTTGGGCATGGGGTATACATATATGGCTATATATTTTGGCAGGTTCTTGTGTGTCCCCGCCTACTTTTAAGCGAATGCCAACTTCCCTCGAGTGGATTGCCTGCGGGCACGGAGCGGATATACTTAACGCGCCCGTGGATGCGTGGGGAGTGGCGTTATCCCGTTCGGAGAGGAGTTGACGCCGGGGATTCCGAACGGTCTCGAATATGTCTTTCAGTCAGTGAGCATGTCGTGTTTGAACATTGCTGATAATTTCTTAATTGGAACGATAGGTATTCTCCGTCGTTTTTATAGATGTCAATTGGGAAATGTAGACTCAGTGACAAGTGAGAAAAGCCCTTTGGTCATGTTAATGAAACAATTACCACCACTCGTGTTTTTACCCCTTTAAAAACCTTTGGTAATGGAAATATTTCATGGATAATACATTTTTTTAGCTTTTAAACTGTTTTTACGGTCTATACTTGTTGTTCTCTTAGCATTTTTTACAAGAGTAATTTACACGGTAATTTTTAAAAAGTTTAGTTCATAGTTTTACTCCCTAAACCGTTGGATCTATGAGACAAGCAGCAGTTCAACGCCGCAAGGAATTGACGATAAAAGATTAATTTTTGGATGAAAATATTTATTAGAAGAACTCGTGTCGCCGAAGGTTACGGGTTTCTCCTGTAGATGAGGTTATCATTTTGAGAATGGGGTTGAACAATGAACAGCCTTCAGTGGAAATTGATGCTATGTTGAGCTCACCCTAAATTTCGCAAATGACACTAACTGATGGTGTGGCCTGTCCGATTTTACGATCGATGTGAATTGAACAATATGGTAGTGGAAATGAAACTAGATCAGGCGGGTGTCTATTCTTCTACTTTTTCCATCCTTGCATTTCGAGTAAACGTGATCTGTGTTTGTATTATTCCGTGCATCGCGGATCTTGGATTGAACCTTGGGGGATGGAAGAGCGTGGGTTGGAGGG
Organism: Hetaerina titia; assembly: GCA_037158775.1. Lineage (NCBI taxonomy): Eukaryota > Metazoa > Arthropoda > Insecta > Odonata > Calopterygidae > Hetaerina > Hetaerina titia. The sequence continues at coordinate 85,757,292 of CM073778.1, forward strand.
CCGCAATTGGAGTCGCAAATTATTGTCTTTGCGAGAGATTTTGCTGTACCTCTGGCAAAATTTCTTCTTGAGTGTCTTCATTCCTTGCTGCCCGTGGTTATTAGTCGTATCAACTAATTTGGTTTTTCTTATCGAGCTAAAATTTTGCACACCTGAATTCTAAAAAATAAAAACTCTGCAAGTTCTAATTAATTTATTTCAATTGACTGGTGGAAAAAATCCTGTATTTAGTGATAAATTAAAAGCAACTGTGTGAGATGCCGCGACAGTTGCTTCTAATGTGAATCATCCGCTAATGCCAGGAGGGGCTGGCAGAGAAATACATTTAGGTAGTTATATTTTTTACTGTGATTTTTAGATGCAAAGAGGGAGACACTGGAATACGTCATATTTAAGTAGCCATTATTCTTATCCCTTATGGTTTGTGGGAAAAATGACATCTAAAATCTATCTGCTCTGCAATGAATATCTCTAATTATTTTGGCATGACGCTAACGTAGTACGATAGGACAGCATACCTGTTCAAAGATTGCATTGATTGCCAAATTAGATCGCGTGCAGCGTAGAGGAGCTAGATTTGCAAAAAATTAAGATAAACTGAGTAGCTTATCCAAAATATTAGAGGAGTTAGGCTGGGAGTCACTCCCGGAGCGAAGGTTACATTACAGTTTACATGTCTTGCAAAAATATGAAGGATGTCTCCTTAGCAGTGTTGTTGAAAATATATTATTAATTCCATCGTACTACGGTAGGAGGGATCATGAAAATAAAATTAGACCATATAAATATGATTAAATCATTAGGATGTGAAACAAATAGATTTAGCTGTCATTTTAACCACAAACGATAAGGCATCGGAATAACGTTATCCGACACTGTTGGGGGATAATATTAGGCGTCAAAATTAGTCTAGTGTATTATCCCCCCTGCCACACACCTTAGTGTAAGCTTGCTGGATGCCATGTATGAATTAATAAGTATTAATAGTCATCAAAAAGACAAAAGTAACCACCCCTAAGTATTTGATCCAAAAAACTAAATTTAAGGCTTGCATTGCATTAAATATTTCCCTGCAAGCCAAGGGTATGGCGTGTGGTAGCCTCTCTCAAGCAAACCTCTTATTTTGTTTTGCAGAGGGACATGCATGTTTTTGTGTGTACAAATCTATGTTTGTATTCATTTTCATGCTAAAAATTTATATGCATATTTATGCATAAAAGCTGGCGCCGAAACAACCGCGACAAACGCCCAATGCGGCGACTCGTGAAGTATTGTGTATATTTAGATGAATGCCCAGCACCAAGTCGTTTTACATTCAAAACTTGTGATTATAATATGCAATAAATATTCAAATTTATATATATATATATATATATATATATATATATATATATATATATATATATATATATATATATATTATATATATTCACATACACACATCTACACAATGCCCTGAAAGCCGTAGCAACGACCTATTGCGGGCATACACGCACAAAGATGAGTTAACACACGCTTAAAAAATGTGTATTTGCTCATATACACAAACACACACATACGTGTGTACTCATCAGCCTATATTCATCATGAAATAATTGGCGTGCTGGACTTAATCATTTAAGTTTGGTCTATTGGTATGTCTATTCGGATTCTTGGTTACCCAGTGGTTGCGGGGTAACTTATTCACTTGCCAAAAGATGGGTCATGGGTTCTCGCCTCCAATGATTGGATTTTTTAATTTTCTTCAATTTTGTACTTATGGGGGATATATCTTTGACTCAATCTCAATCTAATTAAAAAATACGTGAGATAAGTTAATGGCAGTGCAGAAATCTAGCGAGAGAAGAATGTGTACGGATCTGTTGGGGATAATCTCTCTTATTTACTCGTAATCCCTCTGGTCAGATTTAACAATATATTTTGAGGCAATAATAATTCCTTCACTCTCGTAAAAAAACGGTGTCATGTACCTCCCTTAAAACCAAAGTCTTCCCTGCTTTCTTCGTGAGTTAGGATGCTTCCAATCTTTTTCTTCCAACATACCCATCACGCTTGCTCCCTCCACGAGGCAATTTCTTACTAATATAGCAGATATTCTCTGACCCTGTGACGATAACACAATTAACTTTTTCTCCCATGGTCCCTAAATACGTACTTGCCGCGTGTCTCTAAATGTGGTCTAACTAATGTGGAGTTAAACCTACTATCTGACCTACTCATATATTTTCCTACAACCCGTCCAATGTCACCTAGCTTATTTGAGGCTGACCCGCAGAGTCATTTGGTGCGTGTTTACCGTGAAATATTTTATATTAGGGTAACATCCAAATATTTGGTTTCCAAACTTCAGTACCTCACGTTTCCTGATATTTAATTCTAACTCCCATTTCTTGAACTTCTCCAATATTTGGTTTATATCGCCAGAGAGTAGTCCAAAATCTAACTGTGTCCTTATTTCTATATAATTGACGCTTCTGTAGGCAAATGATCAAATGTTGATCTTAACGTGGGTGTTGAGTTATATGAAGGGGTGTAGGGGCCCCATAATATTTCCCTGTGGGACTCCTGAAGTTACGTCTGCCTGTATCGAACTAAATCCAAGGACGACTACTTCTTGTTATAGCTAGATAAGAAACCCTTAATTGGTCAATTCTTTATGTATGCCATATTATCTTAGTTTGTGTGTCGATTTCTTGTGGGAGAGCATCAGCTGATCATTTCTCAAAACATCTTTTGTACTTTCTTAAAACATCTAAATCAACTTTTATACTCTCTTTGCCAGAATTCAGACTTTCAAGGCATATAATATACGAGGTAGATACTGTTCAATATAACATGTGAGGATGATAGTTGTTTGAATGAAGATCCTAATTGAAAAAAACATAGATTGAGGAAGATTTGCCGAAAAGGCTGTGTGAATTTCCAGAAGCAGATGGGAGACGTCCAAGGAGCGAAAGGAATGGCAGGGAGGAGAAGCGTTTGGATGGCCCCTACAGATAAATTTTCGCCTTCATAATCCTCATGATAATCACATATCGTGTCAACCATCAATGAGGTTGAATTTCTGAGGATTATTATCAGTTACAATCGATATTCCGGAGGAATACCGCTTGGAATATACTCCAGAATGATTCAGCACTCGCACGGGGACGTGGCTTAGGAGTGAAGAACTCCAGGAGCCCTGTCCCCCTGTGGGGAGGGTGGGAGAGTCCTTCTGCCCACCTTTTCTCCTCCGCCTCCTCTCTCGCCCCCTCCACGACGCCCGATGGAAAAGGAAAACCTTAGGGGAATGGGGAGAGACCTCCTGCACCCCCCCTCCTCCTCCTTTGTCCTCTCGGCCCCTAACCCATACCCCAGCCTTCTGTCACCTCCTCTCTCGCCCCCTGTCCACTCGCGCGCCTAGGGGAAGCGTGGGGAGGGAGGCCACGCCTACCCGGAGTGACTCCATTGGTGTTGCCATGGGAACTGGCCCCGCCTGCTACGCCCCGCCCCCTCTTCCACCCTCTTAGTTTCTCGGGGTGGGGGAAGCATGCGGAGATAGGACGCCGCTCCTGGAGGCTGCGGGGAAGGTTGGAACTAGCGCAGTCAGTGGTGGCTGTTTTCGGGAGGGTCGTTTCGGGGTGAGTGCGGAGGGAAAGGGGTGTTCCTGCGCACCGAAACTTTCGCACCCTCCCGGCGTCGATTCTCCGATACGCCACCCGCCTCTCTCGCCTCTGGGTCGTCCGTCACAGCGGACGGCAAGAGCGTCGTAGGCGTCATCCACACGTCAACGCAGCTACATTGACATCGAAAGACAAAATACGTGACATTCCGTTTTCCCGTATTAATCCCGTCTGCCTGCGGTGTGTCTACTCTCATTTTGATTAATCAATTTCTAATAATCACATTTTGTCTTCGGTTCTGGTGTGGCAAAATACGTTTCAGTTTTTGCAGGATGATGATATGAACGAGTTGGTGTTTCGGCGTCTCTGAAATCTTTTCTCTTAGCTATTGCATTTCTTAAAAAAATAGCTGTAAGTCAATCATCCTCTACAAATGTAATTGAGGTATCAATATCACATATTCTTGTACCTAAGGTACTCTTCTGGTTTCAACTGTAGCCTCACGTTGAAAGCCACATGAAAATGAAACAGTGCATATAAAAATTATTACGTGCCATCGAGGTGCTCCACAATTCGATGAACACGGTTGTAAACCCATAATAAATTCATTAGTCCTTCTCTGGAATATACTGACATAAGATCTAATAATTTTTCGAATTAATTAGGGGTGTTAATTTGTAATTCTTTTTCACAAGGAGGAGAGATAGACGTTACGAAAGAGTTAAAGCGAAATGAAGGTTCACGATCAAACATTAATTTATTCCAGTTTTATAGATACAAGCGATGAATGGTAATAATTGCTTTAGAAAAAAGATTAAAAGATCGCGATTAAACAAAAAGACCCCCTCACTGTCTAGAATGCATTTCAAGTGATGATATGAAGCTACTGAAGGGTCGCAAATTCGATTCGGCGGTAGTCAGTACACAGGAATGTATGTTGGAGCATCACGGTTGCAATTGGCGAAAAAATTGAATTTCTACCATTTACCAGTATTTATGCGTATTTGTCTTTTTGACTTGTATCACTTTTTGTTACTAAGATTGCTCCCGCCCAAGGCAAATTACTTGCATGCTTCAACCCGTCTAATATTTCGAAAACTTAAATGGCACCATTGAATGAGGAGTTAGGCTGGGGATCACTCTTGGAGAAGGTTAAATTACAGATATAATCTCTTGCATAAAGAGGAAGGATGTCTATTTAGCAGTGATGTTAAAAATGTATTAATACACCATCTTACTACGATAAGTGAGTTCGTGCCAATGAAATTAGCAAGAGTAAGCGTGCATGGAGCAGATAGATTTAAGATATCATTTTTTCCACGAACAATGAGGGATCAGGAAAACTTTGCTCGACTGCAGAAGGGGTAAAACATATTCGGGACAAAATTATTCTGGTGTGTATTCAACCCCTGCCACACACCCTGGCAGTAGCTTCAAGGGCACTAAAATACTTTAAAAATGACCGCGGGAATGTTTCGCATACATTTCATCGGATATCCATGAAGGCGGCAATCGACCGGGTGGTCGCTCATTGTGCTTCACGGCTGTTAACCATCGAGGATTTGGGACGGAATAACAGGGGATGCCCTTTTGGTCAACCGCTCCGAGCGTGACGCGGATGATTTTCTCGTGTCTGCACCCTTTAACGAAACAACTCCCGGGGTTGGATGGGAGAGGGACCGAAGCTCCCCCTGCCCTCAGGGAACTTCAAAGAAGGAGTCAAACACTTGCCTTCCAGACCGGCGATCGATAATTATTTTCGAACGGAAGGGATAGTGATGTGAGTTCTTGGGAAGGAAATCAGGAAAGAGTATTTTGGTTGAGACACACGTCACAAGGTATGAGTAAAAATTTTCAAATCATTAATGGTCCATCATATTCTTCTTTCCAACAGAAACGCTTGAGAGTGTGGGGAATGCCTTCATGGGGCTCGACATTGGTCGCTTGGAGACGCTCGTTCAGTACGCCCGCGTGAAGGTTCGACCCAACTCAAAGGCATGCCTGTATTTTCACCACTATCCCGTTCTATCATTCAGCAATGATACCCTGTAAGTGACCGATTTGGTGCGTAGCAGAGAGTGATTACACACTAGGATACTTTTGACGCAAAATATTATCCCCTCCTAGCGCGGTCGGATTACATTATTGTGATCCCTTATCTTTCGCGGGGAAAATTTTATCTTAAATCTATCTCTTCCATACTTAATCTCTCTAATTTTCTTCACATGATATCTCCCCTTCTAGCTCGTATTGAATGCATCCGGTTAGGTGAAAAATGATTCAAAATTATGCTCTTTTTTTGTCCTGGACTCTTTCTCCCTTTGCAATGGCACGAATTTTGATTTATAAAATTTAAAAAATAATTAGATGGTCCAATGACATCGATTAATTGGAAATGATCTAGAAGGATAGACTAGTAAACGCATTAGGTACATAGTATTTTTAAAATTTTTTCATGCTACTTAGATACACACACGTTTTATCCTGCTATCTCAAAAGTTACGTCATCTCGAGCTTCAAATATTAGGAACACTGTTTAATTGACTGCACTCACGTGTTAGAAGGAGCCCTTATTATAAACAGCTTCTTAAGATTATCTTGAGGACATGGCTTAAGTTGAGCGAAAGAAATAAATAGATACTTATTCTAGGTTAAAGAAGAAAATGGAAAAGATTGACACCAATTTTCAGTTTTATTTTTATTTAGTAGTCAATGTTAGGGCTAGTGGTAGGTTGGCACTAGTCTTGGATTTAATAATGCATTACGAAAATAATGACTATTTTTCCCACGCAATTGCTATCACTGCATATCTGGGTTTCGAATTGAAGGGCCATAGTATTAAAAATCGCAGAAAGTTAACACCATACACCTCATTAGCAAGTTTTACGCCAGGCACAGGATGATGCACTATTAAATCTTGGATTAATCAAGAAAATATGTTTTGGATTCTTGATAGATAACACATATTTTGATTCTACAATGTTAGACGACGGCTCCAATGGTTTCAATTACACATTTTTTATGCAGAACCTCTATTTTGATTACAATGTGTCAGAGGAAATAATGGAATTCATTACCAATTCAATTTAAATGCAAAATTTAATTTGCGTCGTTTGATTATTTAAGTTCATTTTAACGGTGCAATCTTCAGATGTTAAAGATGGGTTTCGTAGTGATAGTTGGTGTGAGGGAATCGGAGAGGTCATTGCCTAAGAGTGCCCGGCGATACAAGGTTTTCTGGAAAGTTTTGCTTGCCCTGCACTTGCGTGGGGGGGCACCGAGAGCGGATAACACTACTCTTTCCACTCAGTCATCTTTTACCCACGCGTTGTTCGGTGTCAGGGCGCCCCAAAGACAAGAAAACCGAGGGTTGAAGCAAGGGAGAAACATGCATGGAGTAGGGGGGAGAAACAGAAAATGGTTAATGGGTGAAAGGAGCTGCATTCGCGAAGAATTTTCCTCTGAGGTCGATATAATAACTTGCGATACACTTTAATAATATGCTAATTACATGCGATTCTAACTTGGCATACATACTAAGTCAGAAAATAGACATTAACTTGTTGTATTTTTCGATCTGTTTTACTTACCATTTCTAATATATACAACATATAACTATATAATTTTTCCACCGCATAAAAAAATTCGCAAATAATATTTATCCTCGATTACTTAAAATTAAGCAGGCCTTTATGCGACGATAAAAGGAATATAGAGGGCTCCATAAATGTTCGCGTTATCAGAAAATTTTTCGGAGGTACGATTAATGAAACAATTAATGGCCCCGATAAGTAATTTATTTTTGGAATCACTCAAAGTTCATAATTGACGTTCAAATTATTAGAATATGATGAGTTTACTTTAGCTATATGTTGGATTCCGATTCGAGTATCTTCTGTACAAAAGCGATTAATAACATTTTTTTCCTACGGAATGATTGGCAAGACGTTGAACGTGAAAGCTGTGTCGGTTGCTGATATGGACGTAGTAACGAATGGTTTGACGGACGAAAGTGACGACGGGTGGTGTGATTGATGCGGCACGCCGCCGTGAGTGAGTTGGGCGGATGGAGGATGAGACGACTCACGGTGTGACTGACGGAAAGACCGCGCGGTGGGAAATAAATTTCCGGGAACGCCGCCAATTACCGAACAAGTACACTCGAGCGCTCCGTCGGACACGCGCGAATCGTAATCCTCCAGAATCGGACGAATCCCGTCCCCCTTGAGGGAGAAATTCCGCTCCACGGAGCGAAGGGAGGGATCGCACGACACCCCCTGCCATTCTCCGTCCGCCCTCACACGCGGAGCTCGCCCCTCTCCCCTCCTCGCCCGCCCACTCGAGTCGGTCGATCGATAGCGCCCCGCCCTTCGCGCGCTTGCCGGCGGGCCGCACCCGTCCTCCACCCTCGAACCCCCCCCCCCCCCGCTCACCCGCCCTTGCCTCTTCCGCACCCACCGCCGATGCCGTGAAATGCGCGGAGTCGTCCTCTCTTAATGAGTCGCCCTTTGAGCGCGCGGTGTTACGGGGATCAGTCTCGTCGAACTAATTAATGCGGACGATCGATGCCGGAAATCGCCGAAACTGTGAAGGCCTCTTCCTAAATGAAGAGCGGCTAGCGCATGATTTAGTCATAATTACGGCGCTGGGGTGATTCCGGCGGTGGAGTGGATGAAGGCGCTGCGCTGAGTAAGAGGAGTTAAGCATGTGATGGAGCGCGCGGATTCCCCCGAGACTTGCCTTCGCGCTCAGACGGTCGCACACACTTGCTACACTCGAGGAAGATGATCGGCAGCTTGATCCAACCAATGAATCGGTGAAATAAAACCTACGTTGAGTGTTGACGTGGAAGCATACAATACAAGATATTACAGGAAAATACTATTCCGCAAATTATCGAAATCAGCACGTTGATGCGTTCAGTAATGATTCATTTCATCGAAAGGGACGATCTCGTAGCATTAATTAGATCATATAAAGAGAAAAGTCGCTCTTCCTATCTACTTGGAGCCATTGAAATCACGTTGAAGTTGCAATATCAACTTATTTTGCACACTTATTATTACATGTTAATGCCTAGAAAAATCCGCAGCAGTTTTCAAACCAACAGCCGGTTTAACATGTGAGGGCGGATTTCACCTAGTACTAAGCACAACGGTGCGTAAAATCAACCCGTCAGGGTAATGGGGGTGGCCAGTTCCTCTTCTTGTGCCGCCAATGACTACCCAGGAAGATCTGGAACCCGAAAAATCACATAGGTCGGGCGTAGCTGAGGGTGCCCAGAGGCGTGCTTGGGAATCGAACTCGGTCAGTACTCCGACGCTGTACCCAATGGAATACCACGTCCCCCTAAAAAAGTCATACTCATATGATAAAAAAATACTAAATAATATATTGCAAAACTATTTAAATTTATTGAAAACAACAAGTATTTGAGTAGCTACCTTTTTTTTAACGAGCCCTATACTCTTTTACCTAAATTACGTAACTAAACATTTTGTTTCGTAGGCAATTCCGGGTATCGGTTACTTTATTCAGCAGAAATGAGCTAAAAGTATTCGTTACTACTATTCTCTCACTTGGTGGTGCTTTCACTTCCCGAATGGCACGAGTAGAACCCGTTTGATTTTATCTTCCTCATCACCCAGTTATATCTTTGAAGCAAGCTTGTTTCATTTGAGTGCCGTGTCAATTAGCAGGAATGTGGTTTTTTTAAACGTTCTCCATTGAGAAGATTTCGGCAACGTTTACACGAAATTTCTTCCAGTTGCAAATACATAAGTGATATGCACACCATAATGTCAAAATATAATATTAAATGTATACACACATCAGATTTCAATAATATCATGTCCGGAGAAAAATATATTAAATTATTATCGTCTTTCGTGATTCAGCTTCCCCAGAAGGCACTTTTATAGGCACATTAGATTCCTAACGGAAAAAATAAGTTATCGTCTATTCATCTAGGCTGTACTCTATTGACTCCAACGTTTGAAAAAAAATGGTGCAATCTTTTATCTAGAATTTACAATATAGTGTGATACAACACCATTTTTTCAACGGAATGGATAGCCGTGTGCAAAATTAACTTTGTTTAGTGTATAGAAGTACATTTCCGATGTCTGCTATTTTGAAATCTAACACGAATGAAAGGAGTATTGTTATGCATATGGATATGATATGAACTGTGTCTGGTATAACTTATAACAAGGCGAAACCTCTCGATAAAGGTGTCGCTACACATGTAGCAGCGCAGCGTCCGTGTCAAAGGGATAGAGAAAGAGTTGAAAGCGGTTACCTCTCTGGCAATAACATCATCTCCCGCACTGCGTGGAGGTCGTCTCGAGACCCTTCGCCAACGGGACATGTTCTGAGCGAGTAGAAGCCGGTTGGCAAAGAAAAACAAGCTTACGGGCTAATACTTGACAGCATTTTAACCATCGGACGGATAAGAGATTATCCTTAATCGTTTAAATTAATTTGTAGTAATTACGGCGCAATTATCTTTATGGGTGATTACACTATTAATAAAGTAATTATCTCTACGGATAACCGCTTTTCTCTTATTATATTTTTTACCTCGGGTATCTTTTACCTTTACGAAAACCTCGAGCGAAGAATTTTTTGGTAAAAATACTCCATATTTAAAACATGCCAATTATTAATTAATTAAAAATTACATTTTGAGTAACGACTCTTATAATTTTCAATGCAGTGCCGTTACCTTTTCTTCTTTTTTGAATTGTTTTTGCTATAAATTCGCCTAATTTATTCCTTCAGTCTTGCATAAATTAATATTTATTCAACATAATTATTATTATAAATTTAAATGTGAAAAATTGATAGAGAAATATTATCAATTTCCTTTCGGGAATTAGTTAACATGGACAAAATGAAACGGACCTCGGAATTTACTAAGCGCACTGATTCTCAGCTCTAAAACTGGCAATGCCAAGGAAATATTTTCAACTGGCATTCTTCTAAAAAGGCATTTCCTACAAAAACTCAATCGTATTATCTTTTCTCCCATCATTATATGTGGCAGCTAACAAGGAGCGATGCGTCAGCGAGTGGATAGACCGTATTGACAGCCGTCACAAAAGGCGAATTGGCCATGGATTTGTGGCAAATTCCTCTTTCCATACCATCATTGGTTACTTCAGCAATAAAACACTACATGCATGTACATATTTTTACAACACTGCGGAAAACTGCGCTTCGCATGCACTACACAAGTGGAAAACGCCGAGAATTGTTGGATGTTCCGTGATTTATATGTCTGCGGGCATAAAAAACTCTTCAGTCGACGAATAAAATATTTTACTCAACACTAAAGGGCAAATAAATCTTTCCAAGTACCTTCCAATGGAGAGTATTGGGGACCTCAATCTCCGTTCGTGTGCTGCAGGAAGCATTTTGAGCCGCTCGAAAGAAATGTTTTCAGGCAAACGTTTATCTTCGTGTTTTTACGACAGAATTATTATTATTATTTCCCTGCATCGGCCCGAGAGATGTCGGAAAGCTTTCCTTTCGCAACTCCCTCTTCTCTTCCCCAGTTCCGTGTTAACTAACTATATGGGCGAACTATGGAGACGAACTTGGTAATATTTTTCTCCCTGGCAGTGAATTACTGAGGAGTTTATCCGTACCCCTCCCATCCTCAACGCGCCTCCCCCTTCCCTTTCCGTATGAATTATGACCCATAAAGTACGGCGTGCTTGAAAAGTAGCCGAGGGAGTGTGAGTTTGCGGGAGGGAGCGGAGAGGGGGGAGGAAGGCGAAGGGTGTGTTTGTGTGTGCGTGCGGTTGCTTGCGTGCGTACCTATTCCGTGAAATATGAGAGGGAGGCCCACCCCCCCCCTACACCTTGGGATAAAAAAAGAACCACCCCCGCCCCTCTCGAAACCGGGCGGGGTACCACGTGACCCCTCTTCCAACCCCGCCCCCTCCCGAACCCAAAAACACATACACGTACATAGACACACATACACCCACACACGATGGATCTCCAGTCTAACTCGCAAGCACGCGAAGAGCACACCACCCCTGACTCCACACACACACACATACGTAGAGAGCAGCAATACAATCCGCTCTGTCTCTCCCCCTTGCCCCTACCCACCCGTCGCCGCCCCTTCCATCTCTCTTCTTGTTTGACTACCCCCGCGTGCACAATTCCCACCCCCCCAGACCTCCCATCCCTCCACCCCCATTCTCCTCCTTCACTTCTCGGCACAACCACCAGAGAGCAGCACTACTCCGCTCGCTCGCCTCTCGTTGGCTGTTTGTTTTTTCAATCGCCGGGAACACTCCCCCCCTCCCCCTCCAAGGATCCTCTCCCCCTTCGCGCTAGGCACTCCCCCCTCCTCTCCACACTCCCATTTTGGGTCTGGAACGCGTACCCCTCCGCACACACGCGCTCACACACACTCACTCGACCACGCACCAGCAGCCTCTGCCCATTCGGACACAAACTTTCCTCCCTTCATCCCTTCCTCTTCTCGTTGGCAACCCCCCCATCTACCCCCTCCGTACGCACTCGAAGGGACGACGACGGCAACCATCGCCAAACCGAATCTCCGGCCAACCTTCCGTCGATCGACGGGTGGTGCTTGCCTGGTGCAATAAACAAAAGAGGGAATACGCGAGGGTGGCGTATCTTTTCTCAGTTCGGCGACACGCACGGTTTCGGGTCCGTTCCAGGGCCGGCGGGGAGGAGGAGACTTTCCCGAGAAGCACCGCGAAAGGAGAGGAAGAGACCCCCCCGCAGTTGGAGCAAGCGGGCCCTGGGAGCGAAGAAGAAAGTCTCGTCTTTCTGTTACGCCGTCGGTGCGCGCGTCTGTTCCGTCCGGGGCCTCACGCGATTGGGCCGCTCGTGGGCCGGGCCCGATAGCACCACCGCCCATTCCCTCCCCGCCCCCCGCCCACTCCCGAACCCGGCTACGTCCCCCGCCCCGCCCCTTTCCTACCCCTCCGCCAGGAACGAACCCGCCCCCCCTCTCCGCTCGCCCGGAGAGGGAGGAGTGGAGCAGTGTCCTTCTGGTTGCGGAACCTGTTGCTCCGTGCGACTGTGTTGTCTGGCGTCGGGTTTTGCGTGTTCGCCCCCGTCCTCTCCCTCTCGCCGTCGCCCCCGACTGCCAAGCCGCCCCGTGCTCCTCTCGGCTTCCCATAGCTACGTCAACCCCGCGCCCCCCACACAACACGGCCGACCGGACTCCGTCGACGGGAACACGGGAGAGAGGACTACCTTACCCTCGGATCTGGCGACTGATTTCCCAGGCCCGTCCAGGAGAGGAAGGAGGGAAGGAAGATATACCAAGTGTCCCGTCGGAAGGATCGTTCTCGTGTTCGGTCAGGGGGGAGAGCCGGGTGTTCGGGGACCGGTGTTCTCCCTCCCCCGCGTGTCCGCCGGCTAGCTTGAGGTCAGTGCGTTCCCAGTTTGGGAGAGGAGTGCCAGACCATCGCGGCCGCGGACTGAGCCACCCAGCCCTCTCCGTGCTTGTTTGGCCGTGCTACACAGTGCCCGTGTGTGCGTGTTTGGGTTAGTGTGTGCGTGCGAGTAGCATCCACTCACTACTCCCCCCTGTACTACCCCCTCGAGCAACATACCACCCCCTCCCGATCCCCCTTCTCACCCCACTCCCCCTCCCTCCGCCCTAACGCTGTGGGCCAACTTTTTAATTCCCTCCCATTCCCCTTAGCCTATCCCCTTTCCCACTCCCGCCTTTCAATCCTGCCTACATCGATAGTCATTTCCCCCCCCCCCCCAACCCACCCACACCACCCCCGCGATCCCCCCCCCCTTAAACCGTTTCCCGTGACGGCTTTATTTTCTCGGGCCCTTGAACAAAAATATTTTCCCTCCGTTCACCTTTCGCTTGACCCCCTCTTCGAGTGGATTGTTTTCCGAGTGGGTTCGACGCAGTCTCGGGGGACAGCGCGGAGAAAGGAGGGAAACACGGTTCCACATTCGGATTGAGTCCTCCCTGCGCCTAATCCAGCACCCGGTCCCTCGCCTTCTCCTTCCGCTGACTCATATAACGGCGGTCGACGAAGTACCACTCGCCGCTAGTGGCAACAGTTCGCGAAGATTTAAATTTCAAATACCACCGCATGGATCGGTGCCTCCGGGCATTCTTTGTGAGCATTTATTAATAGGCTCCCGGTCAATTGGAGGGTCCGCCACACGGACATCTTTGCGGAGGAAATTTTCACAGACATTACGCCTTATTGTTATTGGAATAGTGCTGATCGCCAGCCACCGTGCCCAAGTGCCCTCGTGATAATCGACAAGGATCTATATCCCAAAGCCGATATCCATAGAAGCTGGCAGTTCTGGTGACCGATATCCCAAGTACAATTTTCAGCCATTCGGGATATTATTCGCTATATTTGGATTAACCTTAAACAACTCGAAATGCATTGAGTGTATTTCCCTTATTTCCTTCGGTGTTTCCCTGTCATTTGGTGTTGATATGATTCGTGTGTCGGCAATGCCGGGGACTATGAGAGGAGGATAAAAAGGATCTCGTTGTCTTTCCTGAATTATTATTCGTGCGTTGGGATGGGATTGAAAGAAGGCAGTGCAGAAAACGTGCTTTCCGCGTGTGCTCGCAATCATAAAACCCCACCAAAGTGAAGTCGCTAAGTTTGATCCAGGTCGTTAAGACCCAGAGCACCAAAATGCTCTCCCAAAAACTGTATTCGGACACGAGCGCGGCCGTGGTGTCCACCTCGAGCACCATGAGCAGTAACGTGAGCGCCATGAGCCCAATGGCCGCCAGCACCTATTCCATGAACTCCATGACCTGCATGAGCTCCATGAACACGCACTCACCCCAGGCGCCGCCTTCCTTCGCCTCCAACATGCTCAGCCCCGCCGGCATGGGTTCCATGGGGGGCATGGCGATGAACGGTAACTGCATGACTTCTGGAATGGGCGCCATCGGATCCTACGGTTCCCTCAACTCACCCATGGCGGGTATGAACGGAGTAGGGTCTTGTATGGGCGGAATTGGGCCCATGAACTCTTACGGGGCAGCAGTAGCGGCCGCGGTTGGTGTCGCGGGCCCCCCTGGTGGTGCGACTGGTGTCCCCGGGGGCGGAGTCCCGGGAGGAGGTAGGGATTTGAGTGGGGACGGGGGCGGGGTGTCGCCTGGGGCTTCCGCGGCGGCCCTACAGAGGGCCCGAGCCGACAAGACCTATCGCCGGAGCTACACCCATGCCAAGCCGCCTTACTCCTACATCTCGTTAATCACGATGGCCATCCAGAACTCTCCGAACAAGATGCTCACCCTGAGCGAGATCTATCAGTTCATTATGGACCTCTTCCCATTCTACCGGCAAAACCAGCAGAGGTGGCAGAATTCCATACGACACTCCCTTTCCTTCAACGACTGCTTCGTCAAGGTTCCCCGGACGCCGGATAAGCCGGGAAAGGGTTCCTTCTGGACCCTGCATCCCGACTCGGGGAACATGTTCGAGAACGGGTGTTACCTGAGGCGGCAGAAGAGGTTCAAAGACGAGAAGAAAGAGGCCATTCGCCAGGCGCAGAAGTCATCCTCGGCGTCTAACTCATCGGCGGATGGCTCGACTGGTGGTAAGAAGTCGTCGCACGGTGGCTCGGATGACGGTCTTGGACACCACGGCCCGCACAAGGGCAGCCATCAGCTGGGGGAGTCGAAAGGGTCAGCGGCCGCGTCTCCCGTCTCGACTGAGCAGCACCACCTCGGCAGCCTCATGGGCCTGCACTCCTCACAACAGGGCGGGACCAAGGTGGAGGTCACCCCCGAGCATATGGGGGCCATGCTGCACCACCAGCACCAGCTCTCCCAGCACCAACAACACACCCAGCACCCCCAGCAACAGCAAGCGGGAGGTGGGGAACTCTGTCTGCCGCAGACCCACTCGCACCACGCGCACCACTCCCACCAGCAGCACCACGGGACTGGGGCGGCAAGCGGGGCCGGCGGCGGCGGCCATCATCAGACCCATCAACACCAGAACCAACAGCACCAAAACCAGCAGCACCAGCACCACCCGCTGCAAACGAACGTCATGGCCGCGGCAGCCGACAAGTATGACGCCACCTCGGCCGAGTTGGCGGCGATGGTAGGCCGGTGTCACCAGCACCTGGCGGAGACCTCGTCTCACCATCAGGTGATGCTGGGAGGCGGCAACGGCCACCACCATCATCATCACCACCACCTGCACCACCTCAAGCAGGAGTCACCGTATGCCGCCGCCAGCCACCCCTTCTCCATCAACCGGCTGCTCCCGACAGAGAGCAAGGCGGACATTAAAATGTACGACATGGCTGCGGCGGCAGCCGCAGCGCAGCAGTACGGGAGTAGCTACAATTCGCTAAGCCCTATTCCGAATGCCGCGACGCTGCCCAACGAGGGCTACTACAATGGCGGTCTCTACCATCACAGCACCCCGGCCAGCACGACCACCTTGTGACAGTACCCCTTGGCCTAAAGATGTCCCGGCCCTGCGACCTCAGGAGTCGTTGTCGTGATTGTCCTTGCCCCCTGCCCTCCGACATCAACAAACCCGCGTCGTCCCCAGCAGCTAGCCCGCTCCGTACGAGGGAAAGGAGAGAGAGAGAGAGAAGGAGCGAAAGGGGACAGTTCGTTCGTCTTGTTGTTTGTTGTTGCGACTTTTTCGGGAGAGATCGCGGATGTTCACGTGTGTGTCATGTCCCCTAAAGCGTATGCGTGTTCCGTGTGGTGTAAGTAGCGCGACAAATGAATTTTCCGCCGAGGAACTTGATCTCGCGATAGGCATGAGGCTTTTTGTTTTCAGATGTTATTATTTTTTGTTTTCGCGAGTGATCGCTGTCGAGTGTGAGTGCGTGAATGTGGGCATGGATTTTTTTCTGACCAAGAAAGTCTCCGTTGTTTTCGGTGACGCTGGTAGGTCGTCATTTCCCTTGGTGCGGGGCTGTTTAGCATCTGGCTGGACACCCGGAAAGGACTTCTCATCGTACACAGTGCACGAACGGCCCATAAACTGACTCAGCGGTCAGCTAATGTTGTGAAAAACCTTCGAGAGAATGGAGAGACCGTGTGCGAATGAGACCTCTTCAGTCTTATTCGATCAATCGGAAAGTGAAAGACAAACGCTTTTTTTTTGGTTAATGCTGAGGTGGACGTATCAGTACGTGAATTTCGGATGAAATATATACATATATAATTATATATATATGTATATATACACACACACACACAATTCCCTCTCACTTAGGACCCCAGGGGAATATGCAATCTCGCGTGCTTCTTAAAACAATTCTGCTTGAGTGTTTTGAGTGTTCGATTGTGTTTCTTCATGTTCGATCGTTCGGGTCGTGGAGTGTTAAGTTTTCGAAGGGAGTTGGGAGTGATTGAACGTCTCAAGAGAATGGAAAACATTCGTCCAAGGAGAACGTCTCTCGGCTCCCTGAGAATACATAGCTGACATTTACTTCGGTCATTCTGTCCGTGCCCCCCGTCGACATCTCTCTTTCCCCCACTCTCTCTCTCTCTTGCTACCTCGCCAGCGACGAGTACCTGTTTCCCCTCGAGGGAGTCGACCGGCAGCGACTTAATTTCGCCCGGAGCCCAACGGAGGAAGCCGCCCATCCGAGGAAAGCGGTGCTTCGCGGATTCGGGCGTCGATCCCAGTCCCGCCTCCTCGTCCCCCTGCTGCCTCCCGGGATGGGCTGGACGAAAACCACCAACCTTCGGTGTATAACGGAAAACACTCCATCCAAAATTCTCTCTTTTTTGTCTTAAAATATGAGTGAGTGAGTGAGGTGAAACCCCCTTGGCCTTTGAAACGAAGACTCGAAAAGTGTGACCGCTCACAGAATCCAAAAAGAGTAAGTTCCACTACCGACTAATTATTTGGAAATAGGAAAATTCGCATGGCAGCCGAAACTACGAAAGAACTCATAAAGAAATGTATAGAGGGTGGAAATCTTTTCTTATTTTCTAAAAAAATTGGTACTCTTTGCACGTTGATTAGTTTTCTTTTTATTGATTTATTTTTGGTGAGAGGCAATTCGCATTTGTTAAAGTTAAGGCATTCGCTTCTGGAAACAAATGGCCTCGTTTTCTATTGTTCCAAAGTAGTCTTGGCACATCCACTAACCATTTCACGCTTGTGGTCCTTCATATCGTTGGTCACAAGCCATTTTTGCTTCTGCCACTGCGGATTGTACATTTGAATATCGGAGCAAATAAGTCCGCCTTTTCTGAATACTCAATGCCTTATATGACACTAATTATCGGTAGCATGAATTTCACTTCTCCATCATTGAAACGATACCAAATTTTATTCCCATAATTAAGTACTCCTCTTGGATTGAATTGTAATCTTTTCTTCAATTGAATATTAGTAATTTGTCAAGTGAGGTTTTTTGAAATTCTCGAAGTTCAGAAAGACGGCTAACATTCTCCGTCAACTGTCCGAGAAAAATCATTTGACATTATCAGGCTCACCGCCGTTTGGATCGAATGATTGCGACCAAAAGTTGTGATCATTTGTCTAATCGTGTCAAATGTTCTCCTCTATAATTTTTTATCCGTGATGTAATAATTATAAGGCATCTAGTAAATGTGCTATAAAAGACCGGATTAAATGTTGAAACATCCTATGTCACACCAATTATTTATTAAAGCCATACAATTTTTGACTAAGCATTATGATGTGTAATGATAATGCTCCTCTAAACTTCATTTTTGCGTAATGTTTTGCCTTGGATCAAAAGAATTCGATGGACTTCTATGTTGTACCTTTAGTGATGTCTTCTCATTTTTTTCTTGCCCTAAAATCAGATATGTATCCATAATGAATCGTAAAAAATATATTTAAATGCTTATTGCCCCTGTTGGGGAGCTACGTTTGTCAAATGCGAAATGACCGCTCTGCTGAACTGATAAATGCTCAGTTAAATTCTGTGTCTTAAGCATTTTGCCTTTTCAGCGGCGAAACGTACTTTGCTTCAATTGAAGACCGTCACTCTGGCCAGGGGCTCAATTAATTATCCGCTCCAGAAAAATAATGTTTCCTTTCGCGAAGTCTTTCGATGATTCAGTGTTTAATTTGTCCTTTTCCTGTCTCTTTGACTTATCGGTTTCGCTCTGATCATTTACCCACGCGGTTATGGCATTTATCGATCTGATTTATTTGCGTTTACGCGAAAGTTTATTTTTTTTAATTTCTCGGTTATCACTGCCACAGAATCGCCACGTGGAACATGCACGTCATGGCGTGTTTACGAATGAATTAATTTCATAATATTTGCGCTTGATTTAATCAAGCCGTTTATATTTGAATATTTTTGCCTCCTCTCTTTTTTATACGGTACCACTTTAAAATTTTTGGACTTTATTTTCACGCACGTCCCGGCGGCTTTTGTCAGAGAAACGCGGCCCACGCTCGAGTGGGACCATGTCGTCGCCGTTTTGGCTATCAGCGGCTTTTCTTTTGATTTCCTTCTAATTGTTTGCCGCAAGCCGTTTCATCCCTCCACCCTCGGCCTCAATTCCCGTAGGCCCCTCGTGATCAACCATTTCACGTCTCCGCCGCGCTCCTCCCTGTCGACATTTTCACCGCAAACGGCGATTCGATTCGAGTGAGGGCTCTTGTTTGGTGGGAATTAAAAGAAAAAATAATGAAGGATTCAAATGACAAAAAAGTTTTCATAATTAATAGGCCACTCCTTGCTGTGCTGTTTTTAAATGTTATGTAATATATAAAAAAAATCTTGAGCCAGTGTGAGTGAGTGCACGAGTGATATGAATTGAAAAAATAAACAAAGTATAAATATCTATATATAAATATATATATATACATATGTGTATAAAATCAAATTTTTAGTCCTTTTTGTCACGAGTAACTACGAAATAAATGTAAATGTTTGAAGGATAAATTTTCCCTTCATGGTTTTATTTTGCATTGTTTTTTTAACCTTTTTTTCGTGTGGATTCCCCTTTTCTCTCTTCCCTAAATATTTGGCCGACACATTTATGTCTTCATATGCTGGATGGAGCACTCATTAAGCCTCTGCATTGTTTATTTTCGCTACGTCGTTTCAGGAAACAAGGCATTAATTAGATATGCAATGTACTTTCCTGATTGATCGTAAATAAAATGATGGGCTAGCTTTATTTATGTCTTTGCATGTGTAGTCTATCCGCCGGGGACTGTTTCTCAAAGCTACAAGTCAGTTTATGATGTATCATACCTTCGTGTACTAATGCAACCACGAAACTTTCTAAAGCTCTTCAAGGAGAAGATGTGGGCAAGCGATGCGCTTGTAAATTTATTGCCATTTGAATTATTCTCTTTTTTGTGAAAATGCAGATTCTCTCTACGTTCAAAATACGAGAACATTTTTATAAATCGACTTGTAGCTTCGGGAAATTTTCACCAAAGTTGGTCCATCATGAGCAAAGTGGTTTCATTTCACTGATGTGTTGCTCCCAAGACACTTATGTATTATTGAGTGGTCCAAAATACGGGTTCTTATTTTTGAAAGATGTCCTTGTGCGTTTAGTATCAGGTGGCTCCCTATTGGAGCACCCACGGTCGGTTGCCCACTGAACGCATTTCAATCCGAAGAAGGCACAGTATTTTCTGATGCAAAGCACGTAGAAGTGCTCACAGTAGTTAACTTTGTCCATGTGACATTGTTACTCGTCAGCATTAAGAAACGATCCCTAATCACTATTGAGCCGGAAGTATGATCGCTTTTTATTTCTTGATAAAGTCAAGGGGATGATGAGACCGATCAATTGAATACTTCTTGTTGAGTGCACGAACTGCCACTAAGTATTAACAGTCACTAAGTTCTAACGATAGTACAAGAGTGAATGAGCTTTTCCTAATAATGGTTAATTATCGTTCTTGATATTTTATATTTTGTGACAGCTGAAGAGTAACTTACTAGAACTTAGCATTATATCCATTTTATGTTGCTTCTGGAGTGCATGGTAATAATATGATCGATGATTGAAATGTTTTGTGAAACTTCGACATGACTTTTTTTGTTGACTACTGCACAATTTTGACATATTTTTTCAAATTTATTTTTTGGCAATAGGTGAGTATAAGAATATCAAAAAACGAATGGTATACATTCTTTTTTCGATTATTCTTATAAACGTTCCCACGTTATTCTGTCGTTTTTGTACCTAATGTTTTTGACTCGAATATTACCTGAGTTGTACAGAGAGAAGCTCCACTTTAAAATATGTATCCATTTTAATTTTCGGGTGCATGGTTTGTCGAAAGTTTCGTGTCAACTGTTAATCATAATAAACCAATAACAATATATTGGTTCCATAGAGAACTATTTTTTCGTGGTATTCTGGCCGCTCAACAGGCAAAGCTTTAGAAAATTCCTTCCTCGTGTCCCTCCCTCGAGATCCGTTACCCGTGGTCACATCTCCGGGTAAGGTGTCGCGAGGCCCGCGGAGACCGCGCGGGCAGGCTGGTTGGGTTGGTTGTTCGCGTCTCCCGCTCGTGCTAGATTTAGGGTGAGGACGCCTCGTCCTGCCGCGTACGTCTCCTCTCCCCGCCGCAACCGACCAACTCTTCGTCTCAGGATGGCCGGCGGCGCGAAGATGTGCTCTCGCAGACCATGTCAAGAGGTTCGCGTCGCGACACGATGTTTGCCTTACCAGCACGCATGCCTCCACCTACACGTTGGGGCTATTTGTGCCAATTCGGGCTCTTCGTCAATTCGGACATTTTTTCGCTAAATTTTGAATTCAAGAGTTTTGAAAGAGATAATTCATATGGATTTGAAATACATGATTCCCATTAATTAACATGGGCGTCATTACGATATAAAACTAATTAACTACAGGCGAAACTTTGAGGAGTTATTGCATTATGAATAACGTACAAATAAAACTTTGTAAATCCACATTTAAAATAAACTTTGATGGCACCTGGGTTTTATTACGGTGCAGCATCGTCAGGCCTGATTTAAGTTTATTTCATATGTGAAATTATAGTTTTATTTTTAGTTATTCACGATATACAACATTTATTATGGGATTAATAAACATTTCTCATTAAAAATTGATTGAAGGAGTACTTACAATTTTGATTCAAATTTTCTTCTAATAATTTTAGAAGTTTTAATCAATTCATAAAATTGCCCTCTAGGTGGGATGTATACACTTATTTGACAGTATCAGAACCGATATAAGAGAATTAATGCATGTCCTGATATTTTATTGTAATCTAAAAGGTGTTTCGTGGATATTTAAATGAAAAATCTGTAATTTCATTTTTGTTATAAGAGGGACATATTATCAGGGAAGATCCCAATGGATTACAGAATTTGAACTTCAAGACCTTGCATTTATGTTGTACTTCTGACACTTATTAATCTAAGAAACTTTACTTCAAACCTCCAAGCTATAAAGTAACATGCTTAAATATTTAATGCTTCAAAGTGGAGATTTAAGGGATGATATTGAACCACCTAATTTATGAATCAAAACCTGTTTGTGTCTTCAGTTGGGAAAATTTGGCACGCCTAAATCGGTTCTTTGTGAGCTATCTGTACTCCAAAATTAGGACAATGGTTCCGAACCCTTATTAGTAGCACTACCCTCGGTGAATTTTTCAATTATTTCAGGCGAGGGAATGGCGAGGGATTTTTGAAGTCAGAAATTAACACGCGTGTGAGGTGTAAGATACTTTTTCCAACCATATTTCGAATATGAACAGTAACTTTCAATGAATCTCTGCATTTCAAAAAGCATAGTTTAAAATTCAATAATACTTGCTCTTAGGTACATGTCAACGCCGGTCAGATGATTTTAAAGGCATCAGTCAAATAAATATCCTGCGTCATGTGCTAGAATGTTGGAATTGCTCCCAGAACTTAGCTAATTTCGTAATTTTGCACAGGACGTAGAGGAGGAGAGGGTTAGAATGGAAAACAGATGGAAAAGTGTTATTGTAGTCGAGGAAGGGAATAACTACACGTAGATGGGTAGGTCCAAAGAAAGTCGTGTATATTCAAGGAATATGGTGAGACAGCAGAAAGTCTGAAGCCAGTGATAGGAGGAGAAATTCAAGGGAACCAGAGCCAAGGGAGGTACAGAACGTGAATTTTGGTAGATGGAGTAAATCTGAGGAGACGGGGAAGGAATAGTATAGGGCCAAATGTGTTTAGGTTGCGCATTAGCGATTCAGATTTCTAAGATAATATTTAGTAACTAATTGTCACTCGTAACATATCACGGGATTTAGATTGATAGTTTTCTGAAGTAGGAATATCAAGGGGATTTTAACAGATTTTTGTTGTGTTTTGCTAAGGTGAGTTAAACTAATGAATTGGAATTCAAAATGAATGTACTGTCTTACAATAATCCAAATACATTAATTCACTAGATATCCATAATATTGCGTAAAATTGATTTGACTCATTTTTCATCCCATAGAATCATTGCAATCGTATATCACGGAATTCCATTGTATTCTCATTTCCTTCTGCAGTGCAATTTTTATTTCCATTAGCTAACCAAAGAAAGTTAGCGGAAATTTCTTTGAAGATTGAAAACTTTTGGTCAAGTAAAATTGCCATTGATCTTCCGAAAGTTACCATGCAGATTTTCAAGTTTTGCCTCTAAATCTCCAGAATGGTTGAACAACTACAATTTCTTCATCAAAACCATTGCCTATTTCGTCATTCGTTCGCGCTTAAATATTAATGAGTGATTTCGCGAAGCGAAAAGATAAACTTCCTTTCGAGAGACATTTTCCGCACCCTGTTTGATGATTTTCTTAACACATTATCGACAAGTTGGGTGGGGCCGAATTTGAATCGGACGAAAGCCGAGAAAACGAGGACCGCCTCTTGATCCACGCTCATCCATCGGAAACAAGGTCGAGTTCCTCGGCGTTGCGCTTGCTCGAGGTCTCCTTTGAACCGTCGCACCGCTAGTCAGCTTTGGCGCCGTGCTAATTCCCCGAGCAAATGCACACACAAACACGCTCACATACGCCGGAGGAGGTCGAGGGGTGAGTTTCGCGTTTTATATTTTTTTCCTCCTCCACGGCCCGGGCCTGCCCGGCGATTTCCCAATTGTTTACGTCGACTGGGAACGGCGCGTTCTATTGTCGCGGAGTGCGGGCTACCTCCGCGGGGAATGCAGGTGTGACGTCCGATGGCATTCCCTTCAGCGGTGATGGGTACCCATCCAGCCGCGCGGCTATTTCTTATTCCATTGGTGACGCTGCGATTCTGTGGCACCCATCGATACTCTCGTTCTTGCTCGGTCCTCGCCACACCGAATTCCCTTTTCTCCCCACTTCCAACGGCGACGACCGGGCGTCGAACATAGTCATCCCAGGTGTTCACTTTTCTAAAGAATCGACTCGCATCGGGCGTCGTTCTCTAAATGGCCATTCAGGGAGGAATCAATCGTGGTTTTATCGGATGTTTGTATTTCTGAATTCCTGTTGATGCCTTGAAGGGGACCTTCCACCACTTTCGTCAGCGGTCCAAGCAAACATGACGATCGAAATGACTAATACTCATGCAGTTTTAGTGAGGCGTTTCTTATTAACACATGAGTAAATCGGTAGGTGTTGGCTGGGAATTTATATACTTGTCAAAAAACATGTGAATGGCTTAATTAAAAATAATGAAGTTATCGCAATTTACTTTACGGTTACACTTGGAATTATTCGGAGGAAGGGAAATTAAGATTGCAATAATATTGATAAAACCTCTTTGTTGTGGTGCGATTGTGACTAGATAATCCCTTCTTCTGTCTAACTCCTCGCCGTTTACATGCATGGATGAATAAGTCAACAATCATTACAACAAAGAGTTTAGAAATATTTACGGTATCGTTAAAAATACGAAAAAGTATATTTTAAAATAATTAGAGTAATAAATAAAATAGACGCTGCATTGATGAAAAATTGGGTGAAGTGTGAAAGCATATACATTTGTGGGAAAAGCGTTAGAATGGTGAACTGATATTATTAACGAAATATCCCAGTATAGTAGGACCCAAGGATATTGAGGTCACTTAATTTAAATTTTACTTTTTCACCTTAATGCTTTAAACACTTGCTTTGGTCATACTGAATGTTATCTCGAATCATTATGTTATTATCATATCAAATGGTGGTAGATAGAAATTAGGATCTGGTTGGTGATCTGGATAAACAATCTTAATAATGATCTTCCCACGCCATTGGAGAGTTGGTCTTTGGCGCGTATTAATCCACATAGTCGACCTTGAGATTATCGTGTAAAGTTAGACCTACGAACGAAAACAATACCTCATTATATTAATTCGGTAGATGTACGATTCACTTATAGTAGAGGATATAGTTTAATCTCATGGTGCAAAATTCTATCTTTCCTCCCAATTTTCTGCTCCATTCAGAGTAGTTTCGCCAAAACAGCAACTTAATACAGTCCGTGATAAAATACCTTATTACTCTACCTTTGCTTTCATAGTTAATTGATCCTGAAGTTCGCGATAAACCACATTTTACCTTTTCCTCGCGAAGAAAATAATTATATCTAAATATAAATGGCGTAGGTTCTTCAGTTTAATAGGTTTTAGGTCTTAGTTTTAGGTTCAACTGGTTCAATACTTTTAATTCACTTGAAGTTAAGCACCCATTTTTGAGTTCCAGCGCATTTTATTCACAAAGGGCCCATCAGTTGGATAATGTAGCCTTTAAAAGGCATGATACACGGGATAAAATCGTCCTCGTATTAGCACTATATTCTTTTTGCTGCCTAAGGGCACGAACAAAATATGAATGGACTTAATATAGCATTGTAAAATTACGCAGGGAGTTTCCAGAGGGAAAAAATATGCATGGAGATCAGTTTATGTTATGTTCAATCACTATGTTTGTGAATTTGTCATAAAAACTAATTGTCTTGACCAGGAGTCAAACAGCAAATTGGCCGAAATTTTAATAAGTTACACCATCATGTCACCCATTTCGAGCTGAATTTCCGAGCGATGTGAAGGATATTCTAATTTGAGCGGTGAATTTCAACCAAATTTTCCATAGCGTATTTTGCCCTTTCACATTTTGGAACTCAGAGGGACATTGGTTTTTCCGAAATTAATTGTTTTCTCCATTCTCTCTACTTGAGATGCCAATTTTTTTGTATCGCCCGTAGTCAAAGAAAATGTTCATGTTATTCTTTAGTAGAGGAAAGCTGACGTTATATGCTATTTGGAATAATATGCATCCCTGTACCAAATATCAGTAACTCGGAACACATGCCTTTAACCTATCTATTTTTGAGATGGCGAAAACTAATCTTTTGGTTGATTCATCATGCATGTCAAAGGTTTCTCTGGAAATAATTTGTCTGGGTAATCATTCATCGCAATGGGATCTTTGTTGAGATGGCTGATTGTAGATGTTTCAAATACTAGCTTGATTATTCGGTTGAATATCACTCGGTTTGGTACAACTACAGTCTCCTGCATTTCAGAGTGGAATGATTCCTCGTTAAATTTTATAGTTTTTCCGTTCTATTATACTTTTTGCCTTCATTGCTGAGGGAGCGAAGGGAAAGCACCAATGCCAAACGCTCGGGTAGTCTGTATAATAACATATTTTTGCAAACCTAACGGGAATTTTGTAAACCCATTCCGTAGTCCCTAATGGCGCGCTCATCATGGGATATGATGGTCCAGTTGTCAAAGAGCCGTTGATTCCTTTTTTGTCCGCGTTTTCTGATCCGAGCGATCCCTCCTATCAGTCGATTGGTCCTATCGGCAAGGATCTCTCTCTCTTTCTTTTGGAATGCGTCGTTGTGAAAGAACGAGAAGCAGGGCAAGATTTCGTTACTGTTTGGTTTTCACTTCATTTTCTACGGGGCATGCCACCGTTTCACCCTACGACATGATAATCACTTGAAAGTGCCCAGAACACGGGGGCCCTAATTTACATCAAGTTGTACCGGAAAAACTTACAAATATTAAGCAGCCAATAGGAAAAATCCCAGGGAAAAAATCCTCAATTACTCATGTCGTTCCAGACCCATTTTTAGAACAAGTATTGATTTGGGCGTCGTGTATTCTTGACCCTTTCTTCAAAACATTGCTTTCCTTGAACTCACAGGAATAAAGTATTTTATAAAATCAGTCGTGGAGATCAGGAAATGAAAATAAGAGCAGTACGCGTGTGTGGATAATGGAAGCGCAGAAGGAAGGCTAGAGCAGACTGCTTGCTACCCCGTAGTAACCAAGCAAGCGGAATTATCTATCCAATTGCTTGTCATATTCTGTCCTGAAAAAGCTTTATTTTATTACCACATAGTTCGTAGAGATTTTGAGAAAAAATAATGCAGTGGCGAATGCAAATATTTAGTGCTCTTTCCGCGTTCATTTGTCTGGTGCCTTTTCTTTCGGTTTAGCTTTCCACGCATCGCGCGGGACGAGATATTTGTTCCATTAAGGTATTATTTTTCCATGTCCTTATGTTATGTGGAGTCTTTATGAAGGAGGACTTCATCTCATACCTAACCTAATATTAAATCGGTTCATGAACTTGGCTTCTCTTCGAAAGGAGTCCCGTTACTTCATGTGGTTCTGTTCTCGGCGTTAAATTTCGACGTGAGTAAGGGGTCGCTTAGGTCGTACACTCTATATGCGGCGCGTGGGTATTCTTCCAGTTACGTCCGAGGCTTAAGAATTTTACTTAACACTTAAAATAACTGAGGAAAGCGCAAATAGCAATGGTTAAGACAGATATCCAAATATATTCCCGGATGACACTTACTGAAAATACTGAAGTATGTCGATATGGCTTGACCAGTATAACTATCCACGGCATTTTACTTTTGCAATGAATACCAATGTGTTTGTTTTTAATTTACATTGCATAACAGTATTTACTAGGACACGCTCAAACACGTACATCTCCAGTACTTATATGAAGTTAATTGAAGCCTATTTTGTATTGGTGGTCATGATTTGATTCCAATAGAAGTATGAGGTACAAGTGTTTAATGAAAAAATTGATATCAATGATTCAATTTGAGAAGTGATGAGTCTTCCGTAAGTGACCCTATAGAGAGACTTATACTTCTTTTTTAATCAGGAATAATGTTAAAAGTAGTAGTGTCTCTCATTCAGGTTCTCGGTCGCACTCATTAACGTGTTTAGATGAGAATTTCAGGATTTGGACTTGGGCTTACTATATGTCGATTCCATGGATTCGGACCACGTAACAACTTAAAATTTTCCCAAAATATCGTCACTTTTATCCCAAATTCTTATCAGCTGTTTCCATAAAAAATTCCCCATTCCCTCCTTTCTTCGTCTCTTAAAGGCATGTTACATGCTTAGTCGATTCTTTGGTGTTCATTTTCTGCGACATCACAAAGCTATTTTTACTTCAATCTTTTTGTCTTCGAACTTCATTTACTATTCAATTTTTATAATCAATATAGCCTAGGGCGCTCAAGTTTATTGAGTCTTGAGAAACTCTCAAGGTTTTTGAGTCTTGAGAGTTCATAGCATTTGACATTAACAAATGATTTGAGTTTTGTAGTCAACACCATCTTAAATTAATTCCGTGAAAGAAATATGTCTATTAAGTCCTAATTTTTGAGGTTATCTCACACTTTATAATGGCCGTAGAAAATATTTACATGGTAAACAATGAACAAGTCAATCACTGCACGTCGAACCCAACAAAAAACTTTCATTCTGAGAAGATGTTATAGCCTAACGGTAAATCTTCTACCTTCGTAAAATTTCTCCTCGTTTGGTGTTGAAAATGGGACTTTAAATTTTAGTACCCATTACCACTGGAAAAATCATATAAAAGACCTGAGTAACTTCAGTTACCCATAAAAGAGACTTCAAGGTTGGTGTGCTGCCAACATTTCGGTAACCTTCCATTATGTATTTACATACGAGTCTGTAGTTTGGGAACGATATAGTTCCCAGTAACATGCAGTGACGTGGGTCCGTTTTAGTAGTTCTTTTTCGCATAAATGTATGCTTGGTCTATGCCTAGATGGTCTGGCGTGATTGTGTTCTTTTTGTTTAGATTAAATTCGAGTAAATAATTTCCCAACAGTTTACTATATGTTAGAATGTTGCCGGCCTTCGAGGATGATCATGATGGATTAACCCTTTAGTTAATTAAAAAAACACTACGAGTGAGAGTCGTGCTGGTTGGTCGTTCCATGATCTTATTCAAGTGTACAATCGGGCGAGCCTTTTCGTTAACTTGAGCTATTATGCAAATGAAAAAATCGCAGAGCAAACCAACTCCGTTCACAAATTAAGACTAACACTGCCAACATTCCGTTTAATACACACACGTGCGCATTGCATTCAATCTGAATATGCGTTCTTTTCTTGGGATGCTTATAAAATAATTTATTTTCTTCACCTCTCCAACTGTGGTATTTAGTAGCCATTGGGTAATTCGGCTTGGACAACATTTTTGCAAACACAGAGTTTTTCAATCTCGTGCTACGGACGGATTCTACTTTAGTTGGACAGGATCAAGACTCCGATATGTTTCAATAAGCTCTTTTCTCCAAGCTTCTTATTTGCTATTCTCATCATTTATATAGCTTCCTTTTTACGTCTCCCATTGCATGTTTTATTGTACTGGATCCGAGTTTTCTGTAGTAGGTAAGTACGTCACACACGTGCATTGCTAATTGCCTTCAGCACGCAAATCCACCTGGAAAATCAGAGAATTATGTGGATTTGCCTGTTTTGAATTGCATCATTCTCACGTATCATTGCATTTGCATTGCTCGATAAAGGCTTTATTTTATCTTATTTAATTATTAACTAATGGTATTTAATTTATCTGATATTCCACCTGAGAGAGATAGAAGCTCCTTCTCCATAATAATGCCCTGATAATTTTTGAAAATAAAATCCTTGAAGTATTATTTAGAGTGTTCTTTGGTGTTGCTGTTAGATTTTTCTTCTCTCTGCAAACAAAGATCTCTGTGCTGATGTTATTTTCTAAAAACTCACAATTGCATGCGATAATGCGCCATTTTCCAAAAACTAGGTTCAAGACCGAAATGATAATAAAAATTATCTTGATTCCCAAATAATGAAGACATTTTATCTGACTTTTAAATACCAAGTTCAATATTTGCACTGCCCTTTTATCACTCTGCCACATGCTTCTGCTCTTTGGCTTCGCCGTTCATTTTTTTTTAAAGATTCGGTTACTTTTTTTGTGACAGTGGAGCTAATCGTAACAACTTTGAATATCAAACGAGCTCGCAAACAATACAACCCTACTTAAATTTTCCCCCGAGAGCCTGGGCGAAGATTTTGACGAACATCTCGGGTTGCCATGGTTTAGTCGGCAATGGATTAACCATTAGCGGTCGCCTTCGAGTGAAGACACGAAATGGCGCCAGCGAACCGCCGCGTTAGACCACGGCTTCCGCGGCAGGAGTTCAGTCGTCCAGACGTCAAATCCACCCGCCCGGGATTCGCGTTCGCCGCCGCCTCCTTTCCGTCGGTCCGACCCGTTTTTGCCGGTTAGGGGGGAAGGGGGGGACCAGGGAAAGGGATTCATGGGGCATGGTGAAGATAATGGCGTAGCAGTCGTGCCTAAAGCGAGGGAAGAGGGTTGGGATTCGGACATTAAATGTGTGGCGAAGGGGAGGAAGGAGGATCGAGGATGCCTCAAAACAGATTGTACTCCCGGAGTGACGAGAACTTTCCCCCATCCGTCTAAACGGGATAAAAAAATTACGCGTACATTTATCCAGCGGCCATTTTATAGGCGGGGAGCGTATGGCGTTGGAGGCCACACCACCCGACACAGCTTTTATCGCGATCGTCCCGGTCCCACTCCCCCTCTCCGGCCTCGCCCCCCTCCCCCCCACCAGACTCCCATCCTAGGCCACCCATCAGCCGGCACGCGGAGCCCGCACAGGGGAGATAGTTGCCCCTGGAGACGGTGTTTCGAGGGGGGTGTATTAAGGTTTTTGAATCGGGGGGGAGGGGGATGGGGGCTGGAGTAAAAGAGCAGGGAGGGTGGGAAAGGAGGGAGTCGAATGGGTATGGAGTCTCGGAGCGAGTCCGCGTTTTGTTGTGGAGTCGTGAGCGCTATCTTTTATGCGAGGGAGAAGGGGTGCGGATGGTTGTTGGCGTGGAAGAAGGGGAGATTGGGCGGGGGGGACATTTGGCTACGCATCCGTGCTGCTCCCCTCTCGTTCCTCCCCTTCCCTCTTGCCTTCTCCCCGCCGTGTATGACTCTCCCCCCCATTCCCTCCCATCTGCCCCTCATTTTTCTCTGGCCCTGGCTACCACCTTTCCCGAGTTATCTCCCACTCCAGAAATGGCGCTTGCCCCATGGGGACGCGATCCTTGCGAGTTTGGGGCGAAAACTGTTGCACCGCGTCTGAAACAGGGTCACCAAATGACGACCAGATAACTCCGATTCACCCCCTGGGTGATTGTTCGGGGCGTACGATTGACACCGCCGAGTCACGAGAGGACGGGAGGGGGCGTGCACTCATGGGGACATCCGATTGATTCCGATGGTTTTTCTTCCCCAGTCATGAGGCTTCCGAGGCCATTCGTGGGCCATTTTGTATCTTCGCAGCGTGGGGGAAAGGTTGCCCCAGGCGAGAAACCTTATAAAGAGAGACGAAGGGGTTTCTTCATTGGGGTCTCATCGGAGTATAATATTAACGCTTTCATTCATGGGTATTTGAACGCCGGTAATTCCTCTAATCGCAGCCATTAAGTGGGAGTTAATCCCATAGCGTCATGAAATTTCTATTTTAAAATGTTTCGTATAAATTTCCCAGTAATATTCAAACCTCTTTCAGTCCAAGCAATTGGAATAAAATTTCGGTGTCGTATTCACTCAAAGGTTTTCAGTCGCTTTTAAAGTACATAGGTTGATAAAAATATCCGTGGGAAATATTCTTACAGATACAACTTTTTAAATTTTGATATTTTAATTCATTCCAAATAACGGTTAACAATTAATTTTGAGGTATTTTTTATAATTAAAATTAGTGAAAAAGTGAACATTTGAACTAGTGGCATTTGAAATAGTCAATCAGGGAATATTTTACCCAAGCGGTTGACCTCGCAGATTATGTCATCAGGTTCAGTTTAACGCATGGAAACTACTGATATTTTATGCACATTCGTGTACCTTAAATAGTGAAGCTATTAGTAAATAACATATTTGTCAGAACGAGGCGCTTTCAACGTTACGGTTGCATTAAATTCGCGTGAAATAACTGCTTAATCTGGAAACTTTATTTTCCCAATATGGGACTAAAAAGAACTGCAATGTCAACGAAATCGAGTTTTCAGTTACATCGCCGTAGGCCTTCTTTCGTTTATACTGCCTTCATGCCGACGATATGTTGTGCATATTGAGGAAAGATTCAAGGCACCGTCTCTAATTTTGTACCCGTCAAACTTTATTGCGGAATATTTCATTGGATGTATATTTTGTTCATGCCGCTCATTACAAAGACTCCAATTTAATTTACCAGCGAGACTTGAACGATCTTCCAATGTAATTAAACGACTTGCACACGGCTCTGCTTGAGTACCTCAAGAGCTGAGAAAAATTCTCCACTAAAAATAAATGCTCAAACTGATCATTTTTTTGTTTTATTTCACTAAAATCTATTTTACTAAAAAGGATTTGCACATTTTTCAAATATTCGAATGGATATTTTAAATTGAAAATAAGTTTCTGAATAGGTATAAACGCACAATAATTTAAAAAATCAGTCTCGGAAACAAAGAGTGATTTGTGGCTAGGAAAAAGTTACGAGAAAGAGATTTAAACCGAATTGAAACTTATTTTATTGGCAAAGACCACACTGGTGTTTATTTTAGCTGTGAAAAATCAGTGTAGTAACTACTCTATTTCAAAGAAACTGATTATAAAAACTCCCTTTAATAATGAAAACTCATATATAATTTAATTTATGACTAAATATTTTTAAAATTAGAAGCTGTAATGTTTGGGTACCGTCTCAAGTGTAACCCAAAGAGATAAATTTCTAGCTGATAAATTCATTTGTTTTGATTTGTAAAAAAGTTTGTTTAGAGATGAATTTAAATGTGTTACGCAATAAGTACAATGAATATACAGTGGAGGTTTTCGTATGTTTGTTACAATATTCCTCACGAAGAGGTTTATTGACTAAATGTCACTCTAAGAAAATCAAAATTTTCGGCACTCACGAGGGATGTTTTCATAGAAAAGACTATGAATATTTGAATTATTTTTTTACGGAAGTGGGCATTAAACACGATAGCCACTCATAAACACCATCTTCGAGAAATTTCAATGTGCCACTCTCGATAAGTTACGGGACAGTTGATCATTACCGATAGGAAAAATACGGAATGCGTTGAAAACGATTGTCTGGCGAAGCGTCCGATCGGAAACGTTGGCAGGCGTTCGCTCGTTCCCTCGGAGCGGCGGTGGTGGTCGTCTGCGCCTCCGATCTCTCCGAGCGGGGTCTGACCGCGAGTCGCCTCACCGATGACGCCTGTTCTTTCCCGCGAGCTTTGACCGTCGAGTTCCGAGTAAGGAGCGGTCGTTTGGCACTCTCCACTATTCTCCCACCTTGCATTTTTGTTTTCTTCTCGGGAAGCAGGCACTACTTTCTCGATATGGTGCGCGACCTCCATTTCAAGAGGCAGGGAAAACCACCTTTTGCAACACGAGGCCCGATGCGCGCTGCCTCTATTCCTTACACACACTGCCCTGTCCTCCCTGGGGATCAGAGGACACATATATGAGTAACAACCTCAGAGTTAATAATCAAATCGGACAGTAGCATATTTTCGGCGACCGGTGGATTAGGGGAGCAGATCCGTTAATCAATTTTTGAGTGGGAGGTTAAATAGGTACAAACCCTTCGAAAATTTAGAAAAAAATGGTTACTCTTATCAGAAACAATAAAGGTTTGAGTTTGAAATATATATATATATATATATATATATATATATATATATATATGTATATATATGTATATATATATACATATATAAATATATAATTTGCTAGGAATAACTAGGTTAATTACAATGGTGTAATGATAATAACGTAACAAGTAATTTAGTTGATGAATACATCTATTTGCTGTGATCAAAAAGGACTTGTCGAAATAAGACTTGTTTCAACGGATGAGGATTTATGATACCGATTGCTAAATCAATGTGTACACGCTTGAAAATTGATAATTCATTAACCATGCACCAAGTTTGGTTCAATTCACCATTTTTAGGACTAGAAACACGCTGACTTATGAGCTCACCGTAATGGGCAGATCCAGATAAAGTTCGCAAGATGCTTGCGAACATTATCTTCTGAAGCTACTCAAGACTGATTGGCTGTACATGATTAATTATTCGATATATAATTGATTTATTATTATTTTAAATCAATTAGTGTATACCTCTTCTATTGCATCAGAATGCATGAGAAATTATTTTAGCAAGTCCTACATTTTTGGCGAAATTCATTATTTTATGCTCAGATTGGGTGATAAATAGGAAGGTGAGTGCAATTTTCAATTTTTTCAATCTACTAGGCTACTTTCAATCCTTATGTCAACTCTGTCGTCCACAGTATCGTTCAAACATCACTAATTACTCAGGAGTTTACTTTCAATAGTGCACAGACAAGTCCTTGTAACTACTTATCACATTTCATGATCTGCCTGATGGTCATGTTTGCTGTTCGTAGAAGAAACAGACACATGGATCTATCGGCTAGAGTTGAAATAAAATGTAGAAATTTTAATCGATGCTTTGCATAACATCGACAGGATAAGGCGAGAAATCTCATGGTGATGAAGGTTAATCACTTTTTCGTTAAAGATCGGTGATTTTAAATAAATAATTTAAACAAGTGGTGTCAGGATCCCACAGGTTAGCAGTGACGTGAAAACACATTGACGACGTAAGGGAGATTCTTCCCATAACTCTCCTCGTTCCTTTTGAATAATGTCGGTTTTTATGATCCCAGGGAGCCTTTGTCGACATACTTCAGTTTTTTTCGGGGTTCAGAATCCAAAACAATTTCCAAGTGCGTGACACTAGCATCGCAAGGGGGATTACTCGCCACCGGGTGTAGTTTTCCCGTCCAGCGGAACATGATGATGGAAAAGTGAGTAAATTTATGGATTGCATAGAATACAGTACAATAAATCTTTACAGTGCATATATAGCTGCGGAGGACAATTCAAAAGTTATCTGTTATGGCTTTTAAAGATTGAATGTCTTGCCTAAATTGAGATCCAGCCTAATATCATTTGGGATTATTATTGACGACGAGGCGTCACGTTAAATTTTGCCTCGTATATTTTCTATGCACAATCTTAAAATCTCATATACTATTTCTTCCTTAACAGCGCTCTCTCTCTTGAACGAAGTTATTTTATGGCCATATAGTGTTGTTTATAACTTGATTCCCCTGTTCGTCATCATTTAAGTTGAACACTAATATTTTTTATTTTTCTTGAATTTCTATTCAGAATGTTTTTTGATGAAAAATGAAATCAATCCATGGGGTCAATGAAAAAATCCTACCTTTTCTCACCCGCTTATTAGCACAGTATTAAGAAAGGAGGACAAATATAATTTGTTTCGTGGATTGGTCGTTCGTGGGGGTAGCCGGATATTTTGATTGGTTGTTGTGTGGACCATCAATTTGACACTAATGAATGTTTTCTCTCACAACGACTTGGTGACGAGATGGCAGATGCTTCGAACGGTTTCGGGGATTATGCACTTATTTTCAGTGGAGAGCTCTGCCACAGGGATTTCTTAGCGTTTACTTTGTTACTTCAAATTTTACCCATTTAACAAATGGAAGTTTAGTGAATGAGCACATTTACACAAGGGTGTGAGACTACTTCTCTCCAGGGTGTAAAAGAATAATGGACAAGCGGAAATAACGAGTCAATGGCGCCACGATTTTTTTTATTCAGCAAGGCAAAGAAATACCGAAGACGTCCTAATTCGCACGATGGAGAGTATTCAATTATTTTGATACTATAATTATTGAATTAATTTGTGTGAATTTTCTTGGAGCGAGAACACGAATGTATCCCGCCCGTATATAACCGCGATAAACTCGGACTATTGCAAAACTAATTTGTTGTTGAAATTCAAATTTACAATTGATAATTTTGGAAATTGGATGAATAGACATTTTTGTTGAGTCTGTGTTTGTTGTTGAGTTTCCCTCTCCATTTTTAGTACCTGAAAAAGGAACAGTTTGTTACAATTTAGTTTATATTCCTTGGAAACTTGAGTAAAAAATGATCTGAGGCGTAAGAATACTTATTGGCCAAATATCTACTTATATTTATTCACTGAGAAATGGTTTTGTAGGATCAACAGCGTACTATCAAGAAAATATTCCATTTTTATTCTACAGAACCATGTAAAAATAAAATATGTTATCGTACTGTTAAAAATCCATTGAATTTGCGTTTGAATTTAAGATTAAGTATATATTTTATTACCTCTGCACGAAAGGATAAAAGCAACGTTTAGATATATTTATGTTTTAATTGATGTAACTTTACTGAAATTCTTTTTTTAAATACTTTATGGTTTAAAGAACTGTTATTTACGAATGCGCTTTCAACACTCAATACGTTAAAGTTTCACATTGATCAATTGTTTCAAGTAATATCGTATTGGTAATTTTTCCGGAAGATTTTTCAAAATATGCCGAATGAATGGTATATAAAAATTTGAAATATGAATAATATTCTACTAACAAACATGTTTTAGTGGGTTTAAATATTTAGCAGTTGGTTAAGAATTTATTATATAATCCAGTCCCGTATGAATTATTTTACGAGTATCCGTTTTGAGTATTTAACTTCTATTGCGAGGTTTCAAACGATTTTAACTGATTCTGGTTATTCTAAGTCCAAAAATTATCTTTAAATTTGTTTTCAATATGTTCTTACTATTCTATAGCTTGTCGTTTAATTTTAAATTTCGGGTAACTAATTTTTCCCACGCGTAATAAACACCCTATGATGGATGGATGGCATCGAGATGGTCTTGACGAGCGTTGAAGTCTCCACACCAGACACGTCTCTCAGATGTTCTGGAATGAATTAAACGCAGTGTTGAGCAACGGACTAAATTCATATCACTCATGAATCACTAGAGCTTTATCGGAAAATGTGGAGATTCAGATATTAGAAATTACTTAGGATAGAATGGCTAATGTTCACAACTTAATGCTCGAACCATTTTATGTTTACTTGGAACTTGGTCCTTAAGGATTTCCATTCTGGAAATGAAAACATGGTTGTTTTATTACTATATATTCACGAAAGAGCAGAGAAAAAGGGATGTGAAGAATTTCATAATAAGCAACAATTTCTAAAATTTCTAGTGGATATATATTTTGTAGGATACGTGCTTCAATGGAAACACCTAAATGTTACAAGGTTTCATTTAAAATAAAACGGATAGTAAGGAAAAAAGCCTTGCTAGATCTACTATTCAATATTTTCTCGAAATTTTCAGTGTTTGTAACATGATCATATGAAATCTTAAGCATTATCTATCACCGGAAATAGCCTCCGTACAGTTTAAACGTATATTTGTTTAAAGAAGGCGATATCTTCCATCACGATAACCCTGTTATCATAAAAAAAACACTCCCCAATCCGAAAAAATAAGTTGTATAGGCCTCGGGACAATGCAATGGCATGCGTTCGTTCATACGTTTAATTGAGTGCATCTGTTCATTTACGTCCAGTCTAAAGATATTCTGATTATTCATAATCGTAATGCATTTTAGCAAGAAGTGTTAATTGATACATCCAATATATTATGGAGGTCTTGAAAATGAAAAGGTCATTTATCACGCGATGTTAAATTGTATTGGTTGAAAATGCGCAGCACATGTTCTGCTTGTCACCAATTTCCTTTGGGTCACGTGAGAATATTCGCATTATACTAATTTCAGTGGTTCAGTGGTCCCTATTTTCAGTTTTAGAGAGATAAGGAAATATCATGTGAACTCGCTCATCATAACAAAGTGGGTCACGATAAAATATTTCGTACCTTTCTTAACTGAACGGCAGATAACGATTTTTGGGGAAATTGGTTTAATAGGTGAATACGTGTTTTTATTTTCCCATCTGAATTATTTAGTTTCTGGAAAAGGAAACATTTCTTGCAATTGAGTTGACATTCTTGAAAACTTCCTCTTAATATACAGTTCTGGTTTAAATGCTTATTGATTTGAACTCCGATATTCATCATGATAAGAAAATGCCAATTAATGTTGCTTATTATCAAGGAAAGTAGGACAATTTTAAGATAGCGTGTAATAATTTATACCTAGATATCATTCTTTTATAGAAATTACCTTTTTTCGGAGATGTGTCATTTTAAGGCTTCCTTATCTCTTCAAGAATGCACTTCCGCGGTGATTAATTTCCCAACCTAATTCTCCATTTTTTTGTCCAAATCTTCTCACTGATGTATATACCGGAATAACTAGAACATATTATTAACATGAACAAGAAAGAGAAAATATCGCCATGAAAATACTTTTGGTGGTTAATCCCCGTCTTTGGGTAAATTTCCGGCACAAAATGTAATAATTTTGCTTACGAAATAAACACTTGAGTATGTGGCAGGTAAATATGAAGTATTGACAATGAGTCAAATAGTAAAATTCATTTCAGTGAATTGGGAAATTTGAGTGAAAATAGGACCAAAAGTATCACATGGTATAGTCTACACTCACATGCATATGCATATTCACACAGATACATTTATGCATATATTGTGTCAATAAACATTAACCTTGAAAATATAAATTTATCTTTCAAAATACAAATTATTATGGGGGCCAAAAGCCCTAAACTATCCATCTCCGCCCAATAAGAAAGTAACAGTGCTTTTCCGTATGTCGAATATCTTATTGCAATCAAGCATGCCTCGCAAAATAAAGGTGTAGGCTCATAGTAAATGCATCAAATTTCAAAACCTCGTATTGATAACACGGCCGATTTCATCATTATATGTCGCATGTCGGTAATAATGAATCTACAAGCTGGCATATTTTCTTTTAAACAAAAAAAACGTGTTCTATCACTCTCTCCCAATAGCCAATTTAATTCGGTTTTGCCTATTTATCCGCCTTAGTTCCTGTCACAATATCGGGGCGGTTGATGTTGTGTGCAAGTAAAATAACTACGGGGCTTTCTCTGATTCATTAGTAGATATTTTCTCGACATATTTAAGATCATGTATGTACAGCCAAGTATTCCGGTTATAATTATTATATATCATTGCCTTCTACTGATGTAAACCCACGGAAAAGTGTTCACTATGTGTTCTAAAAGGCAGCTATATATCAAATCCATATTTGAACATGGTAATTTTTCAAAAAATGCTGCAGCAAAAAAATTAGGCTAACTTAGAATAAAATTTTCTACTTAATTGGAACATATACATTTTATTAACTGAGAATTATTGACTCGGTTAATTTTGAATAGCACCTCTTTGAACTTTCTCGTTTTCTGATTTTCGTATCATAAATTATTATATGATGATTCGTATCATAACGAGTATATTAAAAAACTTGTCGTTGTATACAATATTTAAAAACCGTTACGTGCTTTAAAGATTGATATTCAATAATGTAAACGTAAGAGATGCCAATTATAAAAGTAACTTCGAAATGTAACTGCCGCGTATCAAAATTCAATTCTAAGGAGTTACCAGTTTCAAGCTAGGTTAAGCAATAATTTATAAAAATACTTAGGTAATGCCATTTGTAGATTTCGCCGTAGCGTTTGATAGAGTGAATTGGGAAAAATTAATGCGTGTATTGCAGAAAATAGGAATGGGTTGGAGGGAAGGAGACTGATCCGCAACCTGTACATGTCTCAGACTACTCAGGTGCGAGTGGGAAACGGAGAGTCCGGATGGGCAGTGTTAGGAAGAGGGGTAAGGCAGGGTTTCCCATTCTCACCGGTGCTGTTCAACGTATATGAGGAGGAAATGATTAAAGAGGCATGGGAAGAACTGGAGGCTGAAATGAAAGTCGGAGGGGAATTCGTAAAATCGGTTAGGTTTGCTGATGACCAAGTATTAGTTGCTCAGTCAGCCAAGGGGTTGCAAGCATTGCTGAGTGAATTGGAGGTTCAGTACGATAAATATGGGATGAGAATCAATATTAATAAAGCAAAGGTTATTCGATTTTCCAGAAAGAAAAAGGCTAAGCTAAATATTACAATAGGCGGGAAAAAAATAGAGAAGGTAGAGCAGTT
The DNA here is from genome assembly GCA_037158775.1 of Hetaerina titia. Classification (NCBI taxonomy): domain Eukaryota; kingdom Metazoa; phylum Arthropoda; class Insecta; order Odonata; family Calopterygidae; genus Hetaerina; species Hetaerina titia. Next base: position 85,797,212 of record CM073778.1, read on the forward strand.
TGCATATCTCGGAAGTGTTTTGGACCAATACGGTCAAAGTGGTAGGGACGTAAGGAGAAGAATTGCGCTAGGCAAGAAGGCTTTCTCAAGGAGGAGGGAATTGATGACGGAGACGTTGAGTAGAGATGTTAAGAAAAGACTCGTAAAAACTCTGATATGGAGCGTAGCTATGTACGGCGCGGAAACGTGGTCACCGAAGCAGGACGATAGACGTAGATTGGAGGCTTTTGAAATGTGGGTGTGGGAAGAATGGAGAAGGTGAAATGGACCGAAAGGAAAACAAATGAGGAAGTACTAGAGATGGTGGGTGAGGAGAGGGGTTTGTTGAGAGAAATCCTATGGAGGCAGGAAAAATGGATGAAAGACGTATTGAGCGGTAGTGGAGTGTTGAAGAGGGTAATAGAGGGGAGAATGTTGGGCAAGCGAGGTAAGGGCAGGAACAGGATAGGGATGTTGGACGGGATGAAGGGAGGAAAGAAGTACACCGAGATGAAGAGGGACCTGGTATAGATTAGTTTGCTGGGTGGGGAGTCACAAAATGTTTATTTGATAGTTGTGTCCATCCAAAAACCTACCTTAACCGGTAGATTACCTAATAAATAAAATGCCATTTGAAACTTTACGTTTATGAAGTCGGAATTTAATATTTCCAACCTCTCATCTACTTAGTAAATTTAAAATATACATATTTCTTTACATTTATTCAAAGAGCTCTCAGAAAAATAAATGACGCCTAAATAAAATTTTTAAGAATAACGTTAATTTCTGGAATCTGCACCAGCTGTGTCTCACCAGTGCATCCTTGCATCAGAATATATATCCTCGTCTTTACTGCTAAATATTAATTTTCAATCGTTATTCCTATTCCAGTTTTTATATAGCTCATAAAGTAAAATTCCGCATATTTATTTCAAACAACCATGGTAAGATGTTTCTGCACTGAAGAGGAAAGTAAACTTGGTAAATTCGCAAACTTTTTACTGGCGTTCTTTTGATAATACATGAAACACCCAGTTTTCCATTTTCTACAACCAAGATTACATTCAATAAAGTTATCAGGCCAACAGAGAAAGAGGGACCTTAACTTAAGTAAAAAAAAACAGATAAAAGGTATTCAGATGCGTATCTCCATGCATTTTTACATTACTCTCCCACGAAGTTACCAAATTGACGGCGCGGTGCAGAAAGTAAGTGTGGAGTGACTCGAATAAACAAATGATTAGCTTTCAAACCAGCTAGCGCGTAGACCGGAGGCTTATATCTCACGTCGGGCTGGGATAACGTGCTTCCGGGCTTTGAATAAATGTGTCCCTTCTTTCAAAAACCTCATTAACATGACGACCAACTGAATACATGACCCGATGTCTGAGTCAAGTAGTTTTCATGTGTAGTCACAATTGGAAATGAATATCTAGGTCGGGTTGGATTCATCGAAAAGGAAAGAAACTTTGTAAAGAAACTGGACTAGATGAGGGGACCTTATTCTTTGATTCTTTTCGAGTAGAGAATCAATAATTTTATTTTCCTCGAGCAAACAGCGTCAACATGGCTGTGCTAATATAGTTTTGATGATGTGGTATAGGGACGTAGATGAAACTCTTAAAGGGTGTGTATGAAAACCATTAAATGATAAAAATACATGAATAACTTATTTGTATAGCACTAGACAATATTAGACATCTTGAAATAACATTTTAAAAGGATAAAAGCAAGAAAAGAAAAGGAAAACAAAGATGACATTTGAATTAAAAACTAATGAGGAAATAAATACATCAACTATGTCGTCATGATTTTTGTAGTTCTTACATTCATTTAGGCTTTTGTAACTGGAAGAGATGGTTAAAGGTATATTTGGTAAAAATATGGTGCCCTTAGATGTGCTGCTGTTGACATTGAATGAGAGGGCGTATGGCACATTAGACCTAATAAAACTGGTTAAGAATTCCTTTTCCAAAGAATGAGCAGATACGTACCACAAAAATAATGTGTTTCTGAAAGATTCTCAAATTGCAATTTTATTTTTAGTCATTGAATTTTGATATTCCATAATCATAAATCTTTTGGCTTAGGAAAAGGAAATCCAAACCGAAAATGAACGCCAAAAGATGGCTTTGAAGTTGTTATTATTTTTAGGAAATTTTCCATATTTTAGACCAATTTTGTTTGATAGACTGTCTGTTGTGGATTTTAAAAATTTGTTTTATTTATTTGTCATAGTTTTGACAGTAACTCGGAGGGAAAGCTCTACCTATGCTTTGTTTTGTTAGAATTGTGCTCGTGCTTTATGTGAATAACATGATTAGATCAGTTCATAAATGGATTTAATCATTTTAAATGAATTGATTATGCTAAATTTCGATTATTGTCGTAAGTAATTACTAGAATGTTGAGTCTGAGGGAGGATGATATGAAGAGTTTACCTAAACTTTTGAATACATTTCCCTTTAAATGGTTATTGCCCGAATGTTTAAGTTTGGTACTTGAAAATATTATATTTTTTTACTGATGTGATGTCTCAATTTAAATACAACCTTAGTCTATCCCTTTTTAAATAATTTTGCTGCCATCAAAAAGAGTGATCATATTCCTGTTTTTCAGCTTCATGACTTCCTGCGGATAAATATAATTTTCGACAGAAATCCTTGTCTACTAAATAAATTACTGCGCGTGAGCGAGTTTTCCTAGTCTGGAGTGAGATGTAATGGTTACAAATGCCTGAAACCGCCGCTGCAAATACCTCTGCTAGTATGGAAACCCGTTCGGACAAACATATGCTGTCTCCTTATGATGCGTTTCGAAATTAACTCTGTTACAGCTAGTCACCACCACGAATTGCAGAAGTCCTGATCGCCCATGGAGGTTACTTTACCATGAGATGGGTGAAGAATGAAATGAATTTCATTATTGATTCATTTATGCGTTACTACATATTTTCTTCAGACGCCAAAGGCCGCGAGTGTGAAATTTGTCACCAATGAATGTAATTTCGCTCGATAGTCGTCGTTTGAAAGGCTCTTCATTATTGTCATCTGGTCCTTTCGAAATACCTCATTTATAGAAAAACTAAACGGTGATTTTATTTCTTAATGACTTTTCGTCTTTAACTGAACAGAGAAAGTTAATCTGCTTCGTCGGCAGACTACACTAGAGAGTCTACCTATTTTACCTTTCAGAAGATTTTTTAGGGGATATTAAGTCATGTATTTTCATTAAATGATGTATCATGGCCCATTTGGGAGATTCGAATTGCAGCATATTAACCTTTGCTACTGCTATCGTCACAATACGATATGCAGGCAAAGCAGGGATAGGAAAATACGGCAGGTTGGCATGAAAGGAATGATGGGAGTTAAAAATTATGCGGAATTGTAGAAAAGTTTAGTAAAGGTTCTTGAGGTGTCAGGGTGTACTTTGTTAGACGGAGCTGTGATATGCAGCGACTTACAGTGGGTAGTGTCCATCCAAAGCCTACCATACACGGGAGACTGCCAATAATAATAGGCTTATGGTATTATTAGTTTCATTAGCTGTGTTCTCGCGTAAAAATGTACAATGTACCGCTGAGAGCAATTTCTCTTATGCCAGTGTTAAAATCATATGATTTTTATTTATCTAAAAGGTTTGTAAGTCGCGAATGAAATCCTCGTATTCCCAGCCTCTCTCGAACCAGCCTAACCAAATGCTTTGCGATGGCGGTTTCGAGTGCCATTTTGAATTTATCTCCCGGCAGGGGCGAGTGGGGCGTTTATTACTTCTGCCGGGTGCCCCCGTCCTCACCCCCGCCATCTTTTTCGCCTCCCAAGTGAGTGCCCGATAGCGGCGGAGTTGGCGTCGCCGTCGGGAGGGAGGCCGCCGCAGCCAATCGACCCGCTCGCTCGCCTTATCTCCCGAGCCGAAGCTCTCGGATAGTATTCGTGTGCCCGTAATAAAGCATCCATAAAGGGGGCGATTCACCGGGGAGGAATGCGTGTTGGCAACAGAAACACGCTTTGTGGGGTGGGGGAGAGGGGCGACGAAGGGGGAAAGGCGTGCTCGGGAAGGGACAAGGGGAGGGGTAAATCCAGCGCGGGTCCCTTTCCCGGTGACGGCAGGGAAGCTCGTTGACTTTTATGATCTGTTAGAGTCACGGGCGCCATATATTTCAATAATTTTAATTTTCATTTACCACCGGCAGCTTATTCATGAATGGAGAAGCGGACCGACCCTGAAAATTTCAGTTAAATATCCAGAATTTAAAATCGCGTATTTGCAGGAGAAAAAAAAGGTGAATTCATCGTGATTCTAATACGAGCCGTGTTTAGTGTTTCCGACTATTTTGTTAGACCACTTAAAGTTAATGCTTCTTGCATTAGAATTTGTACCTTTGATCAATATGAAAACATTTGGTGACATAGCCATTGATTTGGCCTGTTCTGAAGGAAGGTGTGTGTTCACAATAAAATGATCACAATATCCATCGTGTTCAGGAGAACATTTATATTTTAGAACATTGCTTTCAGAATAAATCACTTTTATTGAATGCGATACGCCAAATTGCATGGCAATATAATTCCTCGCAATGTAAGTTTAAAAATTTGTGTATGACCAAAATATTTCCATGAGGAAAATTCAGAAATTACCTTTTCCCTTTTTGTTTTTTTTGCAAGTGCTGTTGATCTACTTTTGTAAAAATTATTGGTTCTTGGTGGCTTCAGTAACAGCAGGTTTTTTTAGCGAATAAGAAACGACGACCTTTATACTAATCACAAAATCCTGGAAGAAGATTACCATTTTGCCTTATATAATACATGAGAGCACTAACAATTGTAGCCTTAAATGGCCTTCATGCATCAGTATAACCACGTAAGATTATTGAGGTGCTTTCGCCACTTACCGTCGGAATGCTATCATCTTGGTTGTTTTAAGAGATAGCACTTAACTCAGATATTCCCAGAAACTCAATGTTAGAGCTTCGAGGTGCGGTGTTTTCCATTGAAACGTAATGTGTAATCTTCAATGAAATATTTTTGGAATTTATACTCGGAACAGACGTGATATACTGTGGCCTTATTAATCTTTTATGTGATCTCAATTTTGTTGTCTCTGCAGTTGTCGGGAGAGGTGAAAGAAATGACCATTCGAGGGGGTGACTCACCCCTTACTATTGCGATATCAATCAAGGGAAACTCTTGATAGATTCACTTACCGTAAGTTCGACACTAAAATTGAGACATGTTTTGAATATTCTAAGCCCTTCGAGAGAAACTTTTAGTGCTCCCTATTTCACCTCGAATGCGTTTAGATGTGTTAATTGAATCAAAGAAATCGTAACCTTAAGAAGGACTTGGTTTGGAACAGGATCGTGTCATTCTTATAATAATAACAGAATCATATTTTTGAAAGTTGCCAAATAATGAGTTTGCCTAAAGTCTAAAGACCGTCGAAGAGCTGTCAGAAGTATAAAACATATCAACCAAGGTACTGAAAGCAACACTATGACTCAAGACTATGCAAAAAAATTATTATTTCTTTTTTTCTTCAAAGGTTGAATTTTCACCACTTCAAAGTTTGCATATTGATGAAGAAGTCAATCGATCATATAAAGTGGTCAAGGCTAGTTTGATTAGCGTGAGATATTTAGGAGCGCGTCAAAAATCTTCTTTCTACATCCCTACTTGATTGACTATCTTGGTCCAAAACACCCTTTCAAGATAGGTAAACTCGTCCACCTGTGGTATTTTAAGACCTCCCTTTTTAATATTTCATGTATCATGCCTCCTTGTCCAAAACCTTATAAACTTATATGTGCTTCCATTGTTTCTCATCCCATACATATCACCCTAAGTTTATAATACACTCCGTCATGACTGTAAAGCCTTGACTGGTTGGCTATTTTAAGTTTGATCATCAGCAAAGCTAACAGGTTTCATAAATTCTCCTCTATCATTCATTCATATATCCAGTTCCTCTAATGCTTTTTTAAATATATTAATATATGTACTACATTTCTACTCTCTCTTTATGCTCTCTAAGAACAACTTGAAAATTGCGGGTGATAATGGATATCCCTGTCTTTATGCTCTTCCTAACACTGTTCATCCCATATCTACGTGCATCAAACTCACCTGAGCAGTCCGTAAGTTCTGAAGGTTGAAGATAAGTCTCCCGTCACTCCAACTTATTCCTATCATCTGTTACATGTTTATTAATTCTACCCAATTTTTCTATTAACCGTCTTCTCTTAATTTACGAAACAAACAAATACATTTCTGATTGTTCTCTTCCGCTCCCTTCTAATAGTGACTACATTACTGCTATACCATTAGGCGTACCTCTCCTGTAGCTGAATCCAAACTAATCATCCCTCAAGTAATACTTAGCCCTTCTCTCCACCCTATTTTGATGGGCCTAAGTACTGCTTCGGCTGCGTGTGAAATCAAACTTCTTGTTCTAAAGTCCTCACGCACGGATATCTTTCTTTTTTTTGGATTGGTAACCAACAATGATCTGACAAAACTTTTCGGTCAAATTCTTCCGTCACCAATGAATTATTCGATAAAATCTCTCCCTATCGTTTTCTTAAACATTTATATAGTTATGCGGGTATATTATCTACACCCACGGCCGAATTTAATTTCAATTTCTCTATGATCTTTCTACTTGAAATCAAGTACGCCTGGTCTTTGAATATACCGTCGTATTTTCTCTCTCTATCTAAACTTGCTGGCCTAATATCTTTTCTATATAGATCTTCAATGCATATTTCCTACTCTCTTGACAAGTTAATGGATACATTATTAATTTTACTGCTGTATATTAAATATTGTGTCCGGATTTTCCCTCCTTACTTTCTGATGAATCTTTCACCTTCCTGTACAGCGCATCAATTTCAACATCTCCACCTTTGTTAAATCCCCATGTCGTCGCACTGCGTCCTCCGACATGCTCATTTCACCCTATTAGTTTTCTTTCTCAACTAGACTCACCCCTAAATAGCGCGACCAAGTGAGGGAGTCACCAGACAGACATATGCCAAACAATGAAGTCATCCCCAAATGGAGATGATTTAATTGTATAGCTTGTGTCGCATGAGTTTTCTGTTTTATGATGTTATAAATTTGCTTCATTACGATATTTTTGTTCATACCAACGGTATTTTTTTGGAAAAAATTCGTGCAGTGACCCAAATATGCTGAAATACGCTACATGAGTAAATTGGTTGGATTTCACACCTCCTTCAACGTTACGCTAATTATAATAGAAATTAAGTCTTGCAAATAAAAGCTGGATATATAAGCAAGAGAAAACGGTTTGAGAATCATAAAGGAGATGAGGAAACCGTGAGTGTTTTGGACTAGTATTCATGCGTCCTCACTCCCTTTTGAACTAAAAGAGGTAATCTTAGGGAGATAATATAAAGCAAAGGAACGGTCTTCTAACCATAAACAATATTCCACAAGACCGGGAGGGAAAGGATAAAGGTGTTCAAACGGGATTTTTGAAGTCTGTGAAGTGTGTATTTTTTGTAATGAATTCAATAATTATGAGGATAAGCGATATGTACCTGTCCCAGTATCTCTTTCTATACAAAATACGTGTACATTAAAATATCGATTATTTAAGTGTAAAAATTAGTAATGGTCGCTGCCCATGATCGTTGTTGTTTATGGATGGCAAATGCAAATCGTAACAGATAGGTGATACTAGAACCGTCCTCGTACACCACATCGTTGTTTATTCTTTTCATACGCTTATATTTTGATCCACATTCGTTGATTCAAGCTTGCCTTACCAGCATACGAATGTTCTGAGTGCTGAAATATTTACCATATGTCTTTTTCTTCGCTTAGAATTCAAGTTGCCGCTGAACAAAATTCTTACAGGAATCGTATTCATCGTCACACCACACGATTTTCTCACAGATGTGAACTTTTAGAAAGTGGGGGAGGCAAACAATTCATTTTTTTACTTTCCAGAAACAATAAACATGAAATCGAAATGGCAGACCGAAATGGGGCGATTGAAAAGTATTCCACCCGAGTAGCATAGAAGAGCTTACTAATTTTCTTAGTCCTTCAGAAATAGATCGAACTTGAGACCCGTGGGTGGAAGCATAATTTGATATTAAGGTGATGCAAATGAAACAGTCAGCTCTCGTTTCATTCTGAATATACTCTGGTCCATGGCTCTTGAGTTTTAAAATCCTTCGTAGAATGAAAAACGAGTAAGTTTCCAAATCCACGCACTCTTGAGTACTTATCACTAGAGCCACGGTATCCAGTTGCGTTACGGGTCTAAAAAGAACATTGAAATCCTCCTTATATCATAAACAAGCTAAGGATACTCCTTCCTCCGATTGATCGGATATTTATAAGGTCCGACCTCTGACTCCCGTCACATCCCCTCCAGCCAAGGTCTTCTTATTCCACTTCAAACAGCCCAGCTTCGACTGAAGTAAATAATATCCCAAAATCCTGTAAAACAAATTAGCACGAGCAAAGTACTTGTCGCTCAATAAAATTGAACAACACATTCAGGAAAATTCTTAGGTGCTAATAAATACTTAAAATTGTAATGTCTCTGCATACGCAGCTTTTTCTCGGTATCTTTGAAGAACTTCTGAAGGCAGTCGGTAACATTCCTAAGAACATTTGTCCAATAAAAATGTCGCACTATCGTACAAACAGTAATTTTATTTCAACAAATTTTGAGTAACATTTATTTTTATTGAAGATTATTGCTACTTTGCGTTTATATTATGGTAGTATCGAGCGATAATATCATAATTAAAAAGTTAAAAAGTGAATTATTAAAGGGCCAAGTAAAAGGTGCTGATATAATAAAAATTGGATATGTTTTCTATATCTAATTGCATGTCTTATTCAGTTATCTAAATTAAACATTCACGCATAATAGTGTGCATTTGAATCAGTGTTTATTGTCATACCGTCACTTGCACTGCTAAAGATTTTGTGTATTGACTGTGTAATACCGCAGTGGAATATTAAGGTATTAACAATAAATATTAGTGAAATTTAGAAACTATCAAGAATACCAACACTGAGGATTTAAGTTACTCATGATTGAACTTTTATTTAGAGAGTTAAGATTCTAACAACCGAATTGCATATTTTTAAAAATAATACCAGTATGCACATTTGAATATAACATGAATTCTTTTCCGCATATTTCCGTCACCAATTTACAGCAATGCTGATACTATTGTCCGGGGGAAATCCTTAGGCGTCTGCCGTTTTTAAATCACAGTAAGCGTAGGAAAGTGAGCCTTACAGGATTAATGCCAATTTGTAAGACTGTCGTTCATAAATCACAGACTCAACTTTATGCTCCCGTGTACTGTTAAATGAATCCAGAAATTTCTGATTAGGCTATGTCAACGGTTCAATGCTTTACGAGATGGTGCATCTTATTAGTGCTCATTGGGCAAACTTCCAGCAATTATTAAGACAATGGTCTCTAATTAAACTTACCTGTTTCAAATGCTCTCGAGTTATTACTTATTTTTTTTCGTCTACAATCATCTTCATTTAGGAGATTATTTTAATTTTATTGAATGAACTTTGAATCAAATGAACTTGACATGATTCCTCTCTTACGGAAGCTTTTATCTGCAAAATTATCAATTCAACCTTACCCTTCATTTTAAATGACATCAATTAAATTATATGACAACTTGTATCGCACATGGATTTTGTAATTTATTATAATAAATCATAAAATTGGCTATGATTTGCAATAAGTGCAGCTCCAAAAGCTCCATTAGTTACAATATATTTTGAATTAAGAATTTGTTATTTTTCCAAGGCAAGTTTATTGTAACATTTGGGAATTGTGTGCCACCTGACATTTGTCCATTTGCACATGTACATTTTAATAATAATAATAATAATGGTGATTTGGCGTTTCTATGTACGCTATCTTCACAGTGAGATGACCTTTGAAAAAATGAGTTTTAAAGGGATTGCAAAGAGTTACATTAAACATCTGTAACTGAATCAGTACTTCACATTGAAAACTAAAAATGGGGCCCTGAGGAATCAAAAATGCCTTGTTAAATAAGCAAACGAGTTAGGTGGGGCCACCACTCTTATAAAGGTCAAATTGGGTACCTTTCCCAGGACGAAACCAAAACCAAAGTTAAGTCAAACCCGGGAAGCACTTAATCAGTTTCACTTCGTTCGCCGGATCGGTGAGGAGGCATTTCGGACTCCATTTTTTGGCCACCTGTGGTGCGCGGAATCATTCGATTAACGTAAGTGAGAAAACATGCAGCCAGTCAGGAGTAAAAGAGATTAATTAGAGCATCAAACCCTCAGGTGCCTCCCGAGGGAAACCTTTAAATTAAATCGATTTCAATCGAATCATTCTGGTTCGAGTAATCGAGTACAATCGATTGAGTGAAAAAATTCGATTAATGACAACCATTCGATTAAATCTGACGGGACTAACTTTCAGCACCCCTTTCCCTTCTAACGTCCCAGATAAAAGAGAAAATTGGCAAACATATTTGCATCCGAGGCGAAAGAGTTGAGTTATATTTGATTATAAAAACGTAAGTCCACAAGCGTGGGCTTACGAGTCGCCTTGTGCCATTTTGCCTATTCCATCGATAAATGAATTTTACCCAGCTGCCGTTGAAATTTGTCAAACAACAATAGTTTTGATCAAATTTGAATTTAATAACCAGCAAGATGTCTAGGTATTCTATTCGATTAAGAATGATATCTGTTTGGCTACCAAGGTCATTTTTTCCACACAGATAGTCAGGCATTTAGATTCGTATGGGTGTTAGGAAGAGTTTCTGGGCTAGAAGATGTTTCTGGGTTTCTCTCCACCTTTTTCAGTACATCCCAATTTGCCCAAATGACCTCAGCTGTCGGTCGCCTCCACTAAAAACTAAGCTGAAGAAGGGGAAGGAATGAATGTGGGGAGAAACTAAGAGTCGACATTATTTGAACCCAACACACCTACTACTAAAGAGTACAGTTATTATTGTCTCATCTTGGGATTTAAGAACTCTCTCCACGAATTCCAAGATTGAGAGCGTCACTGAAAAGAGACGATCAATGGGCTCGAAGCCCCCTGTGCATAGTGAGGACAGCCTATACATGACCATGATACCAATTTGATACCTGGTTGTATTTTGGCAGTTTAACTAACATTAAATTTGCAATTTCTTTTGAAAGTTTAAGGCCATTCGCTGTGATTAAATTCCGGCAATGGAGTGGATATTAGGCAAAAGAGCAATGGTCTATTTCGACACTGTTACCGTACATTTATGGTGCCGATTGTCAATAAATTTGACATAACACTTAATGTGAAGGCATTTTTATTTTATACACACACATATGCGGTGTGACGCACATCCGTAGGAGTACGAGACGGATTGGAATGTAGGTCTGATTACACTTGCTTCAAATACGCTCAAAAATATCAGTCAATAACTCTTTCCTAACGAGTCGTAATCCTGAACATCGCACCATGCCATGAGAATATTCTTCTTTCTTTCCCAATAAATTTAAAAAAACATACATTTTCGATGAAATTTCAGTTTGCTTCTCCGATGCCATTTGCTATAGCTTAAATTTTGATTTTGCAATAAAATTGAATCCAAAAATCTTTCACGTGAAATTCAATAAATGCAAGCGCTAGGGAAAGAGAAGAACTAACTGTGCGGAATCGAACTCAAAATTAATCAGTTTCTTGTAACCCTCGGAAAGTAAGCCATTCATGCAAGTCAATTTATGCATTTGGCCAAACTAAATACGCGGTTTGTTAATGACCAATTTAATTTCAATTGATGACCTTTGAAAATCAGTTCATTTAATCATGTTCCCATTTGGCTGAATGCCGAGATCTAATTCAGTAAAATAAATTTTGTATTGAAAAATAATCAATATCCTGACACTCAACAACCATCACTTTTGGTCAATAGATTGTAAATCGTTATTAGAAACTCTTTAGAGTGTGATGATTCTGCATATGGGGCAAGATGTTATGACAAACTGCTAATCAATCCTTGTGTATACATTCTGCCAGAGTAACTGATGTATAGCTTTAGAAAATAATCGAGTTCAAATTCGAAATATCCTATGTTTTTCACTCGTGTTACAATTAATCCGAGACATTTTATTCGACAAGTGAATGCAACCTATGATTGAAGCGTGTTTTGAAAGTTTTGTAAGTTAGGCGTCAAGTGAAGTGTTAACTTAGCATTTCAGCACTAAGCACTCAATTTTACCCCATTCCAAAGGGATACTAATTTTTATTTCTCTGCATGTAGGCTTTTTCACGCGGAACATATAGTATAGGTGCGAAAATCAATGTTTGGGTGGGAAATGTAAATTAATATATGCCTAAATATATCTAAACAGATTTTGCCAACCTGAAGTTTGAAGGTTATGGTTGTAATTTATTTCAAGTGTGAATGTCGCGTTGTCTTTTAAAATACTGTTCGATGTTATGCATCGGTATATCGAATGTTATATACGAGTACGGTAATCTGGATCTCGCACAATCATCCTGGACTCCTGCATTATCTGCTTCACGGAATAAATTACGTAGATTATGTAGGAATTTAAACAACTCTTGTTTCTCAATCACTAGAAGACACGACACCTGAATTTACAAGCTCGACAAAAAATCAAAAACGAACACGAAGGTCGAACTTCCCGCATAGCAAATGTGGGAATTCTTCCGTCAGTACTGTAGAATAAGGGTTTCGAAGGAGGTTTTGGCACGGAAATGGAACAAATTGTGAGTAATTGGAAGGAAATGTTAAACTAAGGCTTATACCACATTAAAGATAAGCTGTAAAGAATACACTAAGAAAGGAATACTGGTTCACAGGTAAACAAATTCCATTAATCTTGGCCGATTTTCCATAAAATAGTAGTCAAATTAATGGGACATTATAGTCCAGGGGTAGATGGTTGGGCTGACTGAACGGAGGGCTCGGGTTCGATTTGGTGGTGCATCTGTCGTGAACCTTCAGCTTCATCCAATCTGTGTGATTTTTTTGGATACCAAAGCTTCCTGGGAAACCATACTATAGGATCAAACCAGGGTAAGGATCTGCCCCCCCTTATTACCCTTGTGTTAATTTAACACGCCGTTAGGCTTAGTATTTCTTCAACTCTATCATGACTTATCAAACCGACCTTCCGGTTGATTATTACGAATGTGATTTAGTACTCACGTCAGAAAATTTTGAGGTTATTTGAACACAGATTGGATATGTGTGCTTAAAAATTACTCTAACTGCAAAATATTCCTTGGTGTTTCTTCTTTTTCAAGCTGTTGGTTTAAATTTTGGGTCGGGTGGAGCGGATTACATCCATGATCGCCGAAAAGGATCCAACTGTGAAAACACGAGACTCCTTAAGTGTTCCTCTCGCGATCTCGATCCTCATTTTACGACTGTTTCGCCGGCATCATCACCGGCTTTCTGCCATTAAGTTGGCGAATTAAACAATGGCCGCGTAAATGTCGTCCAGCGAGAATAATCTGAAAAATTGGTCCGGATCTTGGGAGAGTAGTATCCGATTCCACGGTGGGATATGATCTCCCACCATCAGAGAACGACATGAATACAGCTTGCTGCCTCGAAAATGGCCCATTAACGGGGAAATGACACACTCTCCAGATCCATAGTCTCCATTCGTCACTGGGAAAACCTCCGAGGCACTCGAATGGCCGAGAGCAGAAAGGTAGGTTGGGCAAGATTTTCTTTTTTTTCATCCTCCCCCGAGGAAACGTGAGACGACGAACGCGGGCGCGGCTTCGAACGCAGACGGACGATTTGAACAGGGCGGACGGAGCGAGCTTGAGTTTCGAAGGTGGCCCTCGAGCGCTAATATTTTATTAGCCTCCTCCTCTCTTGTTCCCTCGAGCGAAATGGCTCGCACAGTCTTCGCCGTTGTTTATGCAATGGGTCCGAAGCTTCTCCTCTCCCCCTCCCCCTTCCTCCCCCTCCAGCCTTGGCGTTTGCGGAGGATGAGGGCCTTTGTTTGCTCCAATGGCTTTCCCTCCTCACTCACTATCTCGCCCCTCCCATCGCAGCCCGAGTCGAAGGGCTCGCTGCTGCGTCCTGTTGTCTTCTTCCTCTTCTTACTTCTCGTTGTCGTCTTTTTTCTCTCCTCTCTTTTTCTTTTTAAGGTTTCCGGAAAAGGGAAGAGGCTTATTATGAAATGGGCACTCGTCTGCGTCCCTTGGGTTAGTCTGTGTGTGTATATGCGCGCGCTAGAGTGCCCAGCCCACTGCCCCTCCCACGATGCACTTCGCCGCGCTAATGGATCCTCGTTCGCGGGAACCGACGCGACGGCGGACACCCCTTATGCGGCCGCATTAATGCTTTTCGGTCGCCCTTTGCCTCGGTGGTAGTGGGACTGGGAAGGGCTCGTGTTTCCGTCGCCTCGTCACCAATGGTTTGAATCCGGGACTCGATATGCCGTCGGGTTCAATATAACGGAATGGGGGATTGGTTCTTGATCTTCTAAGCACGCGAGTATTGTCGGTGTTTGCTCGATGGACGACACCATCATTTTTCAGAAATTCTTTTGACAGTCCCATCTTGAAGAGAAGCGAGGAAGTTGACGACGCTGGTCATCTTGTATGTCGTTTAATGGCTAAAAAGATACTCGGTGGCCTCTTAGAACGACGGATGCTATTCCTCCCCTAACGTTTGTCGGCAATTGAATCCAAGTAATGAAAATACTCATATTTTCCAACAATTCTCGGCACCCTGCAGACACGCTTGGTACAGAATTTTGGAAAAGCTTGAGTCACACGATTGTTCTTTCAATTTTGCTGCTGGCAGATACAGATGGAGCCATTATATTCACATTGGAAGAGGTACTCACAATCTTGTCCAGACACTAGCCCTCAACAAAAGGAAAATTTTTAAGTAGATTGAATGAAAGACAAATTTTAACGCCGATATATGAAACCTAAATGTTTCCGAAAGAATCGAACAGAATCCAGTAATGGCATGTTTTATGGACCAACTTCGAGTTCTGTTGACATGTTGGGCTATAATCGAAATTAATAAAATTTCTTTTTTTACGGAAATATATTTCAAACAATGTCCACTGAATGATCAGAATGAAGAATCATTTGCATTAAAAATTTTCATCCCAAATTTGTGGGTGGTCTAAACAGTTTCCGATCTAGAAAATTTCAGTAAAAAGATTTGTATCATTGTTAGGTCGGAAACATTTCAGACCACCCTTGTATCTGTCCTATAGATATTGGCAATTAATTGAAATTTTGCATTAAGCGTTTATGGCAGAATAGTGACTGATAAGATTTAGTCAAAAATCACGCATTGAAGGTGACACTAATCTTTCATAATTTTTCATATTTTCAAGAATTTTTATTTTTATCGCATACAAAGAAGTCGGGTTTCCATTATCACCCGTGCTTTTCATGTAATATGTGGAGGATATGGCGTGGAGGCATGTCATGAACGTCGATGGATAGTTCATGAAATCAGTTATATTTGCTGATGACCAAGCTTTAATTTTGTCAGTCAGCCAAAGGGTTGCAAGCATTGCTGAGTGCATTTGAAGGTTAGTGCTATAGATATGCTTGAGAATAAATGTGGGTAAAATAATGGCTATGCGGTTTTCAAGATAGAGGAAGGCTAAGTTAAACGATAAAATAAGAGGGTAAAAACGGGAGTAGGCGGAATATCTCGGAAGTGTTAGTAGGGACGTAAGGAGTAGAATTGCACTAGGTAAAGAGGCTTTCACAAAGAGAACAGAACTGATGACGAGGACGCTGGCTAAGCATGTTAATAATAGGCTCGTTAAAATGGAGTGTGATTTTGTGCATGGTCTTTGAAGTTGGATGATAGACGTGGATTGGAAGCTTCTGAAATGTGGGTGTGGAGAAGTATAGAGGAGTTGAAGTGGGCAGGAAAGGAAAAAAGGCGAAGACGTGCTAGGCATGGAAAGGTAGGAGAGACGATTGTTGGAATAAATCATAAGGAGACAGGAAAGATGGATGAAAAGCACATTGATTGGCAGTGGGACGTTGAAGACTGCGATAGAGGGAAAATGTTGGGCAAACGAGGAAAGGGCATGAAGAGAATAGGGGTGCTGGACGGAATGATGGGAGGAAAGAAGTATCGAAGATGAAGAATTCGGGGCCTATTGTCATGCATGATGTCGGGTGGTTTTTGTTTAAAGAGAAAAGGGAATTGTCGCTGTATCGCTTGGTGGCTTGCTTCTATCCGCTACCCACCTTAACCAATAGATTACCTAAGCCACAAGAAGATTACATCATAAAATGTTAGACTTTTCAATTATAAACCCTGGTATGTCATAGCCCGTGTTCCATGCAGACTCAAAGGTTTGGAATCACACCTGTTACGCTCCAGACTTTATTGGTGTCAAAAACGTCCATCACGAGTCGAATTTCCCTCCTCTCTCTGGACCGCACGGCACGAGATTCCTAATGAACACGATCCCTCTGTGCTGTGCATTTTAGGGGACGAAAGACACCTCATGAGATTGATATTTGATTTTCAAGGAGGAAGGTCGTTGGTCAAGGGCCTCGACTGTCGAAATGTTTGCCCAGAACCATCCGAAGAAGCCGCCGTTGCGCTGATGAATATCTCATTTACCTATACGTACTCATTTACAGTAAGTAGTACAGTAACAGTTGAACCTCGAAATTCAAAAAAGTAAGGCCCAGTAATCCTTATGGAGGTAACTGTCACTTTGGGGCTACGAAGAGATCTTGGGTGCATTTCGGGAGGGTTATCAGTCGCCAAGTAACGAAACTTTTTCATTTTTACTGAGCGATGAAAATGTGCTTCATTGCTAGACCACAGCGTCCTCTGCGTCGCCACCACACTATTATTGTTTTGAAAGAGCGTTTCTTTGACAATGCTCAATGCTGCATTGTCTACTAAATACCACATTATCTGCACTGCATGGTTACTACGAAAAATGGCGTTGTTTTCTCCAGGTAACACCACTACTGTAATTCCGCTGATTTACCTGAGTACTCTTTAGTGACTTTTTAAAACTATGGAGTCCATTTTGCTTCAGCCTGCAGTTCCTTATTTATTGCTGATATCGAGTTGATTTTAATTACACGATACTTTGTGTAATTGAACGAATTTTCTTTGAGTTGTCAGAGACGCCAATCAAAAATCCTTGGTAGATCTGCTATACAATTTTCAGTAAATCTGAAAGCAATAGGGCCCGTATTTTAGGAATGCAAGCATTTCTGGAAAGAGTGGGTCTATGATGGCGGAGATCGCTCTTTCCGTCTTATTTGTCGCCTGGCCCTGGGGCGCGAGGAGCCGGCAAAGAGGAGGAAGGGAGGCCGAGAGCAGAAAGGTCCTTCCTCCGGCGAGAATTTGGGTCACCGCAGTCCACACCGTCGGCCCCTTTCTGGCGGGGCAGCAATTTTAATTACCGTGGCGAAAAGAAAAGATCTCTAGGGCGGCGCTGCGTCTTTCGGGAGACGTCAGGCCCGGGAGTGGGGAGGCCATTCAGAGGGGTCGAAGGGCAAGGGGGACAGGGGCCAATGACGGGTGGGGGAGATTGGGGGTAGTGGACGACCCGTGAGGGGGCGGGGTGGGTGCAGATACGGACGTGAGGAGGAAGGAGAGATGTGTGCAGGTGGCGAAGGATTCTCGGGAGAGAAAAGTAGAAAATGGAATGCGCGATTGTCTTTCGAGAACGCGAGGCGAAAGGAGAACAGTTGGTAGAGGAGACGTGATCTCTGGGTTTTATTTTTCGTTCACCCTTCCTCATTCTTTTAAGGAAGAATGCAGCAGGTAGGACATTTTCCTTGTTTGGGAGTTATTTTCGACAAGATGGAGCACGTTACAAAAGGAGAATTGCTGCTTCATCATTCAAACAGGAGGAAGTTGGTGATACAGTCACCATTAAAGAAGTAAATAGATAATTCTTCAAAGAGTTGATACGAGGCGTCGTAATAACTTCCGAAAAATAGGCATTGAAGAGACAAGATAAGTGAAGATTTTGGAAAAGAACATAATTTGGGATGGAATTTTGGCTGGTTTGCGAACTTAATTTCTCGACTTTAATCCAACGGTAGCCGGTTATTTTCTAGGCCCCATGAATTTTCCTCCACCCAAACGTAGGTATTGGTAATTGCCCATTTCTTTTTGGTGTTTCTAGTTAAACCATAAACAGAGTATTCCACCATAAGGTCGGTTTGGTAGGTGATGGTAGAGTTCAACCAGTACTAAGCCCTATACGGCGTGTGAAATTTACACATTAGGGTAGGGGGGCCAATTCCTTTTCCTGTGCCGGTTATGATTACACATGAAGATCTGGTACCCAAAATATCACACAGCTTGGATGGAGCTGCAGGTGCCCAAAGAGGCTTGCTCAGGAATCGAACGCGGGGCTTCCAGTCAGCAGTCCAAAACTCCACCACTGGACTATCGCGACCCATTGTTTTTTAATTATAAATGTAAAAATCAAAACTTGCCGGTTTCGTATTGGCAGTAATTGATTAAAGAAATTGAATATTGCAATTCTTATAGAAGAGAGAATGTTAGGCATGCGAGTTATATGCAGGAATATAATACGCTATTTCACAGAAAGTAGTGAGATTATACGTATGTAGATCGAACGAAAAATTTAATATAATGTTGAGGGTTATTATGTCGAAGAGTCATCAGGAGAGCTAAGTTCCACAAAATAGCCATGGATTGTGCCAAAATTTTGGGGTTTCTGATAAAACCTCCCTTAGTTCCGGAGAGTATTGATAGTTTTACTTTCATTTTACTTTTTCAATTATACTTTCCTCCTCATTCGCGACCTTTTCCCACACTCCCCTCTCTTTATCTTCTTTCCCACCTTTATCCTTCTGGGGAAAGCAGGTAAAAATGACGAATCGGAAGAAGCGGAGGCGAGGCGAAGGACAAAGAGTCCTTTGTCGTCAGGAGGGATGGGACGTCATATTTACCCCCTCCAGGGCCCTCCTTCCCATGCAGCCCTCCACGTGGCCCCCGCCTACTCTTCCCCGTGCAACTTTTAAGCCCTTTCAAGGGGGGCGTTGCGGGGGTGGGTGCCTGCGGGATGGGAGCGGGGTGGGGGGGTAGTCTTGGGGGACGAGGAGCGCTGTCGTCCAGCGCCGGGCGGCGTCATCATTTCTCCTTTCCCTCTCAACCCCCACCCCTCTCCGCCCTCCCCCATTTTTCTTTTTACAACTCTCCCGGACAAATGAAGACCGAAAATGTACAAGTCCCCTCCCCCTTGCGCTCCTCCTCCCCAGCCCCGGTGCCTTAACTCCGTCCCTTCCTCTCATCCACCTCCCTTGCTCCTCCCTTCGTGTGTTCCCCAGGGCATCTGCCTCGGTCCCGGCCTCTTTTGTGTCGCCTCCCCGTTTTTAATCCCGGGGGAGGGAGCGAGTTAGTTGGTTGCTCATGAATTTAGATGGACCCCGAGGCGTTGCGCGGCAGAGAGGATGGTGAGCTCCCTGTTTCCCTCCCTCCCTCAAAGACTTTCTTTTAACTCTCCTCGCGTTCATTTTTTCTGCCACTCTTCTTTCTCTTCTGCCTGTGGGCCCGTGCATCAGTCCCACCGTCTGCAACGCTCTCCTCCTCACCTCTCCTCTTTCCCCCTCGGGCCATCCCGTGCTTATTTTTTCTCTTAAGGATCTCTCCCTCTCTATCAACGCTGTTCTAGTTTATGCTCGTCCAAATGCCATTTTTAGCCCCCCCTGACGGCGTACCTCGGGCCTGGACACCGTGCCGTCCCCTCTTCCGTCACGCTCGCGAGCGAAAACCCTTTGCGTTTTTTTCATTATTTTTAAGTCGTGCAGGTCTGCATGGAATGCTCCAGGAAGACACAAAAATAACAGTTCATCATTTTTTCTCCCCGCTCTACGTTTTATTTTCTTCCGTCCTAAGTGATCCGGAGAAAGGGTGAGCGTTGTTTTTCGCAGCAACCGCGGACCTCTTTCGCAGGGTGGACGAATGGCGAGCGACGTGGGCGTTTTCTCCTCGGGCGTCCCCCAAGGAAGTATTTTGGGTCGCCCGTTCTTTCTGGTGACATAAATTCAAGAATTAGCCGCGACTGGAGGATATTTACCCAACAAATATTTTTTTCCGGGAGACGCCACAAGTCATGGCGATGATTTTTGGACCTCATGTTTTAAATAAATCCCTGTGCTGACACCGAATGTGTAAGTTAGACGTAAAGCATAAAAACTTCAGCCACGAAGGAAATAATTAACAATATAAACAATTCCGCTCAATGTAAAGGAAATAGAGCTTGGGCCCCGGGAATCAGTAATTGAAGCTGCCAAGCTGGTATGGTATATACGTATAACAATATTTTATGTTACTTTTGCTGAACTCGATTCGCCAATTCCCTCGACGAGATAATCCCAATATTTACCATCTTATGTTAAAGATTAATATTTTAAATTATATTTCTAATTAATTCTTTACATGAACCTCGGAATGACTGCTCCCTTTAGAGGATTTTAGGTATCGAAGTAGCAGGCAGAACTAGTCATACGAATGATAACTCGAAATTCATTCGTGTTTAATCCAAGTGGCATAGTTAATTGTAGGACTTGTTTTGCTGAAACGACATGTTTTGTTTTGCATATAAATTTAAATTTTCAACTGCATTTTAAATGCTCTTATTGGTAGCTGCCAGAATTTTTCGACTACACTAAATTAAAGTATATCCTGAATAGTACTTCCGAATGAAAATATTCGGGGTTAATGTTGCATATATTGGAGGAAATATATATATATATATATATATATATATATATATATATATATATGTGTGTGTGTGTGTGTGTACACACACACACACACACAATCGGAACATGCTTCATGGGTGCCTGGAGATTAAAATATAGGGAAAATCGAAGCATACCATCACATGTTATTTTCCCTCTACTCCTTTTACATGGATGTCGTAATCAATTCGTACGATTTCACAGCAGATTAAAATGATTGGGTAAAGAAGGTGGTCATTACGAATACATGTGAAATCAATGCATGGTACAGCGTAAATTTAGGTAGTCTATTAGTCCTATTGTCCATCATTATATGCTTATCTGACAATACACATCATATCAGGAAACATTTATTTCATAGGAGCAAAATGTATACGGTTCTAAATTCCAATTCGCTTTGAGCTTCCACAGGAATAATTTCTACAGAATTAGCAATGTAAAGCTACCCTTCTCATAAAGACATTAATTAGCTATACCGTAGTTTTTTCATTCGTGGTTAACTAAAACAGTGACTTGGTGACTTAAGGTGATAAAAATCGGTTGAGGCAAGAGGTGTAGTCATCACTGAATCAAAAGTGAGGCTAATTTGTTTATCTATGTCATTATATCAATGTTTCATAAAAGATTTTAATAACCCAATGCTATTACTTGATTAGATTTTTGGGAGATATTCATAATGCAGCGGTAATTTTGTTACATTTTCTAATCCAGTTATCTGGATACAAGAGTGACCACGTTAGATATCACACTCAAGTTCACTCAAATTCGTCGGCCGCACTAGATAAGAGATCTCTCTTTGAAGGATTTTTTTACGAAGTAAACTATGAGATATCAACAGTATTTTTTTGGGAACCTCTCTTCCAGAAGTTACTTAAAAAAGTTATTTTTAATAAAATAATAATCCTTCCAGTCTTACTTTTACCAGCGTCGCCCTGTCCATAGGAGGGCCTGTGATGTAACAAAACGCCGCGGCAGTTATCTCTTCGTTGTTGACTTTTGAAGCAGAAATATTTATCATCTCAGCAATGGCTTTTTCAGAGTCGTTTACAAAGGGTCGTTTTGCTTTCCTTATCAGACTATACACGTCAATAACGCGTCACTGCGCGACTATTCCCACCCCCACATAACAACTGCGGGAGGACGAGGAAGACGAGTGTTTACTCACCAAAAGCCCCTAGAAATTTTCCTCAGCAAGGTTCATGGTTACCTACTGAATTCTGGAAATCAAGCGTATTTTTCGCCTCGGTAAATTACTTTAGATGAGAGGAGTGATCATGGAATCAATGAAGCACACTATTAAAAATAAATGTTTAAACATGGATGTTTAAAATGAGATTTCATCAAAATACATGTTATGTATTCATATTGTTTATACTTCTGTCAATGCAAATATTTTCTTTTAGTAAGATAGTATGGATTTTGGCAGGATAACGAATGGAATAGGTTTTATATGGATATTATTTTCAGTTGAGATATTCATTTGAAACTTTCAAAGAGGCACTATGGCAGATTCAATTGTTAAAATCGTTCTAGGATATTAATTTTAACTCACTAAGCGAAACCGAATAATATCAGTGAAAAATAAGTTCATCCTGAAGGCAAATGCTCACCGAATTCCATGAACGGATTTTTATAATGCAAATACGCATAACAATTAAGAACTTCTCTGTGAAATTTGTTCATCTGGAGCAGTATAGTTACAACCAAATTTTTGCGAGGTTTTTTTTTGGTATGTGCGAAGTAAATTCGGAGCTATCGGGGAATACACTTGGCATAGGTTAGTGAAAGGTACTTGAATACGGGAATATTTGGTCAGAAGCCACCAAACCTTCTCAATCACAATTTTCTAAGTCCTCCCTACCAAAAGGAATAGAGAATTTTTTTTTAGTGGTTGCATAAACGTCTAAGAAAGTCAAATCAAAAGAAATATTGCATCAAAGGTTTATCATTGCATGTAACACACTACAAAATTTGTTGAGTAATACATTAAATTAAATGGGTTAATTAAAACCTTGAGTGGTTGTCTAGATATTTACTAAACACCCTAGGATCAAAGTATAATTATAAAATGTCTCATGCAAATGGGAACGAATGAGAATACATACGGCTCATGCCACTAAGCTGAACGGAAATCGTGAATCAGAGGATTAAGCAGATGGTAAAAGGAAGGCAAATTCATCCCTTGATTTATAGTGCCTTTTCGTTTGATATGCAAACATTAGACGAAAAAAATGGTAAAATAAGTTCGAGATGATAAAGATTACAGCGAATAGTCAACGCTTTCCGCTTTCGACATCTTTTGTTTCACCACTTGAGGCCGACGGCCGTTTTCGCCCAACCAAAGGCTCTCACGGTGAAGTGAATTCTCACGCACTCCACCCTCTGAATTCCGCGTACTTGGGAGCTCATTGTGCGTCTCGAAATTGAGGGAAATCACCTAATTATAAGATAATATCCCGCTTATAGTTGTAAGTAATTTCGAGTAAGCAGAAATTAGTTTTAAACTTCAGCGTTTTGGCCAAATCACCCATCAAGAGCTTTGCATGTTGTAAAATATTTCTATGCTTTTAACTCACTAACCTGATTAAAATATGCATGACAGAGACATATTTCCCTGTCATTATTCAAAAGAAAGTACAAAGATGGCTCGGCTTTAATTTAGTGAGAAAAATGCTACCAACTTGACCAACCAGATCTTGGAGAGTGAAGCCGATTCTAAGACATTACGTGAGTGAAATTTACACGCATGAGAAGGGTAAAGAGAATCCTATTCCTGTGCCACCTATAGTTTCCCAGAAAGATCCAGCTGGTAGAACATCACCCAGTTGTTTTAGTAATTATGTCCAGATGATTCTCTAGAGAATGAACCCAGCACCTTTCGCTTAGTACTCTAAACTCCGCCCACTTAGCTACCACGCTAGCCAATTCATGAAGATCGGTATGCACACATATTTAATGGGTGGGGAAATTTTATGAGAAAAGGCTTTCAAAGCGCTCTCTTTTCTGGAGAGGAGAACCAAATTTGGGACCCGCAGTCACAACTAATAAGCTTCAGAGAACCACCCTGAACGCCGCTTAGTGGGGCCTCTTCGTTTGGTGTGGCCGCGCGTTGTCTCTGGTAGTGCCTGCACGCGTTCCGAAATGACGTGCTCTCGGTGCGGACAGGGTGTCGGCCAAGGTGTCCGAGTACGCCAGGCGGGGAAGCCCCCTCCTCCCCCGTAGGTGGTGGCTCCTCTTCGATCGATCGAATCGATCGAGAGGTCGCCGTGGAAGCAGCCTGGAGGCGCCATCCTTTCCCCCACTTCCCCGACCCCCTCTCCCCCCGTCCCTGCCCCCCCCCCCCGGTCGCCACCGCCCAACCCAATATGAAAGGGAGTTCTCAAGGAGTGATATATCAACGGAGAGGACGAGGGGTCCACCGACAGCGCCTCCGCCCCCGGCCGTGGCGGGGGCTGGAATTTCCCTTCTTTGCCCTTCCCTCTTCCCCGCCTCCACTCCTCTCGTCATCGAATTTAGGTGCCTGTGTTGATGAATGCGTGCTCCTAATCTCTTCGTGCCTCAAATTAAACCTGCCTCGAGTATTTGGCGTTCGCCGTACACAGTTTTCTGCGTCGACCTGTCAAATAAATCCATGGGTTAGTAGTTAGGGGTCGTGAAATTATTTTGCGATGCGATCGTGGTAATCTTGATGAGAAAATCATTACTGAACTTTTAACACAGCTGGAAATTTTTTAATGAACCCCGATTGTGATTAATCGTTTCAGGCGTAATTTTGTGGGATTGCTCCATGATGAATGCATGTCAAAATAAAATTTCGTAAATTCACATGAAAAATAAACTTAAACGCGACCCAGGTCATCAGCCCTCCAGGAGCAGCATCATCAGGCCCGCCAGATGATGCTTGACCGTATGCTTAATTGCACCAAGGAAGAATATGCCTTGATAATTAATAGGGGCAAGACCAAAGTAATAAATGTTGGTGCAGATGAGGAAATAAATATTGTAATGGAATAAGAAAGGCTGGAGGATAAGTGGAGACATACAAAATTCAGGATACGGAGGTAACGAAAAGTTGGAGTGGAAAGGAAATTAAAATATGGATAGCGATGGCTAAGGGAAGCATTTAGCAGGAAAAGATGAGTGCTACGTATCAGAATGGATATTGGACTGAGAAAGAGACTAGTTAAATGTTATGTCATATGGATGTGAAACGTGGACTACATTTAAAAAGGAACCGGGAAAGGCTGTAGGCGTCTGAGATGTGGAGAAGAATGCTGATAATGAAATGGAGAGACCGGGTGAAGAACTAAGAAGTGTTCAGGAGAGCGAGAGAAGAGAGTAGATTGCTGGAAACTATCGAGAAAAGAAAAATAAAAAGAAATTGGCTGGGACGCGTGCTACGAAGGGCTACTTCATGAAGGAGGTGCTAGAAGAAACGGTGACAGGGTCAGGCAAGAGGAGGAGGGTCGAAATGACGGAAGAGGGTGGAGGGTACGTGGAAATGAAGAAAAGGGTACCGGAAAGGGAAACATGAGGGGGGAGAGACATCCATGAACCTAACAACCACAGCAGATGACCTATGGTGGTGTTGATCGTTGATGTCACTTCTCTACTTTTGCACTGGCTGAAAATGTATTGCTCTCTCTTGCTATCCGTGTGCAACAGGAAATATTTGAAACCTATCAACTTTTAAACTCTCAATATATGCGAAGTATTATATATATATAATAATTATACGTACTTAACTTTGAGGCAGTATAACTTCAAATGACTATGGCTAAGAGTCCTTTCTCGTTATATTTCCATATTGCTCGGCTCCTCGAATATGGCGTTGAGATACCAAATGGACGACATTTAATTTAAAACCTTAGATCAATTACGATATGCATCTAAAAAAATTGTACACATTTTCGAAATTTAATTGTCCTAGATCCAGAATGAACACGCGCGGAGACATTGATGGAGCAGTAAATGGCTTTAGCGAAATATGGATTATTATACTACTGGTTATTGCAGTTTGGCATTATTCGGCAAATAAGAATTATAATGTTGTTTTTTGAATGCGTTGAAGGTAGCACTTTAAAGAAAAATTTGGCCGCCACACGATGGAGCTAAGAAGTTGACGGTCGTTAGCGTATGTATGGAGGCGGGAAGATTCCTATAAATGTGACAACGATCAACACACATTTAATCTGTGCCCATCGTTTCTCAGTGTGCGTCTTGAATTCGTGTTGAGCCATGGACTAAGGGAAGTGTGTCCGAAGCATCACTCTTGTCACATCTAAAGTTTTCCCTTTGTCCCGTCGTTCCATCAAAATCGCCCCGCGTGAAGTACGCCAAGGATCCCCTGGGACTTTGGTTTCTGGGATCCGTCCCTGGGCATATTACCAACGGGTTATTTTGTGCTCGCAACCACGCCCCCCGCCTCTGTATGTATTCCTCACTGATTAGTCCTACGATAATGTGCACTGCGTCTCAATCTTCGCTCCATTCCCCTCCGCCTCACTTCCCCCGTCCTGGGGATCTCATTCGATTAGGAAGTCAGGGGCGGGAGGGATCTTTTCGCCGAGACTGGAGAAAAAAAACCCGAAAAAAATGAAGTAGTCTCGAGTGTCAAACAATGTCGTTTTGAGCGTTTTATGGATTCGCTGTTTTATAAATGACAAAGGCAAACAGCGCCAAGGGGGGGGATTGGAGGGCGATGGGCGAGGAGCAGGAAGAGGGAGTGTGGGCGGAAGGGGGAGGAAGGGGTTTAGAGAGTAAAATGGGTGGCGGGGAGGGTGGGAGGGGAAGGGGTAAGGGGTAGCTAATCTTCTAAAAACCCTGCGAGGCTGAAGTGGGCTCACGGGAAGGAATGAGTGTGGAATTCGAGAGTCAATATTGACATCTGATCGATGGGAGTCTCAAAAAGAAATGAAATTGAAAATTTGCCAAGAAAAACTTTATAAGTCCCACCCCTCCTCCTTTAGGTTCGCCTCCTTCTTGGTAAAGTGCACGGCGCAGTGAAGGGGGAGGGGGCAGGGGTCGGGAGTGGGAGTGGGGGGGGGGGCAGAGTTGAAGAAGGGGAGGGGTGGGGATTTCGAAGGGGGTAAGGGGGTAGCAGTGAAATGGAGAAACATTGGAGTGGGTTTAGTATACGAGTGGCAGATCCTGCAGTGTCCGCTGCGTGACCGACATTAAAAATACAGACGATAGAAGCGTTCTCATCGATTCCCTGTGCCCGTTCCCGAGGAGTTCGGCATTTCGCGACGAGTTTCCAAGCATTATTTTTGACGTTACCCCAAGGTATATGCCTAATCAGCAGTTTCATACGCGCGAAATTTCGTGAAATATGGTTCTCCCATGCATTGAATGGGTAATCTGTTTCCTTTGAGGGCGTTAAATCGGGTGCACCCGGCCGAGCTGCAAATTTTGGGATCTACCAGGGCGATCAGGTGAGCTTTGAATAACTTGACTTAATCAATCAGCGTACTCTTTTCATCCTCCCGTGAATACCATAGCCGCAAAATGACATGACGAGCGCTTTTGGGGAAATAAAATTCTCCTAAAACAAGCACGCTCGTAGATTGTCGAGAGTGGGTGGAAGGGAGCGAAGGTGCTCATCTCTCACTTGAGCTCAATGTTCAGAGTAAACACTGGTAGATTGCGACTTCAATTTTAGTGCTTTTAGATGGCAACTCTGGATGGGTGATGCCATTTATATTTCTTTAATTATACTGCTTGAGATCATTCAAGGGTGTTTGAGAAAACTTGTACCAAGAGAAATAAAAAATATCCAACCATGAAAATAGCTGAAAACTTAAAGTAAATTATGTATAGCTTTCCAACCCGGGGATTGGTTGACTTCAACCCTTCATTCGCGGGAAATAATTTTCTTGGGCCCTGAAAGCTCTTTCATTTTGCATTCTTACGTGCGCCTTCGTTTCGTTTACACACCTTTCCATTGATTCCCCTCGTCGGTTTTTCACTTCTCCTTCTTCCTTCCATGATATTTATACAATTCTTTGCCTGAGCCATTTCCATCTGAGCTGTCTTTACGTGACTTTGAGAAGTCTTTTATATCATTCTCAGGCCTATTTTTCCTCACTTTCGACCCATTTCATTTCCACCATTCGCTCTGAGCATTTCAGAATTCGCCCTGAGTTTTTAACAGTTTCCAATGGCCTATTCCTCCAATCCGTGGGTTTTAAAAATCTAAAATTAATGAAAATACAATTACTTCACTGTAACAAATTATTTAAACTATTTCTTAGATTTAAAAAACTTTTGTGAATAAACTCATCATGGTGTAAATAAGTTTAGTTAAACTTTAGCGTCGAATTAAACTGGGAATTAAATGTAATCTCATGATCTTTGAAAAAAATACATAACTTTGCTAATAGATGTGATATAAAATCTGAACGTTGTGACATAACATTCTTGGTGAGAGAAGATATAACAGAAAGAAATAGCATTCTCTCGTTCAATAGTCCTTTATTTAAGTGCGCAGATCAATATTTAACAGCCATCTATCAACCCAAATAAGTATTGAATGTTTGCCCACAACCTGAAATTTAAGTGTCAATCAAAGGAAAATATATATAATTTCTTCTAAAAGACATTTTTTAAATATTTATTTTTGATTTAAAATTTTTATAAGGTTAATCAAGCAGTTCCCCAAATTTAGAACATACAGATCTCTAAAGTTTGCAAAAAAGCGTTACTCACACGAACACATAAATATTATGAAACGTTACGCTACTTTTCACGGTCTTTTGAATTTAATTGGCCGAAGTGGCGACTTCTGAAAGTAATTGGTTACCTTAGAATAAATGGTTGCCGAGCAAAGAGTTGCTGTCGAGGTGGGAATAAGAGCGGCAGGATCAAGGTGTCGTCATTACCCTATTTTCCTCAGTTTAACGTTACAAATGAGGGAAAAGGAGCTACATCTTAGGAAAACAACCCAAGGCATCTGCATCACCTTTGATAAATCGTGACAAAAACTGCACAGAAATGTTTAATGCCAGTTTTTTTTGTCTCGGAATACACACTTTGCGTGACAAACTTTTAGATTAGCCAGAACGATCCATCCACCAAGTGGGTATGATTGGACCAAGATATCTGTAAAGTGGTTGGATTGATAAAAGAAAAATGAAGCAATGCTCTCGCTTTTCTTGTTCATCTTTAAGTCACGCAAACAAATAAGTATATTTATAGAACTCGTACGGAACATGCATTAACCATGGTTAAGTAATGAGTTATAGGAATACGTTTCCAAAAGGGAATACTACGGAAGTTTAGTAAGCATAACTAAAGACTAACTTATCCTTGTCATCAATGAAATGATAGTCGTATGGAACGCCCACTTTTGAGATACATCGATGAATAAATGAAATGAATTATTTTATAACATTACATGAAATATTTCTTAGAAGTATAAAACATAATAGAATATTAGGAAATTTATTGCCGTGGATAATTTACGTTTTGAAAGGATGGGGCAGCTATTAGTTACGGCATACGGAGTAATGAGTAAGGTAAAGAAGGTTAAAGGAAAACTGAACGCAATGTGGTTAGTCACTGCTTGACGAGAAGATGAATAGTATGTTGAAGGTTGAATAAAATGTTGGAAGACGTTCTCGACTGACTTCGTTATGTGATTCAAGCTCACGTGCACACTGCACAATATTATTACTATTATTATTTTATATGATATAAGATATTAGTCGTAAATAATTTTTCCATTTTTGAGAGTTGAAATCCGGATTCCGGGACTGAAAACATTATTTCCTCCATATTTTTCAGCCGAACCATTTTTCAAATCGTTTTTATCGATCTCCTACAAGAACTGTGCAACTAAAAAATTTAGTTTGATGGTCAATGGCACGGAATCCAACTCCGAAAGGGCGTAAAAATTAAAACTACCTGCATAAAGCATTAAGACGGTTTTCCACCCCGCTTCAACACCTTACGATATCTCAGATACTTGCTTTCAGTCGACGCCATTTCAGAAAAAATCTGGAATACATTTCACATAGAAATGACACACAAAATTTTCAGTGCACCAACAGGTATCAAATATTTAACTTTGTCTTCAAATGAAAGAAATACATCCAAAAACGTTCCACTGCCTTTTGTACTATGCGTGAAAATTTCTTCGAAGTTTTTGTATTTTCAATATAGAATTACAATTTAAATATGAAGCTCGTGTATATTCTCTGAATATATTCCTCCGTGCCTGCTAGACGGGAGACATCCAATTTATTTCCTCGGGGCCAAGGCTTTTTGTTTGAACCAAACTGTGGTTGTTAGTTCAGTTCCCCAGCGAAAGTTCAACTGGCTGAGAATTAATTACAGGTGCCTAGCTGCGCACATGGCATTGCCAGCCATCGCATACATTTGTCGGTAATACCGTGGCCGCGTCAGGCATACATACATCATCTTCCAGCGGTCGCCTGTCGCGAGGCTGGCAAATGCGGATAATTGGAGCGCTCTCGCAATGCGTAAGTGGGCACACGACCCGGCGAGATGCAATTACGGAATCATTCGGTGGGATGTTATGAATATTTATCCCTTACTCCATTACTAAATTTTTCGTTTTCCTTTTTTTAAATACCATTCCATTCCCTAGCTCCGTTTTTTCCTCCTCACTCCGAGCGGTATCCGGGCGGTTTGTGACGCCTACTTGGTTTTCCCTGCCAAAATGACTCCGGCGTAACGAATGTTTGCTTTGAGGCGTTCCACGGCCGCGATTAATTCCCGGCGGTGCAGCGACAGCTGAGGCACCCGGGGAAGTCACCTGACGCGGGGGCGCGGCGAATGCGACGCGGGTTATTAAAACTGTCACCCAACGATTTTACCGAGTGATATCGTCCTTTTCCAGGCTATTCTTTTTTTAATAAATGGGAATTTATGGAAAGAGTTCAACGCGTTGATAGAAAAAATATCTTATGTCGAGTCTCAGTGGTAAATAATTACTCTCAAGTTGCAAGAGAGCTAAACGAGTCTGCGAAATACATGAAGATTGTCATGCCATCTCAAGGAACACCGAAATGGCACAAATATATGCGATTTTGGACTTTTAACATTCTATTCTTCAAATGATTATAATTACTTCTCTCTATTCTCTCCGTAACACTCAATGTTTACCTTACTCTTCCCTAAATGTCCTCATTTCTCACGTCGCCAACATCTGCATATCTGTCAATATTTCCTTAAGAAAATTGTTAGGTCTTGGAGAAACGGACCAATTTTTCATTGCGGAAGCAAAGGAAGGGAAGCAAATTGCTGGGAGAAAGTATTGGTTAAGCTGTTTATAGCATGTGTTTAAATTAACAATATGTTTTAATGAATTATCTGAAACAAATTGTGAAATAGTACGTCAATGGGAACAATCGGCAAACGATTTGTTGAAGACGTTAACAAACAATATCTATTGAAAATAAAATTCAAAAGAAATGAACTAAATTTCACATTAAGTATGAACGTCTTATGCCAACAAATCTTTAATTTTCAGTCATTCATTACAATTTCCGGTCAATTTCCTACTATGTTTGAACGGGGAGGGGCACAGGAAAAATATCGGGAGAGGTATAGGAACTGATTCAAATGGGGGTGAGAGGGTCCATTTAGATGGTACTCGTTCCATCTGAAGAAATAAAGAGGAAGACTATGGCTTCAAAGTTTATGGAAAAAAAATCAAAATATCACTGGGAAAAATTTTGATAAAAAATAACGTTTATTTCATTTTCTATTTTTTTTAATTAATTTTTTTCGTCTCATATTCTCGATTGATTCGCCTTCTCTGAAACCAATTTTAAATGAAGGAACCCATGTATTACTTATGGACAGTATCATGCTATTAATAGCCATCGATAAAAAATATAGCTCTTTGAAAGCTAATATAGCCTATTCGATAGAAAAATTGTCCACTCCCCACAAAAATCGCGTAACAACCCGAGCGTGGAGGTAACACATGTTCGAAGAGAGTAGGAAGGTAGTAAACGAGCTTATGATACACCAGATAGTGAAACAGGCAATAGAAGATCTGAAAATGAAGATATATATTCTTGAAGAGGCTAGGTGAGAGTCTAATTTAGTATACAGCGAACAGAAAAAGAGATTTTCGAGGTGTTTAAAATGAAGGAATGGACTTATCGAGCAAGTGTCAGCGCACCAGACTTATCGGCCAAATTATAGGACACGAGATCTTTCAGAAGACGCGTTTGCTGGGAAAAATGAACGGATATGCATGCAGAGGAAAATTGCAGGCAAACGACGTGATTGAAAAAGGCAGAGAAGAGAAATGAAAACTCGATCGTTGGGACCAATGCACAGCTGCTTAGGTTTCTTAGCGTCGTGACATCAGAGTGAGACATTTTAAGAAGTATTTAAGTTTTTGATGCGCAATATAAATTTTATTCGTTTATTTCTGTAATGGAGAAATTGAATCCCACAGGTCACAGTAAGTGGTTCTGGATATCACTGATTATGCAAGTCATTGTGTCCAATTGTTGGACGTATACCACAGGGCAAATGGTAGCAAATGTGATGTTGCCTCAGTCACTTCGTCAATTACATAATCATACAAGCTTGTATGATAGCAAATCGCCAGCGAAATTTATATTTAAAAAGTAATTTTATGTATCTTGACGAATACTATAGTTTAACGCACTATTTTGTGAAAATTCTTAACCACGAAATACCGAAAAAATGATCTTTTGGGGGTTTTATGGATCTAATGATGTCCCTTTTGCGACAAAACCGATCGTGTTAAAATAAAAATCTTTGGAAAGGTTAAAGAATATTTTCATTTTTTCGTAAAATGTTTCCTTTTCAATTGATTTTTTTATTTACGTATGTTATAAATATTTCAGCACTTTTTAGGCAATTACGGTGGAGATGGCATGAAAATTCCAGGAGTCACAGTGGTTTGGGGTATTATCCAAAAAGAGGTTGGGAAACACTGATGCAATCCGATGGGAGAATCGAATGTGAAGTCGCGCTCAAACCCCAACCCATAGGATCAATGACCGATTATGACGGTGATTGGCCGCAAAAAAATGCCCGTCAAAGGCGAGTCATTCGGGGGAGGGAGGGAGAAGTCGCGGAGTCGCGTGGGTGGGTGGGATGGCGTCCGGACTCCCACCCTCGTCCCGGCGGCCCACCCGCGGCGGGGCGCCGGCTAGCATCAGGCGAACTCGCGCGGATGGGCATCACCGAGATGCGTGTCGCGGCTCCGCTCCGGCTGGAGCGGGGGGTGCGCGAGGTATGCGAGCATCACGCTCGGTGTGCCCAAGGGATTACGGGGCTGCGGCCGTGCAGGCATCCCCGTTCCCCTTCCCGAGCGACCGCTAAGTCTCCACCCCGTGCCGCAGGCAGGCGTGCGGTGGGGGAGGGGGAGGAGGGATGGAGGAAAAAAAGGAATAAATCGCGGTAAATCGATGATAAAGACCTCTCATGGGGGCGGATTTCGCGTTGCGGAGAGAGCGCTGTGTTTTTGTTCTTCCCGTATCATTTATTTATTTATTCTTTGGCTTCGTCTCGCATTCGCAACCGTGATTTGTGGCGATGGGATCGGGAGGTAGACGGGGGGGGGGAGGGAGTGGTTATGTAGGGGTTGAGAGCGGAGGAATTGAGGGTGACTAGATTCACAGCCATACCCCACTCCAACTCACGTGCTGGGAGCCAGTGGTCGCTCATTTCGCCGTCCTCGCGACCGCACCTTCCGTTTTCGTGATCGGTCGTGTCGTTCTTTTCGGTCCGGAGTTGAAAGAACGACTACCGGCGGGAGAGGGTGAGATGGCCGATTGCAAGAGGGGTCGATGGGTGGGAACGGCTCCGCTTGTCGCGTCTTATCTGTCCGAAAAAAATAATCGTCTTCGGCGATAAGAGTTCACCATGGGTTAGAGACAGGGCAATAGATAAAATGGGATATTATACAATGGCACCCTGTGCCTGGTGTTCCGCAATATACTTTTTTTCACCTGAGATACTATTCATTGGAAATATGAATAGCTTAAACCGTGTATTCGTGTGTTGAAAAATCCGAACGGATTTACAATTGAATTTTCATGTTGTATATTCATGTATTTCTTTGTATAATTGCAAGCACCTATGCTTGCAATGTAAAGTACAAGTATTTATATTCATTCGCACACACCAATATGAGTTACTTTGCCGTTAATGCAACTTATTTTGCTTGTTTAATGCATCGAATGGAAGAGGAAACAAGATCGTCAAAATCACGAACGTTTTAGAACTCGGAGGTGGCTCCTTAAGTCACTGACTAAACTAGTTTAGGAAAAAATAATAAATAAAATGTCGAAGCGTTATTACAAGTTGCATACTTACATTTCTTAGCTTTGGGCAGACAAACTAGCCCCATACAGCAATAAAGGCTTCTTCAAATCAGCATACTTCCTTCCTCCAATTTGCTTTATCTTTCCCCTCCCTCTTTCTCTCTTCCCTAGCAATCTCCCCTTTGTCACGCACTTCGACGTCACAATACCAATAAAAATGTTCTGCACCTTTCCTGCCTCTTTTAGATTCTTCCCAACAAATCTCTATCCTCCACCACTACACATACTTTGCACCCTCCCCCACTACACCTCTTTAACCTTTGTTTTCCTCTACATCCATTTCACTTATTACACCCGATCAAAGTACGCATTATGAAAATTACCAAGCTTATATAATGTAACAATTTTTCGGTTGTAAAGTTAAGTTTTAAATATAATATATGTTTAATACATTTTTGCTCTTTCAAAACGCATTTTGTATTGAATTATTAACTTTCGACTTATAACCGTCAGCAGGTTTGATCTTTTAACTTCCATATGCCAGTACAACTACACATATTTATGGTTCTGAATGAAAAGAAAATACTTTCTTCCACATACTATATATTTTATTATGAACAACCTAGGTTTCGACTTGCAAAGTCATCACCAGGACCCCTAGTGATGACTTTGCAAGTCCTGGTGTCCTGGTGATGATTTTGTAAGTCGAAACCTAGGTTGTTCATAATAAAATATATGTGGAAGAACAAATTATTTTCTCTTCCCATATTGAATCGCTTCCAAAAAGTGACGCATCAAACCATTTTATTCGTCCAGAAGGCCTTTTTGAGCAATTTTTAAACAGTTTTAAAACGAATAGAAACACAAATTCTTTATTTTCTTGTTCGATGTACGAGGATTTATGAATTAACGGTCTGCTGGCTTACTTTTCAGGGGTAATACGATTATTGCAGTCCGGGACATGAGATCGCGCAGGCCCTCCACTAGGTCTAGACCCGAGAAACTCATTGAAAGATCACCTTAAGATTCAAGCGAAGAGTTTGGTAAAATGTTATTCGGAAATTATAAATTGGACTCTCTTATGTCAAATTTGCATGCTTTCTCTGAGCTACAGTTACGATGGTAGTAGACTGATTAAAATAAAGTTACGTACAAAAATCATATTTTTTTGAGTATCGGCATTGATAGAATCGACTGGTAGCTTCCATGACCTGAAATTAGATGCATGATTAAGTCCTCAACTCAGAACTAACAATATTTTAAATATATTTAAAGATTTAAAATCTCTGGTATTAAAATAGTTTAAAATCGTCAAAGGATTTCAAATTAAACCTCGCAACTGGCGTTCAAATGCTAATTTAAAAGTCATACCCGGTCGATATTTACTTTGAGTGGAGCGCTTACCTTGGGCGAACGCACACACACACACACTTCTCTTTCTCGAGAATCATGACTTGTCCGTTTCAAAGAATTTGGCTTTCATGCATCTTCGACCGGAGTTTCTGGGTTTTACAGCCGTGTCGTAGATTTTCCCTGAATCTCCTTTAAAACGGGCGAAAGGTGTCAAACGTTACGATAAGCTAGCATCGGCACGACTACTGACTAACTCTCGGCAATCGACTCGTCGAAATGATACTTCGGAAAGAAATATTTTTTATCGATTGAAGTAATGGTGAGGGTGGATATTAAGAGTTAGTAGAAACGTGATAGTAACTAGTGCATTTGGAAGATGAACTATTAAAATATATGGCACGTCATAAAAGAAAAAAAGAGCCAGATAGATTAGGTACAATTTCAACCATAATGGTTCGTTAGAAACATAATAAGGGAGGATAAAGAAGGTGCCAGGAGGGAGGGTCAAATAATTGAGCCAAGAGAAGGAGGATGTCAGACAGAAGACTTATGCAGTCGTGCAAGGGAGTTCACATTAGAGAGGAGATTACGGCCGTAGTAAAAAAATATTCGTTTTGAAATCCCAATGGCGGCGATTAAATTGCACAATTGCTTGATCTTTTGTGGAGTACGTATGTCCGTTGTATAAGTTGTCGATTCATTAGGATTGATATTGCATAGATTTAGCGCAAACGGAGTCATTAACGATCCATTTTCGAACGCCCCCACGTCGCGGTGGACGTCCAATGAGTTAAAAAAAATGAGGTAATTGAATTGTCTCCTCCCCCCGAAGGAAACCTGTTAATGCACGGCAATCGAGCATTTTAGCGTGAACATTTTCGGTCGGCTACCAAAAATCGCGCGCTGTCGTTTCGAGGGAAAGACCAATTTATAGACTCTTTTTAAGTTTGGATTAATTTACAAATTGAAAATCAACGGGATTCAGCCTCCAAGCATTTTATCTTCCATGAATATTTAGAACTTTATAACGCGTTTAGTTCATTTGCCAGTGATCTCTCCTCCCGAGCCTTTAAATTACAGTGGTTTTCAGTTACCTGCGGCGATAGCAGGCGACGTGCACATGGAGCGCTATATTTATGGATTATCTGTGTTTGCCCTCCTCTTTCCCTCACCCCCCAACGCGACTCACCCCTCCCCACGTCCCGGACCGCCTCCGCCACTCCTCCTCCGCCGAACCCCCCTTTCTCTCCCTTGTGTACCCCTCCTGACGTGTATTACGGATCTCATTAAAATTTCAAATTCCCCGAAGGTTTGCCGAGTGCCTCCCGAAGGCCCCGCTAGGCTTGCTTGCTTGGGATAGTCGTTTTAATGCTTCTCGTAATATAATCTCGACGGAGAGATGCGTATCTCCGCCGTCTTGTTGTCAAACTCTCGAGGAAACATACGCACACGCGAGCGCACGCACGAGTGCACAAACATACGCATGCAGGTACTCACGAAACGGCGGACTAACCGCCGGAAAAGAACAAATTGATAGACGCGATTAAGATGTTGGCTCCCGTATTGACATTGTGATTATGGTTCGCGTCCCTGGTTTGATTTGCAGTTATAGGATGGCAAATATATAATTTCATTAATGGCTCTCTCTCAGAGGAAAAGTTTGCGCTTGTTAGGTGCTCGAGCCTGAAGGAATGGCATCGGGGATC
Organism: Hetaerina titia; assembly: GCA_037158775.1. Taxonomy (NCBI): domain Eukaryota; kingdom Metazoa; phylum Arthropoda; class Insecta; order Odonata; family Calopterygidae; genus Hetaerina; species Hetaerina titia. Next base: position 85,834,302 of record CM073778.1, read on the forward strand.
GGCCATTGTATCTTAAAGTGGGTGATTCGTTTTTGATAACTACGCCTGGTATATTTTAACGTATCTTTGCTATCGTAAATTTAACTTGGTCCATCATCATATCCGCTCTTGTTCATTGACGATACTGTGTTACAAACAAGTGAATCAGAAGTAATAGAAATGTTAACTGTCATCAAAATTCCTTAAGTTATATTAGCAGTCCTAGAGGTTACTTAGGAGCAGGATCCAAATATTGTTGAAAGAAGACACCACTACATGTTCAGATTTACGTTGAATTTCATTATGAAAAGAAATATTTTACGCAAAACTAAAATGAATCTCGTTATACGAGTGTGGTGTGAGAGTAGTCAAATTTAAATTCAAAATAATAACTCGGAATCTTACTTATGCTCATACTGGTTAAGACCAGCCATATTAAGAATATTCTATGACCGAAGTAGTTCCGTATTACTTTATTTGCAACCAATACGGGATAAAAGACGATTGTTGTTCCCACTCCTTCGTCATCAGTATTTCAATCCTAAGATTGCTTTCACTGCAGCCCTCCATTCTTCTCTATTAAGTATTAATTCCTTCACCCTCTGATAGGTTCCCTGTTTTACGTCCTTCTTAATTTGCCCTATTTACTTGTCTCTTGGCATTCCTCTTGGGATCTTTCCTTTAATTTTCCCTTCTGTTATGTTTCAATCTAATCCATTGTACCTCAATGTTTGTCCAATCCATCTAATTCTTCTTTGCCGCAGAGCTCTCCATATGGCTCTTTCCTCTTCTTCTGTATATACTTCATCGTTCTTCACTTTATCTGTCCGTTTAATCTTCAGCATTATCCTCCTCCAGCACCATGTTTCAAAGGCTTCTATTCTTCGTTGGTCCACTTTTCTAATATTCCATGTCTCCGATCCGCAGAATGCCATGCTCTACAAGAACGTTATGACGAAATGCTTCCTTATTAGCAATCTTATGTTCTTTGAACATACGAGTTGTAGTTACCTCTTCTCAATAAACGCCTTCTTTGTTTGGGCTATTCTTTGTTTGATATCGGTTCCACTTATTATATAAAAATAATTGAATCCCTTTTCCATTGAAAATTCCATCCTCTTGGTTCTGTTCATTTCTTTTGGCAGTCTGCGTCATACTCATTCCGATGGATATAGTGCACGGAATAGACAAATATGCGAAGAAAATGGCACATATACGATGCAAATGACATGCATACGAAAAAAAAGAGGCGAGAGATCCGTAATCGTTAATCGGCGATTTTCAAGAATTATTTCGTTGATTTTCACCGTCAGTTCATCTGTCACAAGGTTGGGCCGGCTCTCGTCGTGGACATTGGTGCTTGGGACATTTTGTAACTGAATGCACCACTGGCTCCCTGTACCTTCACTCATTATTCCGTCTCTGCACATTTCACAAATTTACCGATGTATTTCAATTGGCTTATGGTTTTTTGCCAGTAAAAACCAAACTACAGATCGCACTTCACAACTCGCAGGTTTTTTTATTGCAGCGCACATTTTAACAGTTCGCAATGTGACCAAAATAAAAGAATCTCAGTCTGAACACTATCATAGCAGGATGAACACTGAGTGTAGGGACGTTTGGACACCAAGATGGTGGTTGTAGCCCTACCCGCCGCCACGCTAGGCCGAAACAAATTATTTTCTGGAAAGCATTCGTATTAAGCGTGCGGGTTGAAAATGGTTTAAAAATCCATTTCATACATGGAATGAATCGTAGCAGTGTTTTTTCAATCTGGAATCCTGGTCTTAGAAGGAAATGCTACAGGACGAATACAGTTAAAGGTTTTTGAGAAGTGGGTATGTAGTAGAATAGAGAAGAAAGACAGGCAAATGATAAGTCACCAGAAGTGTTAGAGGAAGAAGGAGATTGGTTGGGGAAATATGAAGACGGAAAAGGTACATTGTGAAGATTTAAGAGCTGATGCGATGCTGAGGTAATCACAGAAGAGAGAATGTTAGCAGACCGGGATGAATGGGAGGCTGATAGTAATGGGCATTTGCGCGATGCATAGGGATGTAGACAACACTTGTATGGAATAGCTACAGAATGAAGCGGGGTTTGTTTGAGAGGTATTTCTCTCATTTTAGAAGTTCTGTGTTCGAACTCTCCTCTTGCTAAGTCTTCAATGTGTTTTAAGTACACTAAATACGCTCTGGTGAAGGTGAGAGCATCGAGATTTCGAGCACCTTCGGATTTTGAAACAAGGATCCTTCAAACCGAGTGCCTTAATGAAAAAAAATTGATTAAGCTTTAGCGTGTGGAGGGAACGTACAGCGTTTTTAGAAAGTAAATTTGTGGAGGAATACTTATGCTGCATGAGTCGGTGGCTCTTCGCGAGGAGGAAAGTCGCTTTACCGTCTTGCCCCCTCCTCCCGGCCTCCAGGTCTGCTTTTCAACCTGGAGGGAGAAGCAGGACAGCTAACGCTTTCCTGCTAACGGTCGCTTATTCCTTATGCCTTCGAAACATTGGTCGTCACAAGACCTTCATTTCTAGAATTTTTGTTTCATACAGAGAAAAGTTCGGGCCAAAAATCCAACTTTTCTTTAACATACTATATACTAGTATAAAAGTGACAATTTAGCAATCTGCGTTTACAAATTTTTGATGAAAATCAACGAAATTTAAACTTGTAAGGAAAAAGTAATTTAACGCGAGGGTGTCTTTCCAGCCCTTTGGGGTGTCAAAGGAACTGTGAATTTGTCTTAAAGTCAGCATTTCTTTGAGAATACTATTAAGTATGAAATGTACCTAAGATGTGTATTTTAAGGTCGCGGAGAACGCTCTAGGAATATTGAAGTATTCACCTAAATTAGACTCATACAGTACTATCATAAGTATACTTTTTTCATTCACCAAATAATGGAATGAAATAATTTGTTACCAATGAGTCATTATGGTGACCTCATGCTTTACTACGGAAAATGATTCATTTCAGAGACTTGGGAGAGTATTTTCATGTGGTGTTCACTGAGTTATCTCCGAATACAATGTGTTACAGAAGGGCATTTCAAAACTGCAATCTGGGAAAATATACTGAACCTTAACACCTTAAGGCTCATTTAATTGTAAAATGCTTCAGGGAATCGTTCCATAGATTTTAGGTGGAAGGAAAACCGTAGAAGCGTTTCGTGAATCCTGTTAACGGAATATCTCTTCAGAAATTCATAAGTCAAGGGTAAACATGTGTACGAGTCAAACTAAATGTTTCGGAGAAGTCACTCACTGTTAGCTGAAGTTGCCTATCTCTCAGCTATTATCTTAAAGCATTGAAGCGAGCATTTAAGGTTAATCTTCTAATTTACGGAAATTCGTGGACTAATACGATCGGATTTGATTGTAAGTATTCCCTTTGTGGGGTATACTATTACCATATAACATATAACTCCATATTTTGATTTAGTTCTTAAAGCCTTTGACTTTGAAATTCATTACTTTTATCCTTATCATATTTTCTTGTCATATACATGTTGTCACTTTTCACTGTACATGCTTAACCGTTGCTTACTGTCACGAAGGTCTTTGCAATGACGCAGCATTGCAAAGACCTTCGTAATAACACCTGTCAATCATTTTTGCTAAACGTTGACACTGGTAACGAAAAAAATTATAAAAACATGAAATTAGAAATAAAATTTTGGACAGTTGAAATAGAAAATTGAGAAAGAGAAAAAGCAAAATAAATGCTAATATATAGGTTCGCAAATAAGTGTGCACTAATCGGATGTGAATTTATTGCACGACTCTCGGAGTTAAACAGAAAACACTCATGAAGAATTCTGCATTTTCGGGTTTTCACCGCGTTGTTGTTTAAAGCCGACAACAGTTGCATTCGGCGTCTTCAGGTCGAAAATGATGATGAGATCTTCGACCTGAAGACGCCGAATGCAACTACGCAGCGAAAATCTACGCAGCCATACAGAAACACTCTTATTCAAAGAGAAATATAGGATTATCCTTCACTTCCAATTGGTTGAATTCTGCAGCCTATGACAGAGAGGTCCCTTTCTGTTGCAATCGTAATATCTATAAGCGGGCGCACAGTAAGTCTTGCTATCATATACTGCACAATGGTTTCTCGGAAGCTGTTAATAAAGCTACAACTTTCTTTCGGGGATTGATCTGAAATATCTGCCCACACCCGGAAATATCACCGAGCGGTGTGACGATTGAATGTTCGATAGCACTCATGAAATAATTATCACACACGGCGTTGATGCGTGAATTGCCTCCTCATATTTACCGGCTTCAATAATTCAAAGAAATTTTGCGGCGGCGGATGCCAGCAGTCGGGCGGAATCATCGAGGAACGCCATTAACTCTGTCGAGGAATGTCATTCCTGTGCGTTAACGCGCTCCTTCATAATTTACGGTCCAGCTTGCTGATTGAAATCGCGTTTCAGGCAATTTAAGTGGGGCGAGGCCTTTGCAGAAATATTTGTTTATTTTTAAAATATATATTCTGGGTGACCAGAGGGTCAATGGGGCGTATTACGTGGTAAACGCTTAGATCTTAATGAGCCTGTGTATGTTTGGGGTCAATAAAAATGTTTATCACATGGAATGGCGTGAATTTTCGTACAGCGACGAGCTCCCTGGATCAGTTCTCCTAGAAGGTAGTTGGATTTCGCAGCATTGGCTAAATTTTTTATTTTATTTATTAATGTACCCTAAATCGTTATTATTGGGCATGATAATTGAGGTGGTTTCCCGTCGCCTTCCTCAACAGTGTTTTTAACGTGACACCATCACTCAATGGCTGCCCCACTGGGGTCAGACGCCTTTGCAGCCGCCTCACTGAGGAACAGACGATGCCTGGACTACCTTTCATCTGTCTCCTTAAGAAGGACTTGATGTAGAGTAGGTTGCTGGATTGTGTTTTGTTAGGAATCACAAAATATTCATTTTGTAATTTTGTCCATGTAAAACCTACCTCAACCGGTAGATTTCTTAAAAATAATACCCTGCAAGTCACCCCTAGAGTGTGTGGCAGGGGGTGAATACACACTTAATCTCTCCAATTTTATTTACATGTACTCTCTTGCTGTAGAACGATGGGGGTGATAATGAATTTTCAGCATCACTGCAAAAGATACCTTCCAATTAATGCAAGAGCTTCAATCTGTAAAAGTTGGACCTGGATGCTGTTACGTAATTTAATATATCATAAAATTATTTTAAACTTTAGCTAACACTTTTATTATTTTTCTATGAAATATACGTCGGCCAGTATGGGTACAATGCAACTATTGACCACTGTGAAACCGATCGGCCACTTCTGGAATGCCATCAAGTTTTTCAAGGGCAGGACCGAAGGAATTTTAAAAGACATTCATGCTCAAGGAGGGAAATGAACCTGGGACTTTTGGGGCAGTAGACGGGTGCCTTACCCAACCGACTAACTTCACCGGCGGCTAAAATTACACTCTCCTCAGTTTTTGAGCTTGTTCCGGTTGGAACTCAGTTGGAGCTGGTACGAATATTATTGGTCGTGCTAAGTAGCGAACATCCTCTTGGGAGCGCAAAGGTGACTCTCGAATGTTTCTTGGAGTTTTGCATTGTTTAGTGGGAAATTCTTCAAAAATGAAGATACTTTACGTAATGCATTTATGTTATCTGAATAGCTGTGAATAAATATCTGTGTTCTTTAAAAAAAAACTCCACCTCAGGTCCTTGCGACGCTTTTCGGGGTATTGCCTGCATGTAAACATCTAACTCTTGCTGTAACAAGAGAAGTATTGAGCCAAGAAATACTCCTTGCCGCATTCGCAATGTCTACAGATGGAAGATGAAACTGCCTGATTGGATTAATATTTTGCACATACACATTCATATTTGCATGTGTATATTTCACGGGTTCATTATTTTTTTGGTTTATTTCATGTTTAATCTGTTTTTCATGCATAAATTATCAGCTGATTAGCTAAATGGTTCTTCACGGATTGTAATGATGACTTTCATTTTTCGGTAATATCAAATGACTCTTTTGATTTTACCAAATGCCTAGTTAAATAAAACGAAAAGACTCAGCTGTAACTTTGTGAACTTAAATAACCGCGGTTACCGATAGCTTTGACAAAATGTGTATCCAACAGTATTCTCTTTCCCTTTTTATCAACTTATACTTTTTCATTTGAATACCCACCTTTAAGGAAACAATTTCGTGAATTAGATTATAGCGTACTAATAACATTATTCTAAGGTGAAAGTATGTACATTCACCACTTCCACGAGCTGTCCCTCGTAAATGAGTGAAGGCACGCTGGGGTGGGCACGTGAACATTCCGTCACCAGCTCAAGATGTGTGCTCACGCTATTGGTCAATAGCTACTCACTGCGAGCACGAAAATCTGTACTCTGCGAAAGTTTAGAGAAAGCAAATATTAATTGGTGTAACCCCGATCGTTTACGATACCAAGCCCGTCGATGTTGTATAAGTTGATGCTGCTGATAACTCTTACTATTATAGTTGGAGTGCCGACCTTACGCAACATCTAGTACGGTGTGATAGGAACTATAAGCAACGACCTGCCACTACGAGTGTGGACATTCCCGACTCCTAAACATGTGTATCTGTCAGTCTCACTTCGTAGTGCTTGCACAGGCCCCCGCTATTTGTTGGCTCGCTCCTGTTTTCTGTGTAGAGCCAACTCCATTCACGACCAGTCTCGGTGCTAAGCCACAAGTTATCCACTAAGCGCGGGAAAGAGTCCACCGACACGCCAAAAACAAACCTCGGAAACAATACTGTTTGCTCCTTGCTTTCATTATTTGAAATCTGATCTCCTCTTAGAAAGAGCGCCAAAAATTTGCCCACTAGGCCAAGTGCCTTTAACTTCTCGGATGTATTTTCTTTATCCTGTCGACGATATATATATTTTTTTAAATTCGTCTTTTCCGTCGTCCCCCCTCCCCCCAAGTTCTTTCTTAACTCCCCCCCCCCTCACACCCCCACAGCACAGCTTGCCTTGCCCGCGGAATGTGATGGAATTGGACGCCTTAGAGGTTATTAGTTTGCTCACGAGAAATATTTGTGCGTTCCCTTTTTGCTTGCCTTTCCTGTTGACGCGCGGAGATGCGTTCGAGATACTTGGGGCGGCCTCTCACCTTCGCTTGCTTTATTCTCCCCAAATATTTTTTTTCGGTGTTATTATGTTCTTGTACAGTAAACATTTTCCGAAACCCTCTTCCTCATTAGCCGTTAATGTTTGCGTGTCACGGGACGTGAAGAGGCAAATAAGAGAGTCGGTTCAATGATGGGGACGGGACGAGGCGCTGTGCGTGGATCTCGAAAACGTTTATTCAGTCGCCGCTGAGATTCGTGTGTGTAGTCGTGGATATGTGCGTCTTCGTGAGAGTGCTGTTGCCCGCCGCGTACGCGTATCGAGGAAGGGTCTTTCTGAGGGGACGGACGCCTTCTCCGGGTATCCCTTCGGATGCAATTGTAGGAATTTGAAAATATTTTTAATTTTGAGTTCAAGACAGGAAAAAGCAGGTGGATGAATCATAGGCAGTTCACTCCAAACCACACTCCACACCAGGTGAAAAATCACATCAGTTTTCCACAACTTTCCAGAAAGCAAAAACTATTTTGAGTGGCGATAATAAACGAGTGAGGTTAGAGTTTAGACAGGAATCAAATTTTAAATACTTAGCGTCATAGAATTAAACAATCAGTAGTGTTATCATATTTAAACTCATGAATACGATAAAAATATTCAAGATCACGCGGAAGTTTTTTTTGGAAAAAATGAGATATAGGTCAATTAGTTCCTATGCATGTTTTTGATCTTGTGGTCCATTATCACGATATCAAATGCAGTAATATTAACTCTTCCGGATCCTTAAATCGGATCGGATCACACTTTGCTAAAAGTATTCAACTGGCTCACTCTATTCGTGGCTGTAAATGTACAGATGATAGTCTTTCTGGTATCACTTTTCTCAATACTCTCGTTTCCTTATAATGTACGAGGGTAAGCCAATAAATAAGTCGGAAACTACAGCAAGATAAATGCAGGATCTGTTACGAACATTTCATCGGTAACGCCTGGAGCATCCACCGTACAGTCCCTGCGTAGCCCCCAGTAATTTTCGTCTCTTAATTCCTTCTTTCGTCCAACCAAATTGTTCAGGAATCGCAGAGCCCTGTGTAAATTAGATTTCCTCGATTGCTCAAGAGGTTAGAGTATCAGCCCGGCAAGTCGAAAGATCCGGTGTTCACGTCCCGCTCAAGGAAATATTTTTACACTAGTGGTCTGCTTGATTTGGCCTTCACCACCTCTCCTGTGTTCGTCTTTTATGTGTGCTCCTATCCCCTTTCCTTATATCTATTTCCATGTGAATGAGTATTTGTTCGCCGTATGGTGGGATTTCGTTTTTGAATGTATGTATATGGAAATATGGTATATATGTATGTATATATATATATATATATATATATATATATATATATATATATATATATATATATACATACACATACAGATTCACATTACATTTGTGTGTGTATATATGCATGTGACACACTGTGTTCGTCCTTTATATGGGTTCCTATCACTTTTCCTTATATCTATTTCCATGTAAATGAATATTTATTCGCCATTTGAGGGAGACGGGAAATGCTAATTTCATAGAGGTGGTTAGTATTCGGTTCCGGATGAGCGGAGAGGGTGAGGGTTGGGAATGCTTAATTCCCAGGGACGCGGGAGCGACGAAATAATTCGGAGCGATTGGATTCGACTGGAGTGTGGGAGGGGTTGGGAGAGGAGAAGAGGATGTCGAGGGGCAAAGAGGGGATCGGATGGACGACCTCGGGGGTGGACGTGGGGGAGGGAAGGGTTGAGGTGGGGTGTTTTTGGATGAAATGGAAAAAAAAGGAGCCTGAAAAAAAAAGACTGGGGGTGCGTGAGACAAAAAAGCGAGAATCAATCCCCCTTTTGCCGATGGAGTATGAAAATTCATTTGGCGATTAGAGAGGGGGAGGGGGAGAGGGCGTGGCATGGGGATGGGAACGGGAGGGAGGTGGAAATAAAGAGAAAAAAACTCTCCCTCCCGGCCATGCCCTCCGTCCCCGTTCCACCACCCCCTACCCCCTCTCCTCCGCCCGCGCCGTCCATTAAATTACGGGGGAATCGAGAAAAAAAACACGAACGATAAAAAAAACGCGGAAAAAAAAGATTTCGAGGGATTAAACCCGGCGTGAACGCGGGTCTGACATGGGAACGCGTGAGCTCCTCTCGCCCACCCTCCTCCGCACCCCCACCCTCACCACGCCTCCACCCCCTCCACCTTTACACCCACACCGTCCTACCGAAAAGTGGAATTTTCGAAAATTTTCCGTTGGTCGGGACATATAATCAGGTGACTGTATATTTTCCATTTAGGGGCGCGAGAGAGGATTGGCGGGAAGGAGAGGGGGTGGTGAGGGGGGTTGTTGAGAGGAGAGGGGGCTGAGAGAGAGAATTTTCGGGTGGGGATTTGTTTCCCGATCCAAAAATTTATCTCCTTTCTCCATAATCTCGACATTATGAAAATCTCTCCTGTTGCTTTATCCTTTTTTGCTCCGCGAGCGCGATAATGAATCCGTACGCGGGGGGTTTTGGAGTAGGGAGGCGGGTGGAAGGAGGGGTGGGCCGCCCTTCTTTCCTTGTGTGCATTCGCACCTAATGAATGAATGAAGGGTGCTCGCCCTTCCCTCTCTCGCAGGTCTCTCTCTCTCTCTCGGAGTCCGGACGAAAAAAAACATGCAGTATAAATAAAGAAAAGAATGGGTCCGGAGGAGGTTAAATTAAGAATTACAGCACTGGATGAATGCTTGTTAGGGTGGCCTTTGCTTCGGACCCGAATTTATTGTCGGCGGAGGGGTGAGGGAAGGTGGGTATGGGAAAGGTTCTGTGAGGGTTTGGATCTGAACCACCGTTAAACAATCTCCGCTTTCTCTTTCCAGCAGCGTGGCGAGGGAATATTTTTTTAATTCCCTCCCTTCCCCGTGTGCCCCAAGACAGTGGCACCGGTGCTTAGTGGGGTTATGTCGTCGGTTCATTATCGGAATTTCAGTCGCGTGAGGTTTAAATCAGACAAAAAAGATTTATAGATGCGCGCTCTCTACGTATAAGGTGGCGTCGGTATTACGTACATACCGTCGTTGGTCAACAATCGAATGACTGGTTTACTCCGCAAGCAACCGACGGCCTTCGAGTGCACTTGTGTGTTCTTGCATCTCCAATTTTGCACTTCCTTCTTTTTTATAAGACTAGGAGGAATTCGAAACATTTGTAGCACTTATTCGTAATTTTAAAATGATAGTTTTTTGGTGGTGTTGTTGGAACTTGTGTAAAAGAAAACTGAGGGAAGAGGTCATAAAAATAAAGGTGACAAGCATATGCTACATTATATTTGTTTATTCATTTAGAGTGGGAGAATGGATTATTAACTTTGTGCATTTATTTCTTTCACTGCAAACGACGTATGTAGTCTTAATTTCCGACATCCAATTTTATAGGTAACACTATATTTATAAAATAATTACTAGATGGTGAAATACGGAAAATATTGCGGACTGCAATGGCTATTCTTGTTGATGTTGCATTTTTAAAATTACGTCCGTTCTTAGAATTTCATTATTCAACTCTTCAGTCGCAAGGAGCTGTGGTACCAAATTTTGAATATTTCAAAATGGGAATTAATTATAAAAATAAAATATAGGTGTACCAGTAAACACTCACTTTTGCCAGTGCCATCCGTTTTGTAGATGGTGCATACTACAAACTTTTAGTCCCAGTATTATGCTAAATATTACTCAGAAATGAATACATTCGAAAATATATATAAATTTGTTCCAACAACCAAGAGAGGATGCATTCCAAGATATCGGCGAATTTAGGGAATTTAAGTGATTCTTGAACCCGACTGATAATCAACCCCAGAACGATAAGACTAACGTAAAGCGCGCTTAAAGGGTTTTTTCCTTTTTAAATGGAGCACCTTCGACCCCTTTTCAGAGGACATGGTGCCGCGGAGACTGAAAATGGCCTCATCCTCGCAAACCAGATTATATGGAAATTTGACTTTCTCATTGGGGTCCTCATCAGTATACTTGGAAGAAAAAGGTGGATGAATGAAGAATAACCAATGGAAAACCACTTTGAGGAACTATTTACAATTGCAAGCAGTAATATTACCATTTTTAACCATCAATCACCATGTAACAGGACCAAGCAGCTACTGGATACAAAAAGTGTTTAATTTAGTCTCACCTAAAGAGATCGCAATAGGTAGAGCAGTGACAATTCTAATATTAAAAGTGATGGCTTGCTGAGATGGACTTAAGTTAGAATTGCCGATAAGTCATCGTACACGGTACGTCCGGAAGATAAGTGTACTGATTTTTTCCGGATTTTTGACAAAAGGGGAGTCGTCCACTACGAATTTGTACCTGAACGACAAACTGTAAATGCTGCATTTTACGTCCAAGTGCTCGACAGGCTTCGAAAACGAGTCGCCCGCGTCCGGCCAGCGATCAAAAACATCTGGCGGCTGCATCACGACAATGCGCCGTCTCACACCGCGCTTGTCGTGTCGGACTTCTTGGCCAAGCACGGCGTGGCAACGCTGCCGCACCCGCCCTACAGCCCGGACTTGGCACCACCGGACTTCTTTCTGTTCCCGAAGATAAAGAGGAGTTTGAAAGAAACGCCTTTGGGACTTTGGGAGGAAAGGACTTTGGACGCCGTCAAAGAGGCCGTGAAGACGTGTCTTCGAGAGGTTTCCGATGATGCCTTCGCGGGAGCGTTCCATGAATGGGAACGCCGCTGGAACAAGTGTATCGACTCACAAGGGTCCTATTTTGAGGAATATTACCTTAAGATATGTAAAAGTGTAATAATTTTTTTTTCCTGAGCTCAGTACACTTATTTTCCGGACGAACCCTGTATGATGTATACATACTTACAGATATAGCTTTCACTATCCAGTGATATATTTGGCCATAAAGTGGTAGTTAATTACAGAACAATTAGCTTCTTATGGACTATACAATCTTCCAAATTAAAATTAATTTTATATACTTTCCTCCTAAATTATTCTTCTTATATTTCTTGCTAGCTTATTGGCACTAGGTATGTAATAACTACTGAGCCGATTGATAAGCTGAATTTTTTAAATGGATTAGTTGGTCCATTGAGTTATTTTTATTTTCCTCGATATTGCACTGATTACATGGGTACCATAGTAGACAGAGAATATTATATAGTTATTTTTGCAATTAACATTCATATAATTCCTCTAGAAAGGACTTGTATAAATTTACCCGAGTACGAAACACACAAATATTTGATAACTTGATAAAGGCGTGAATTTAAACTGATCTTACTCTTTTTGTCGATAGTTACAATTTACACGGTATCGGAGGCCAAGTTCACCGGTTTGGTCTGTCCGCCTACACGTTGAAAACCGTCACCATCATTGCCGCTGTGGAAGTGATGTGGAAATCAGTTCAAACAGTCTCCCAGCATTAAGTTAATTTTCAATAATTAGAGAAACCATTAATAATTGAATTAATCAACACTATTTGATTATTGCATCACACATTAATGAAAAAGTTCGCCCTTTCCTCTGATTGCTAGTACGAGCTTGTAATAGTGTAATGATTTAATCGAAATAGTCGGAGACACTTGCATGGTCACGAGGACAATATGCCTCAAAGCTACAAGAAAATTAAAAACTCCTAACGAGAATATTCTAAAATGTATTTCAAAACTCTCAAAATGCATATTGCGACCAGCAGCAAAGTAACAAGTTCTAAATTACTTGCTGCCTTCTGCAGACATTGTCTGTGCAAATACAAGTACTTACAAACTGACTTGTAGCTTTCAGGAATGGAGCCGACGACGTTGTCTATAACATCCAAGCGAAATATTGGCTGTGGGTGATCATTAAATCCAATAGGATTAAGTGCTTGTTACATAGTTCCCTATAAGCCAACCCTAGGGTGTGTGGCAGGGGGTGAGGACAGCAGACTAATTTTGATCCGATCACTTTCCCACCCTAGTGCAGTCGGACAACGTCATTCTGATCCCTTATCGTTCGTGGGAAAAATGACATCTTAAATCAATCTGTTATGACTACTATTTTTTCTGATTTAATTTGCATGATCTCTCCTATCATAGTACAATGGGGCTAATAATACATCCATAGCTAAGTTATTCTACACGTAAGTCAACCTCTTCCCTTGGTGTCGACCTGGTTGTCAACATCCGAGTGTGACCACCGATTTGCATATCGCAGTCGATATGTCGAAGTCGTCGAGGACCCTTCGAATTGAGCATTTGCGCGACTCTTTTTATTCCCTCCGGCGTTGTGGCTCTTGCGTCCGTCCACGCCAATGGCCATCCTGACTACAGCCAGGACGAGTCCGTGTGTGTGTGCGTGTGTGAGTGTTTGTGTGCGTGATTGATTGCGATGCGAGGCGAGAGGGGGCGGGTGGAGGAGAGAATGGCCTCTCCAGTGCGGTGGCGGTCGAGTGGTCACGTGGGTGCTCCTGGAATGGTGCGGGAAGGGGGGAGTTCGGGGTATGGGAGTCGGTCCGCTGGGTGCTCAAATGGCAACGGCGGCGACGAGTGATGCACACGCGCGCCGCCTTCGAGGATGGCGCTAAAAGGACTTTTAACGAGGCAGCGAGGCAATTGGCGTGGAATTAGGACCCATTCACGGGTTGGCCGGCCTTCCCGCGCTAGCTGGTGGATCCGTCGCCGCCGACTTTCACTCGCCGCTTCCCGAACAGACTTTCGTTATTCTTAGAAAAGAGGATCGCGAGGGTACTCTGAAATAAGTACTCCACAAAAGGCACTCCATTAAGCACTCCTTGCGAAGCTCTTACCGCCACAACCACATTGGGGAGTCTCGAGCCGGGTCAGCCTCGGAGAGATCTTTGGGATGCATCACCTGCCAATTTTGCATTCCGTTTTCAAGCCGATAATTGGTGTGCTGTTTAAATCATAAAATATTTATTAGTTCGTTGAGAACAACGACAAGAGGACCTTTTGCAGTTTTATCATTGGACATATTAAAATTCTCTCTTGAATTGGTAACTACAGGGTCGCACCCAAAAGTGGTAGGACTGATTTTTTTTACAAGAATTTTATTGACGATATACTTACATCGACTTAATAATCTTCAAAGTATGCTCCTTGAGCTGCTACGTACTTAGTATAACGTACGCCCGCTGGAAATTTTCTTTGGGGATGCCGTTGATGACCCTCGTCGAAGCCTCTTTTACCGCCTTTATCGAGTCAAATCGTCGTCCCTTGAGCTGTCTTTTCATCAGGGGAAAGAAGAAGAAGTCCGGTGGTGCCAGATCGGGAGAATAGGGCGGGTACGGCAACGTGGCAGCGCCGTATTTGGCCAGGAGCTGTCCGACGACTGGCGCGCAATGGCACGAATTTTCGGCACCATCTTGGCGCACACCTTGTGCATGGCCAAATCCTGTGAAATAATGCGTTGGACGTTGGATGCAGACAGACCCAACTGGTCTGCAATTTCTTCACTGGTTAAGCGTCGGTCAGTAGATATGGTCCTCCATTCTTATCCATTTCGTTTAAACACAATTCCACGAGCAATAGGTTAAAAATATCTTGTTCTCCGAAAAAATGCCAAGTCAATACTAAATAAATGCTAGTGAGATTTTTGGAAAGTAAATCTACTTCATCATTTTATCACTCAATGGTCATTATTTTGGTCTTAGCTGTCACGTCAGTCAGTTGTCACAAGATCAGCCACCTATTTTTACTCCTTCGCGAGATTTCAATTGATAGCTATCAACATGTTTTTAACTTATTCTCCATAATAAAGCTTTCCGGTATACGTATATAGTGCAGAATATATCATCGTGCAAGTTAAAAGACCATGCTAAAACAAATTATTATTTGGCAAGTAACTCATTAATTTGCACTGGAAATCGATCGCATTAGCTTAGTTCGATGCGAATTAGGGAGGCGAGAGATTAACCAAGAGTCGCCATGAAGTTTTAATTACTGCAGCATAAAATTTCTATAGATAGCTTGTATTGTTGAAACATTAAACTTCCCAAGAGGGGGTCATCATTAATTAATAAGAAGTTATTATATATTGAAAAGTTTAAAGCAAAATTAATAAGAATTTAATTTTAGAAGAAAAAATTAAACGAATACTAGAAAGTGACTGATAAGCAAAAATAAGTCAGCCGCAGATATGAATAACATATAATCAATCAATTTGGGTTTTAGGTTGATTTTATTACACTATTTTTTAGATGTACATATTCTCCTCTCTGAACGAAGACTTTCAGTCCACAGCAGCTGTCTAACGCGTAAATCCAGCCATTCTTTCACCACATCAACGTAGTCACGTTTTGCAGAGATCGGAATAGATTATAAAATAAGAGAAAATAAAAAAAGGAGACAGCCTGTATGTCCGGTTGCCTGTCTATTTTGGTGTGCTTCGCCATTTCCGATAGAATCGAAGAAGAAGCACGACAGCGAGGAGGTAAATGGAGATCCTTGTGTGTGCCTCAACTCTGCTGAAACCATTGCGGCTCAGTCGGTGGGAAATTAAGGCATCACTTGTGGAGGCGAGTTCAAGAGAACGACAGCTGACAGGTAGGGAAATGAATAGGGTTGGCATCCCGTGGAATAGTGATCGTTGGATTACCGTCAAGAGTAGATGGAAATATGAGCTCGGTCGCTGTCTCGAATAGCGAAAGGAGTTGGTTGGAATGCGGAGGGAGCAGTGATCATCCCCTGAGAGGAACGGTCCATTCACGAGGCAGTGTGGGGATCTCAAATCAGATGTCAGTCGACGTGGGTGAGGTGCACAAGATCAAGAGAAATATTATATAAACGTAAACTTTTCACGTGAGAAAAGTCAGAGGTAGATAATATGATGACGAGCTATGGCTAAAAAGGAATTGACGGGATGATTTTACAAACTTTAGCGCGGTTAGTCGACTGGACGATGGATTATCATGATCGGTTAACTACCTGTCAAAGTATGTTTTGGATGGACACAACCTACCAAATGGTAAAAGACAATTCTTCTCCTCTGGTCAGTGTCCTTTTCTACGCACTTCATCTTTTCCATCCTTCTCCACATTTCACACATTTCAAAAGCCTCCAATCTACGCCAATTCGTTGCCAAGAACGTCAAAGAACACGGAGTAATTACATTCACTCACTTTTTCTCTGATATGTAAACGAATCATTCTCATCTTGTAGAAAATGGCGACTTTGGATCAAATAAACTGTGATATTTTTCTGATGAATATTAGATACTATGAGATCGTGTAAGGTGGTCCAAGGTGAAATGAGTTGATTTGAATGAAATTTATTTTCGAATCGAAACCAAACCAAACATAAAAATCTTGTATATGACCTTTGGAGGAGTTAATTTTTTAGCTCGCCTGATTTCAGAAACCAGGCATTATTGCAACAAAAATATTTAAATTAAATTAAAATTATGTTGTTGATTGCGTCCGTAGTTTAAACATTAATAAATAGACAGGTAGGTGCATAGGTTGGCTGAACGTAAATAATTTCGAGCATAAAACTCGCTGAGGATATTTAAAGAGCGACAGTTTTACAAAATCTTGATTTTTCACGTATTGAAAAAATGTCCCGTCCCACGATTACGTGAGAACCTACTAGTTCATTCTGCCGCAAGTGTGATTCCATCTTTGCCAGGCTTAGATGCTGTGCCGAGGGTGTCGGAAATGACCTCGTTCGTTGAAGTACACAAAAACCAATTACATGCATTACGTACGACGAAAATGCTCAATCAAGTGGTGGCGTTGATACGGGTAGGAATGAGCGAGATGGAGCATGGAAAACAAAAACGACTCGATGCTCGCGAAAAACTTTTCCCGTGGGCGGTGGCAGGGGGGAGGGTAGTCTGGGTATTGGTGATCGATGGACCGATTGGGCGGGGCTTAATGGTGGCACCTCGACGGACGTATGCGGGAAGTATGTGCTCGAAATCCTCCCGAGTGAATGGAAGGCGACGCGGAAGCCGCATCGGCGTTGACACTTCGGTGCCGACTGAGGACGCCAGCGCTCGGGTTTTGCGCCCGCGTTCGGTTTGATCCCGCGATAATTCCGCAGAATCGAGAGAGGCATGACATTTGGTTTTTCATCCTCCTTTTGTTTTTTATATTTTTTCGGGACCAGCCTCATCATCGGTCCGAAAGATTGGAATGCTGTGGTAATCCACAGTGGCGGATTTTGGCGTCGTTTTTGTCTTGAACAACGTCAATTAAGTGGGGTTTGGTACTACTTATGGAGAAAAGGGTTCCAATCATGAATAAATAAATACATATATAACACATATGAATGTATAAATACATAAATAATAATTCTATAGGTATTTTACATGAATATAATATGTACGTTATATATATATAAATAAATAAATATAAATATATATATAACGTACATACATAGGTTACATATATATATTATAATGTATGTGTACCGCATATATATATATATATATATATATATATATATATATATATATATATATATATATATATATATATAACGTACATATATTTCTATACATATTCTATTCATGTAAAATACCCGTCAAAAAGTAACATTCATTAACTTTCAGGAAAACAAATCTTTGCTTCGTACAAACTAGGATTTATCATAAAATGAGCAAATAACATTAAATTAATGAATATTTTTGTAAATTTGATAGAAATAACACCATGAATGGAAACCTGTGGATGGCATGTAATTTCTCTTTATCATCACAATTTTGTAAATAATATCAGTATTAAATGTGAGGCATCTTGTAAAGAAAACCTAGTTCGTCATATATAAAGCTTTACTCATAAAATTTAGTTCTTTCATGGATATATTCATATTCAGAGAAGACACTCAAATCCTATTTACGTGCATTAAATACCGTGAGATTACCATCGCGGGTTTTACAGCCCACGCTAGACTATATACCGTTGAGTTTCGTACGCGTTGGTTTTTCTATTTCCAAACTTTTGTTTCCGTTCCTTGCCCGACATTCATCGTACTGCTGACTGCTAATATTCCTTTCCGCTTCATTTAAAATATAAATCCAGTTATCTTCTCAGCGTTTCCTTCCACACCAAATAATTTGCGTCCCTATTCCAAAAATGTCAACCTGTTCATTAAATTCTTAATTATTATTTTTGAGGAAATTTTAATTTTTCACATGATCACAACAAGCAAAAATAAAATTAAATGTTTATAAAATAATGTCTCATAACTAAAAATATTTGTAATTGATTCTAAAAACAATTCGCATTATTTATCAGGCGTATTAATTCACGTAACTAAAATTTTAATAGTTTTTCTTCCATTCTAAAGGGCAGCGACCCGTGCATGGATGCTGAACTAAAGGATCTGTTCCGAAATTAAGTAGCAATAAATGTTTTGTATTCAAAAGGCGTTATACATGCATGAAAGGCGACCATTTTGGAACGCTAGAGAACGCCAAAGAGTAGGTTCCCTTCGACGCCTTTCAGGAAGCGTACCGCGACTCGAAGAGGTGCTGGCATTGTCGGTGTGTCGATTCACAAGGGTGCTATTTTGAAGAATTTGGTGATTTTTGTTTCGATCTGGTAATAATTATTTTCCCCAGATTTTTCCTACCTATTTTGGGACACACCCTGTATTCTCTTCCCTAAATATTCATTGCGTAGATTATAATCTATCATACAAACTTGGAATGTGAATACTTTTGAAAAACATTGAAAAATCGACATTGTCCACTCTTGATACGAATTACCATGCAGTTTATTACATTACCTAATAAAGTTCCTGATTATTTGTGCCCCGTTATTTTGGTCTGTCATGCTTAATCCCTGCTTCATGCCACCGTTTCCTTTTTTCTTCGTTTACATCTTTAATCGTCTCAATACCGTTCAACATAATTTCCACACAGCTTTAGCCTCTCCCTCGAATCCCCCTCACCAAATTCCTCTCTTCCGCATCAGTATTTAGTTCTGTGCTTGTCTTCTCCCATATCCTTATCCTCTGACTCATTTCTTCGATCTCAGCAAACTCCAGTCGACGATCACCATCCTACGTAACAGCTCCCCCTATTGTGAATGCCAAAACGTGGCAATGATGACAAATATTTTATTACAATCATTTCCAAAATATATTTACTGCAATAATGCACTGGAGTTGTAGTGCTTTCTATAAGTTTTCCAGTATACTTTATTTTTGGTTAAATTACAAGATTAAACCCCTGCTATTATTAAAAAAATACGGTGACGAAATTCTTATCCCATCTTTTCATTGATTTACATAGTCTGCGTCTTTCAATGAATCAGAAGAACGTCTTTGGTAGTTAATATGTTCGATTATTTCATTTAAACCTATTTATAATTATTAATGCATTAACAATGTTTCTTAGGAAATGTTATTGATATCTTAGGATCAGAAGCTGTTCTCATGGCAAATGCGTACTACGAGTGATGATAAAATACAAAAGCTGACTTGAAGGTTCAACTGGTGACTACTACAGTCCCACAGGCGAAGACGTTTATATACGAGCAATATATGGGCGATTTTTCTGTAAAAGAACAATTCACTACGTACGACGGGAAAGTCTTCATTCAAATATTCTTTGTCAGTTTCTCGGTCCATACTCTATATTCTCATTGCTGATTCGCACTACTCTTCCGATGGAACGACCTATCCCATTGTAAGGTATATCGTACATATTCGATTCATGCAATCACGTGTATTTGTTATTAATAACTTATAAGTCTCTGTTCATGATTGAATTTTTATTACTTTTCCCATGGATAGGTCACCTTATCAGAGAGAGGTTTCTGAGTGAACATTGGAAACCCAATTCCATGGTTTCCTAAATGACCTAGTTCTCAAGAACTGCAGCTTAAATTTGCCATTTTCCGTGCTCCATTTTGTTCCTCAACGGTGATACTCTATACATTTCACTTCCCTCTCGACGCCTAAGGAGCAAACGTTTTTAATTGTTTTCCTTGGGAGACGAAATGATTTTTCTAAACATTACCCAGCACTAAATTTCCTATTAAAATTTTTTCTCTCTTTATTTTTGATTTTTTTTACAAAAAATGTATCCCTTATCCTTTGGTTCCTTTCCTAAAAATCCACTTTGTGCAAAGAAGTTAAAGTTTATTTCTGAAGGAGAGGCATTAGTTTGATCATTAGTCACCAAATTGCTTTGCATCTATTGGGGAAGCTTTCAAAAACCGCAATCCACCGCAAGGACTTGTGGCGATGGGTGTTATGTCACCACCTGTAAAGGGGAACAAAACCGACTAAGTGTAATATCGGTAAATAAAACAAAGAAAAAACGTGGTGTCTAAAAATAACTTTGCGTTCATTTTCACTTAAAAAGATGGAAATTAATAAAAGTACATGCTTAACCAATATTCATATTTCGTCCACGTGACGGGTAAGGCTCTCGATGTTAATAAAGAATTTGAAGCATTTTTTTCCAATGTATTACTCGGAGCATATGTTTTAATGTAGTTTCATTGGGGAAATCAGGCTCACATTGCAGGATGTCTAACCTGGGCACTTTAGACACCTGGTCTCGTGGCACTATAATAGTCCGCTCCCCAATCGCCCCCGAGAAATGATGAAAAAATGAAAACACCCGGATTAGTGTTTTTTTCCACCTCTCGGCAAAATGAACCTTTAACTCGGCGAGAGCCTCGGCTGGTGTCTCGAGGGAACATTGCGGGAGAACTAAGTGTGAATGCGTGCCTCCCTCCCTGCCCCTCCTCCCATTAGAGCTTGTTTTTTTCGCGCGAGGCGTGTAAGAGGCTGGATGTGTGCGGTTGAATTGGTGCTCCACGATGCTCTCCCGCCCCTCCCCCTCTCCCCCCCCCACTCCACCCCCTCCCGCGCGCCACAGGAACAGTGCTGCCAACGTCTCCGGGCTTGCGGAAATTGCTTTGCTTCCCAGACGAGAGGAAAGCTGTTTGAGTGAACCGACTACATCGATGTAGAAACTACATTACACGTGACGCGTTATTTCTGTTCAGCCTTAGAAGAGGCAGGACTTTTTGTAAACTATCGGTATCGTAGGGAAATGGGAAAATAAAAGATGTTGTTCAAATGTTGATTTTGTATTTTTGAGTCGCCCAACTGTTTGCAGAAATGCTCTCCCAGACAAACAGAAAAAGTAAGCAGCGCTGGTTTATAATTACTATTTTTGCAAGTTGGGGTTTCGTTTTGCTGCCGCCTATCGAAGAACCATTCCCCGAATATTTTCCCATGCGTTGCCTAACCAATCGTTAAATAAATTGTTCAGTGTGGAAACTTGGTTGCACTCCGAAACTTGACTTGAGGAATATAAAAACTTTAAATCGAAGCAAGATTGTCCTATATAGTCGTATATAATTCAATTGTCGGATGCATGTGCGAGTTGAATCATTTGTAAAATAATCATAAAAATGGTTACGACTGAAAATTATTGACAAATTACAAATATAAGTGGAGGTAATCTATAAAACTAATGACTTCACCATATTGTTCAACTATCTTAATTTAAATGACATTAAATTAATCAGGCAAACGAAAATAACAGGTTCTACATTTACTTCTCGCGTTATTCTCAGTACAGTGACTCCACTTCATGTAAACGCAGAAGACTAAGGCACGCATTTTCATTTAAGAATCGTTAAGATACTAGTTACCTCATGTACCATACTTGTACTGTAATCTATTCTGGTACATCTGCATTTGAGATGATTTAGATAGGTTTAGCGTTACGCAATTAAATTTTGCACATTTTACCAAAAATTATCCAAATAGCCTAATGGGATTAGCCAACGATCAAATAAAAAGCTAAATTACATGTAGACATTCATTTTTCAAAGTTTTTGGAAAAAAGTTAAAGTTGAATCTTTGTTAATCCAATTGCTGAAATAGACGTTAGTGATTTCAGTATGATACAACCTACGGGAAATACTAGAAGACGGCGTGTTTATGATTAAAATAGTTTTCAATGCTGAATCTTTGAAAAAAAATAATGAACATTATTTCGACCAGCACGAACACCCGTAAAATAAAGTTAACTCCTTCATTAATGCAGTTTTAAAAAGTGACTTATAAAGTGCATAAACTTTTACTCCAGAAAAATTCAAACTCATCTTGCTCGCTAAATCATCCATATTTCCCAAAACTAAGAGAACTGGACTGGAATAAAGTACTTGAGCGACACCTTTTCTTTTATTATTCAATTCGTGCCAAAGACAATCTGTAAACTTACTTGTTTTGCTTCTGAAAACAAATAGCTCATGCCTGTCCTTTATGTCTAGCTCATACCCCATTCCTGTAAGGACGTATCGAATCCATCTCGTAAGGACCTATCGTAAGAAGATGTTAATGCGAATGAAAAAAAACATAGGACCACAAAATATCTTTGAAAATGGACATTACTTCTGAAATAGTAAATGGAACTGTCATAATGGCCGCCAGCGGAGAGGAAAGAGGAAACTATCCACCTCAAAAAAAAGGCGAATGTGGTATTTAATCTCAAAAAGCTAAAAATTAAGAAAAGCTTCAAAGAGAATGAAGAATGCGTCTAAATTTCAACGTCGTAATGATTCGCTGTTTGAATTAATTGCGAACGTTTTCCTTATTTAACATTTGTTTTATCAATGGTGAAATGTTTCGATAAGTAGCTTTAATAATAGGTAGAATTATTACATAAGGATAGACATGGAATGTTAATAATCAGGATTTCTGCGTGTAGCCAGCCTGAGTGGTTCACTCTCTTTCTCTCTGTGTGAATAATTCGGGATGTTCGAGTTAGAATCTGTTGTGAAGTCGGAACGGGGTCGAGATCGTTAATTGAGTAATGAGCGTGGCTGCACAACGCAATCGATGGATGGCACCGTTGGCTTTGGCGAGGCCTGTGGGAAGGCGAGGACGCCCAGAGACACCACCCAGATTCAGACACCACAGGTGTCTTCTAAATCCAGATCACCCGACCGTGTTTACGAATGACACCGATTGGATACCACAAAACGTCGAGTTTTTTTGCCCAGGGCCCCTTAACCTTAACATTTTCGCGATACTCCGAGCCTTTTCAACCATAAGAACGATCAGTGCTTGGTATTTTAGCTCAGTCTGAGTGATTGGCATTCTGTTTGACAGTCTCTCAAATAAATAACAATAGGCCGGTGTTTTCAGAACGCCACGCATTCATAAACGGAAATAGACAAGGAATTTCAGAGATTTTTATTTTATTCCCTCTATTTCTATTCACTATTTCCTTTCATTTATTACAGTTATTGTTGCGACTGGAAAAACTTCGTGATATAAGGGATAACGAGTATCTACATAAAGCTTTCTAGTGGGCGCAGCATTAATGCAGGAGATATGGATACGAGAGAATGCGAAAGTATTTCTCATCCGGTAAGCATGCCATGAATTCTTCTTGGTTAAATTTAATTACTCAGTTGGACTTAACTGATACTATTGAGGTATTTTTGATTATAAATTTTTCCATTGAGAGTATCTTCTGAGGACGCTCGAGCGATTTAGTCCGAGAATTTAGGAGCAGAAGTAAGCAAATATTCTACCAAAAACTTATTTTGATGATTATATTATTTCTTCAATATTACTACATGTAATCTACCCGCTGAAAAAATATAAAGCGGTTAATATCACTTATGTTTAAATGTACTAATGTAATTTGGTGGGAAAAACTTTAAGAAGACTGTATTTTCAGGTTAAATTCCTAAATGCTGAAATTTGAAAGGAACATCATCAAATTAGGAAACTTCTTTCATCCATATTCACCTCTTAAGCTAGCAGTGATGTCCAGAATTCTAAACAAAGGCAATGACTTACTTGAAATGAAGACGATATCAAGATGAAACTAATTTGTGAAGTTTCGTCCGTGTGGTGTTCTCATCGAGGTGTTCTCACACCTCGGGAAAGAAAAAAGGAAAGAAATTTAAGGCGGAGAGAGAGAGGCAGAAAGGAATGAATCAGAGACCAGAACACTTGACAACAATTGGAGAAAATCAAGTGTGTCGCCAATCTATGAAGTGGCAAGGCAAAACGGGTATGTTCACCTTGTTTCCCTCATGTTTCAGCGTGACGTCAGGGATTTTTATGGCAGCACCGTGATTTTCCTCCTGTGATAGAGGGGAAGGGCTTGAAAGTAGCTTTGATGCCAAACTTTCCTAGGATATCGGACTCCAGTGGATGCATCGAAGCAAGCGAGTGTGTGGGAGGGACAAGGAAATTTTGCAACACCGGTGGGTGGAAAAAAAATCAACGAGACATTACTCTCGCCTCAGGAAGGACAGAGTGGGGGCAGGTACTACGTTTTGATGGCGTACTTAAATAATGCCCTCCTACCTTTTGCGAGCGAAGCAAAAGCCGATCTCCTTTGAAGGTAGCAGACGCGAGTCGGGATGGGGGGAGATGAGAAGGCGGAGGTGGGCGAAAAGAAGGATAGGGGGTAGGGGAAGTGGAGGGGGGTGTCGCATATCTTACCCTCCCTCTCCTCCTTTCCCCGTACGAGTAGGTGGTGGTCGGGGGAGGGGGTACGGCTTTTATGCCTTCCCCCTCCTCCTCCTTCCTTCCCCCCCTCGAGTCTCTTCGCCCCTCGCAGTCGATAGCAACCGACGGAAGAGTGGCATGGCACCGCGTGACGTCACCCTCCTCCCATTCGCTCCCGCCTCGACCGCCGTCTCTCCCTCACCCCCCCTCCCCCCCGCCCTGCGATTCCCGACTATTCCCCCTCCTCCCGCACGAACATCCCCCGCCTTCCCCTTTCCACCCTTCCCTTTTTCAAGGGCGGCACTCAAACGTGAAATAAGACGTTGTTTCCCGCCTTTCCTCCTCGCCGTCTTCCTCCTCTCCGGAGAGAATGACGCGTTGGAACCACGGGCGCGGGTTTCAAAATGGCGCTCCGGTGCGTTGTTGCATCAGGTGCTCAGTGCTCTCCTCCTCAGTTCGAGTGCGGAGGAACTGGAGGATGGTTTGTGCAGTTGAGACCGATTCATCGGAAAGGGCGCAGATGCCAATGAATGCCCGCAACGCGGTGATGTGTTCCGCGGTGGTTGTACATGGGTCAAGGCATGTCGTAATAAGGTGTGATTTCCTGATGGACCGAAAGGGATACATTATCCCTCAAAAATGTAACCGAAAGTTTCTAAGATAACAGCATGCGGGTTGATTAGTCTGAAATCAATCGGCATAATTGATGGAATCCCTGTGCCCATCAAGGTGAAGCTTCTTGCGAAATAGTTTTACCGACACTTAGGTCAAATAGGGTAGAGTGAGATGTCATTCGCTTCCAACGGTCCGACGGAAGTGACGCAGGGAAGCCCGGCCTTAAGGATAATGCACCACATCATTGACACTCTCGCTTAAATACCGGCCAAACACCCTGGGCAGTTTTCATTTTAAAGTTAAGTTGCCATGTTGGATTACAGAAATGTTCAAAAAACGAATATGAAGTGATGTTTATTAAGACGCAATGAGAAAACATTATTTTAGTACTCAGTTTGTAATTTATTAACTTCTTGCATTAAATTTACCTAAAAATGTCTTATGTCGACAGTATGACAATTGTGAAAAATAGACGTGATTTCTCATTTCCACACTCTGCAGATAATTTTATGAGGAATTGCTCAAAAATCAATTTGTCCTGGAAAGGTCTGGAACGGTGGGTAGTCGGTAAATGGGTTCCTATGTGGGGGATCCGTATTCATATTCTGGCTGGAAGAGAATTGTCGGTTTTAGGGACGTAGCTTGAAGAGCTCTTAAAATTCAATATTTTGTGCATTGGACAAAGTAGTACACCATTATTGTCAATCTGTCTCTTCCAGGAATAAGGTAAGTCTCCTGGTTTGTTTCCGCGCTTTTCAAACCGAGAAACCTCTTGATTTTGTTTTCGTCCATCTCCAATGGTGCAAATGGCTTCGATTCTTGTCCACTTGCCCCAATAATCAGTGTAACTTTGTGTAAGCTTAAGTCAAAAACGATTTCCTCCAGTAGGTGGTAGGTCTATATTTCAGCATCATTTTAGAGGCCTACTTACCTTGGTTCTCTTGGCCCTGAGGCTGATATTTCGCGATATGAATACAATATCCGTGGTACATCTTACTTCAAAGGACATCTTTTACATCCTCGGCTGGCTTATATCCCGCGGCATCTTATGAGGTGAATACGAGTGGCTTGTTACCCACGGGACTAACCGGGTTGGTTTTAAAGACGAACCTTGTCATGTTCACGGTCTTCAGGAGATGGACAGACCCCGACTGCCTCGGCGGAGTAAAGATTCATTCATGAGTGAAATCTAAACATTTCCTTACAATCTTTTAACAATTTTGTTTCATGTCTTAATAAAAGGAAGAAATCCAGAGATTCAAAACGAAAAGTGTGTAGAGTATCGGGTGCGGCTGATTTGTGAGTGATCAAACAGAATTCGGTTTAAAAATTTCTGATTTTCGGGTTTCAGTACTTTTTTTAGGTAACCATAACATTGAGAATCGGTCTATTTAGGAATAAAATACACATAGGACCTGTGAAATTGATTAAATCTCTCTCTATTAAGTACTACTCTCTCAAGGTGATGGCATAAATTTTATGGGTAATATTGTTTTTTTAAATTTTGAACTTAATAAAATGCCAGGAGTATAATCTGAATATTTCCATGAATCCCACTGTACTCTAGGGTCGCTTTCTGTGCATGTGGTCCCTTCTCGTGGGAAAACAATCAAAAATAAATTATTCCCCTATTCTTCAATGTGAGTAAGAGTTGCTGTGCTTCATTAAGGACTTCACACATTTCAACTTTCACCAGTTTCTCATATCTGGGCTAAATTAAGAGCATTTGTCCATTGCGGGGAAAAGGAATCAGGGTGAGTAAATTTTATTGACTTTTATTTAAAATGCAAACATTAATAAAAAACAATGTGGTTTCGATCTTTAACATTATGGTCACGTTATTGAGTCTTAAAAACCAAATGAAGGAACTGATCTTCTTTTTTTCTTTTTTAATATTTGAGTTTAAAGCATTGAGATACATTATTTTTTCTTATTTTTCTCTCATATGCATTTATATTCTTTATTTCGTTTCAGATTAAAAAAAAGTAATTCACGTGGTAAAGTATTGATAAACAGCGGGTCACATTTAATTAAGTAGGCATTTGGGGGAAATCCCTTAATATCATGTTCATTTAACTTTCCACTTAAACGGAAAACATTTTGTCCAATTAGGGTGCTTACTTTTCGTACAAGAGAAGTGGGTAAGTAGTCCATTAAATACCACCAGAAACCTATTGATGGCCTTTTTTAATTTCAAATCATACTCTTCCATTGGATCTTCTTTCTTAGGTGCAGCTGTTTTTATGTTTCGTAGCATTTTTGTTCAAGCCTACTGCACATTTTAAGCGATACAAAAATAACTCAATAATGGGATGGGCATCTTTATGTGTTGAATAGAATGTTTATGCTACTTGAAGCTACGGAAGTGTTTTTCATTACTCTTCTCTTCCACTCAGCTTTTGCTATTGATTTGCCTCACCATTTCATTCGACAATCTCAAGCTACTTACTTCCCCGAGTGATTTTTTAAAATTTCATCTGCAGCTTGAAGAACTGATTTGTTGCAACCAATTGTCTACATTCCGCAATCGTGACAAAGAATCTTGAGTGCGTCTTTAGATTTATCTGTCGAACGACACTCGAAAGGGATTCCTAAGAAGCTCGACACGAAGCATTGAGGTTCTTGTTTTGCTTCCACTTGTCCGAGACAAGCGTCGAAAAAAATGTTAACTCTCTCCCATTAGCGTTAATCGATGAAAGATCGCCATCTACACGATCATGATTGTTTGCGTGATTGCTTTGTAGTATCTCTCGAGTGGTGATTTTGATTTTATAGATTCTGATTGTTTTAGTTTTGAATTGGTGTCGGCGGCTTCTCTTATGTCGTTTTATTTAGTTGAGATAGCGCTTTATTATGATTTGATATCTATTCAGTGTTTACGCTTTGGATTACGCATTGGCTATCAAGAGAGAGGAAATATAAATAAACAAATTTGTCCGAGAGCGACTAAAGACTCGTGGACTCTTCGAGTTGCATAGAATCTGTGCTTATTTTGCAGCAACGGAAAACTGATTAATACTTATGATTACATTGATAGGTAACGCCAATAACTATTCACAAAATATTGAGCACCATATCGGCCGTTGTGTTTAATCCAAGGCATAATTTGTCCTTTTTTCCTCGTGAGAAGAAATATTGTAATAAATGTGTCAAGTATTTTATGGCTCATTTATCTGATTTTTTATTCATGAATCCCCCCATACTATTTAGATGTGGGCTGTAAATAGTTTGAAAAGAGGCATGCATTTTTTCATGCTCTGTATTCTCATATTCATATTCAGTTGAAGTCGCAAAATTAAAAAATATATATATAAATGTTGATTTCTAAATACTATAATTATTGAGAAACTGTAAAATGCGTAATGGATAGAAAATAATTTTGCAATCAATTTCTTTGTTAAAGCGCAAAACTTTCCATCGGAGACTCCGTATTTCCTTGTTTATTGTAGAATTTATTCAAGCACGGATGGCATTGAAATTAATCCTGATTTAACAGTGATTTTTGGTCTGTTTAGAACAAGCATAGATTTTGGCTACCAGTCCAAATAATAAATTATGTCCAGGGTGAATGTGATTCTTTAGGCATTAGAATAGTTGCGTCAATCACATCAAATCTTAAGTCTAAAATCAAAGAATCTATGTAGTCCATTAGCAAATAGAAGCGTCACTCAACCAGCAACATAAGTCGTTATACTCTTGCGATTTACTTCAGCGACTCATTTAAATTAGAGCTAGACCTTAGGAAAATATAGTTTTGGATTAGGTCAATCTAATTCTTTGAAGATTGATTAGGAGACTACGAACGTAGAATGATTTGTAACTCTTGAATTATGCCACACACAGGCCTATTCCACCAGGCCATATCATTGGTGGAAGGCAGAAGGGAATATGAAATAATGTGGCATTTCCCAGACAAGGTAGTATATTACATGGATCCCTAAGTGATTAAGTCAAATTCATTATTTTATAACATTGAAATTGATATAAATTCTGATCATAATCCTCCAGGTCGTTGTAAGATTTTACATGCCCAAGCAGATTTATTTTTCCAAACCTACTTGATCGCATGTGCTGGGTCACAAGGGCGTATTCTTCGTGCGAATGGCATCCAAGGATAACCGCGACATAAAATTGAGTTGAAATTTCATGAGAATCGAGTAATAATTTGTATGAGGAAGACACCTCGATTTAGGCTACTTTTCTAAACCCTTTTTTTTGCACCTACAGCACAGCAGTGAGCAACACGTACGTTGCAATGATGCGCAGTTTATGAAAAAGAAAGCTGCAGTTCAAAAGGATGCATAGAAATTTATACTTCCAAGCAGGAAGATCATTCCTGTACTTACAATTATAAAAAAATTGGGTTTAACATATCAAATGGGCACTTCCAATGTATAGTATTCAATTTTCACCACGTGGAATCGGGTCTTTTCGCCACAAGCAAAGTCGCACATGGATCGGATCACGTTGTCAAATTGGAATTTATCAAGCAGAATTTTGTGCAAAATACATGAACGTGGAACGAGGAATTTAGAATTGTTTTTTTGATGACATATTTGACTTGTAGTCACAGAAACGGTATCTCGCATCTTCGAGAAAATCAAAGATAAACACACTGTTGAGTCGAGACTATTTAGCAATGGAGCAACACACGTCCTCGGAGTGAAATGAACCACTTAGGTATGTCGGTACCCAATTGCAAAGTGAGATGTAAAGCTTAAGTGCACGCAAATGGAGGGCTGAGGCTCAGTCGGCGTGAGTGACCCGGCTCAGGTAGGTACACTGCGGCGGCAGCTCGTGTAGGATATCTACGCTGTGTAAAGGTAAGTGCCCATCAAGGCATCCATCCCTATGCTTAGGAGAAACTCTGTAAGTGCAGCGGATGATGCAGAGCTGAGATGCTGCTCGGATGCTATCTGGTGAGATGCAGGCGGGGTGAATGACGCAGTAGCCAATGACTGCCTACCTCTCTGACCTCTGCCTAGCCTGGCTCTGTGACCAGTTGAGAATCTACAAAAATCTTGTGTATTTTCATGTATGGACAAAATTAATTTGTTTTTTAACCATTTTTCTGAAAGGAAAGCAGTCAAGCAAAATATTTTTTTTAATATGGCACCAATTTAGAGACCTCAATACATCCTAAAACAGATTATTTTATGTTTTTGGGACCGATGGAATCAAAAGTTAGTGTCTGGCATGAAATTAATATTAATTTTGAATATTATAAATGCCAAAATAATCCACAATGGGGAGAATTAACGCAAAAAATAATCACCACGGTCATCCTGAATCGGCCACTGGCTATGGAATGGTCTGGATATAACCTGCTAAAGGGCACATATTTAAATACACACACACACACATTGAAGTACCTCTATTTTCGGCCCATAGAATGTCAAAATATATTATAATCTCAATCGGTATTTTGCTGCTATTCAGCCGGATAGCGTATTTTAAAAATATGAACAGACCCGCACATAAGTTGTGATATCACGTATGACGTGGGGAAACTGTTCCCTAACGAGGGCTTGCAAGTTGACTTGCAGTTTTGCATTCAATAGTCCAATAAAGATGAAAAGTCTGATAAATTTCCTGTATTTTTGACATTTTTAATAGTACAGTTATTATGTTTCAATTTAAGGAACCAGCCTCAACTTTGATAATTCATTGTCTTGGGGCCACATTTGCATTTATTTCTATAATTTATGCGATTATCAACGGTTACAGAATCTACGCATATCTACCTCGCTACGTCAAATGTGGACAATCTGCAGTGAAGCAAAGTTCGGGGCTTTCTGCTAAATCATTTCTCTGAGATTAAATCTTGTTCGAAATCCGTCCACTGTCTCACAATGCATAGAAGGAAATTTTCACCTTATCGATTTTACTATTTTCTCTTTCTGTTCAACCTATGTAACATAGACCTATAGTAATTTGTAAGATATTTAAAGCACCAAGTGCATATTGATGGTATAACAAATAATTCCTATTTGAAATTTCAGTCATATCAGAGATATTAAATTTATGTTTTAAATTTTTCATATATGATGTAATATATTTTAAGTTATTAGTTTTTCCTTAAGATATGCCCACAATACATAAATTCACGTTTATTTCCATCGATTTCACATATTGCTCCAAAAACATTTAGGTCATTATCAGTTGATACGTGTATTACGAAGAATGAAAAATTCATTCCATTCAAATAATTTCTAGGGTAATTTTGATTTGTAAATCTTAATTTCCTAATTTTATTTACAAAAGGATATCTACATCTACATAATACCCCTCTGGCCGTCACAAGGGCATGTGGCGGTCACCACGGCATGTGGGTGTGTTAGGTCACCACCCAAAAATGTGAAAAAAGAAAAACCGCATTCAAAACGAAGACATGCATGCAAACCCGAATCCTCATTGGTACATGCATTTATAGAAACATCCTATCATTTACATATATATGATAAACATGGTACAAGCTGGAATACTTGATTTCGTCTCTAGCAACAATAATTTTCAGTAGTTTATTAAGATCAAGGCAGCTTTTCAAACAACAGCTAATCATTAAATTTGCTCTGGTCTTTGGACACTGTCTCAGGCGTGACTTTTTAGAAGTCTTTCATGATAAACTGACGCATAATTTAAAAAAAAATTATTTACAATTGCCTATTTGAAGATCGATTCACTAGCAGCTTTCTTTTCTGGAGTCTCATTACTTTAATTTACATTACAGCGGATTCCTACATTTGTAGATCATTTACTTCAAGCATGTTCTTACACCGTCGATAATTTCTGGTAGACCCCCTGACATTATGAAAACAGCAGAGACCCAAGCATTGAGTCCTGGGGGACACCACTAATTATAGAAGTACATGTAGACAATTTACCATCTGGTTCCCGTACAGATTCTTTGCTCCCATTACTATGGAAATGGAACCAATCTAGAAAACCAGAGGAAAATTGGAGAGATGTCAATTTTCACAAGAACAAAGTATGACGTACACGACCAAAAGTTAATTCGAGATGGATTAGAGAAATGATCATTCTTTTGCAAGTGCATCGCTAGTGCTAAATTAAACACGAAAGAGAGCAGCACGTTTGCCCTTTTAAATCCTGATTAATAAGGGTCACACACCTTGTCGGAGTGAATTGATTCAATATTTTTTAAACTGTCTATGTTTCGCAATTCTGTTTTTTAAAGAATTTTTGAAAACTTTACTTTAGATCCTGTAAAAGAAAATGGTGAAAATTAGGAATGAGACTTTACAGCTCTCCATTAAAAGGAAAATGGTTTCGATATCAAATTAGTCTTCAATATTGAAATAAAAAAAGAGAATGTACATACAATTAGTGCGAATACCATGAAGGTCCAATCATTTACAACAGATGTATAGAACGTACAAGTGTATATTAATGAAGGAGAAAACAGAAACAAGCGTTGGTAATTGGTTTGATATTAACAACAGCATTCATTCCGAAAGTGAAACGGAGAAGACAGGACCACTTCGAGGGCTCCTACAAACCAACAACAAGATTGATAACATGGGACAAATGTAGCAAATAAAATCAAACTTATGGGAATGAACGATTGATGGTGATTCATTCCGGACTCCTCCCCCCCCTCTCTCTCTCTTACCCCCAAACGTTAATAAGTTGGCCATCACATTTCTCGACACGCGCATCAAAATATATCGTACGTGCGTGCGTCTGCTGGCGATCCCCGCTCGTGGTGGGACGAGGCACTTGGCCGTTTCATGCTTACGCGGAGGCTGAGGGGCATGTGCTTGGCTTGTATTTCGGCCGTGTTCGGAGGGCGGAGGTAGTGTGGGGGGGGTGGGAAGAGGATGTTTGTGTGTTGGGCGGACGAGATAAGGGAGGGGAGGAGCAGATAAGAGTCGCCCCCACACCACGGGTGATGTTACCACTGCCCTGGGGGATGTTCGCCCCTCGACCCCCCGTTCCCCAACACCACCCAACCACCCACCGTCCCTTCGCACAGCTTCCGAGCAACGCCCGCCTGCGCGCGCGCGCGTGGATGGTCGGAGATGAACTTTGAACTGGTTGTCCCGGAGGCTAGGAGCCCGTGTGTGCTCAACAGGAAGAAAGAGTTCTCCGACCACCATGGCTGCTGCTACGGACCGGGACTGGCTAACCGGATACTTTAACCAGTGTAATCCGTTACACTCGTCAAAGTCGACAATCCGAAATCCAGTCGCCCTTGACCACTGTCGACATTTTCATCGCGATTAAGAAGCATTGGCAAAGAACTGAAAAATCTTTGGTGTCGTCCAAGTGCAATGTAAGTGTCCAGGAAAAAAATTAAATATATAATTCATAATGGTGACAAAAATATTACGGGGCGTGTGAAAGAAAAGGTTAGAAAGTGACATTTGGGGGGCGCAATTGGTATGAATACTATATTGGAAAATAAATGAAAAGTTTTACTTTAAACTAATAGGACAATTACTCAGTATGACTTGCAGTGTACCCCAAAAAATAAACAGAATATATCCTAATGCAAATGGTAAATTCAATGGAGTTCACTCAAAAGCATCTAGTCAAATTGAACAAATTATTATTTTTTCAAAATACCACCCTTGAGCATCGACTAACCGATGCCTGTGCCTCTACCATTTGCGATACGCTTGCTGGAAGGCGTCTATTGAAACCTCATACCTGTTTGACCTTATCCAGCGTTCCAAAATGGCCACCTTTCATGCCGCTTTTTACTCTTTGGAATAATAAGAAGTCTAGAGGCATCACATCGGGGTTGTAGCTTTTGATCCAATACGTTTTGAGTGTATGTATGCGCATTAATACCTATCCCCTTTACTTATGTCTATTTATCTCTTTCCATGTGAATGAATATTTTTTCGCCATCTGGAGGGATTTTATGTTTGAACATATATATATATATATATATATATATATATATATATATATAAAATTCACTAAATAGTATAGCAAACACAGAAACTAAAACATATTAAAGAGGGACTCACTAGTTCTCAAATTTTCGGTGGTGCAACCACCTTTCTCAAGAGGAATTAGGAACAGAACTCCTAATTCTAACTCCTAATTTCTGTTCCTAATGTCTCTTAAGAAAGGTGGTTGCACCACCGAAAATTCGAGAACTAGTGAGTCCCGCTTTAATATGTTTTAGTTTCTGTGTTTGCTATGACTATTTAGTGAATTTTATTGTGCACGTTCGTGGCTTTTCCAAGAAAGTGTGTATATATATATATATATATATTATTAGGTAATCTACCGGTTAAGGTAGGTTTTTGGATGGACACAAGTATCAAATAAACATTTTGTCACTCCAAACAAAACCCAATCCAGCAAACTAATCTATATCAGGTCCCTCTTCATCTCGGTGTACTTCTTTCCTCCCTTCATCCCTTCCAACATCCCTATCCTGTTCCTACCCTTACCTCGCTTGCCCAACATTCTCCCCTCTATTACTCTCTTCAACATTCCACTACCGCTCAATACGCCTTTCATCCATTTTTCCTGCCTCCATAGGATTTCTCTCAACAAACCCCTCTCCTCCCCCACCATTTCTAGTACTTCCTCATTTGTTTTCCTTTCGGTCCATTTCACCTTCTCCATTCTTCTCCAAACCCACATTTCAAAAGCCTCCAATCTACGTCTATCCTCCTGCTTCAGCGACCACGTTTCCGCGCCGTACATAGCTACGCTCCATATCAGAGTTTTTACGAGTCTTGTCTTAACATCCCTACTCAACGTCCCCGTCATCAACTCCCTCCTCCTTGAGAAAGCCTCCTTGCCTAGCGCAATTCTTCTCCTTACGTCCCTACCACTTTGACCGTATTGGTCCAAAACACTTCCGAGATATGTAAACTGTTCTACCTGCTCTACTTTTTCCCCGCCTATTTTAATATTTAGCTTAGCCTTTTTCTTTCTGGAAAATCGCATAACCTTTGTTTTATTAATATATATATATATATATATCTATGTGTGTGTGTGGGTCGCGGTGGTCCAGTGGGTAGAGCGTTGAACTACTGACCGGAGGGTTCCGGGTTCGATTCCCGGGCGAGGCGCTCTGGGCACCTGCAGCTCCACCCAAGCTAGTTTATTTTTCGGGTACCAGATCTTCCTGGGAAACCATAACCGGCACAGTGTATTAAGGAACTGGCCCCCCTACCCTGATGTGTGAATATTCACACGCCGTCGGGCTTGGTACATGGGTGAGCTCTACCATCACCTACTAAACCGACCTTCGGGTTGATTACTGTATTTATATATATATATATATATATAGTTATTTTTTAGACAGACGTGTAGTAGCTAGAAATACTGGGATGGTACTTCATGCGCGAAGGACTTGGGCAACACTAAAACTTTAGAAAGGTGAAAAGGGTTACACATACAGGAGTTTATTTGCAATCTTCAGAGAGAATATAAAGCCTCACATCTTATAAACAGGGTAAATGGCCCAGATAAAATGAGAGCTATCGTTTGGGGGACAATAAAATGGATTCGATTGGAGGCATCGATTAAAATACTTAGATATGTTATCTTTTTCGCAATTGCAACAAAAACAAGGTACCCCAGCCATTATGATCGAGGTATATGATTGTTTTCTAGCAATGCCAAAATGGAAACCTCGCCTTCAGGAAAATTTTAATAATAATTGCTCATAATCAAACACCTACTGCCACCGAACCAGTGGTAATTCGCAAGGTATGACGTTATTAGATGTATCGGTGATTTGAAACTCGTGATTAGATATAGATATATTTTTCAACTCTAACTACTTCCACGGGTAAGGATATAGATTCTGATGGCTATTTATACGTAATGAAATGTAATGTAAAATTCAAAAGGATTAAGAGGGTTAAGGAGTGATTAATTATGATCTTGAAACGTCAACAGTAGTAAAAAGGAAAGCGTACCAAGGAAAACGCGAAAACTATCTTAACGAAGATAGGGCAATGAAAACGGCTAAGGAAGAAAGAGCAAGTCTAAAGAAAGGTCTAGAGAAGGCATCAGATTGAAGCGAGAAGAAAGGTAAAGAATGATAGAGCTAAGGAGTCATAGGAAACAAAAGAAATGCATAATACTTTGGATGAAAGAAGAAAACGGAAGAAAGTTAACGTGGAAATCTAAACTTGAACTATTAGAGTTAAATGATAAACCTTGAAAAGAAACTAATTAGAATTGAGATGAGTGAGTTTAGAGTGAGGAGGTAATATCATTGCTAAGATTTGGTGAAGTTTTAGAGACGGAAAAGTAGAAACTTTATAAGTATATGAAGGTGAGAGGATTCAGTCATCGTCACGAAACTTAGCTGAATTTATTACGAACTTAAATCCTGGAAAAAAGAATATGTATTAGATTAACTGACTATTTGTATGGCGAAATATTTAAGAGGAAAATAGAAGATGACGGCGATGGTGTCTGTTGAAAATATATCTGAATGATGAGGAGTGGGGGAACATTTGAGAGAGACTTGAAAAGTGTATCTATATGACCTGAAATTACTCTGGGCAAAAAATAAACGAAACGAAGAATAAATAAGGATACAAATAACATTGGAAAGGCAGAGATAATAGAAATTAATAGTGTTCGTGCAGAAGAGAAATTTTTTCTCGTGTACATCGGCAACGGTTTAAAACCCCTGCTGTCAAGTGTGAGATTATTAAAAAAAGGAACAAATAAATGGAAAAATGTTAAATTCAAAATAAAACTGCATGTCGGCGTATGCACTCATAATATCGCTCCCAATTTTCTTGTCGTCAACTTCTCATTGTGAAAGCTTCTTTGCCTAACGCAATGCTTCCCCTGATGTCCCTACTACTGTGACCATTTTGGTCCAAAGCACTTCCAAGATAGCTAACCTGTTACTTCTGCTCTAAATGTTCCTTCAAATTATAACGGTTAGCTTAGCCTTCCTCTTTCTCGAAAACCTCCTAACCTTGGTTTTCATTATATTCTGTCTCATGCCATGCCTATCGCATTGGCTTCCAATGCTCTCATCAATGCTTGCAATCCCTTGGCTGACTGGCAAAATGAAGCTTGGACATCAGCCAACTTAACTGATTTAATGAATTCCCCACCAGTTTTCATTCTTATTTCCATTTCTTCCCGTGCCTCTTTAACCATTCCTTTCACACGTCCGCTGTAAAGCAAGGGTGATAATGGAAACCTCTGTTATACCCCTATTCCTTACACTGCCCGTCCGGAGTCTCCATCTTCCACTTGTATCTGAGCAGTCTGACACTTATTGGCATCTCTTTGACGTTTTAGTGTAAAGCACGGGTGATAATAGACACCCCTGTCTTGCTCCTCATTCTAATACTCTCCAGTTTGCTTACTACTAGTATTAATACTGTCCATCTTGACTCTCCATCCGCTACATGAACTTAATATTCCAATAAAATTCCTGCTGCCTCAATTTCTATGCCTCTCCATTCATTCCCGTCTATGTTACGCGTGTCCGTTAATTACGTTCAGCTTATGACACGCAAGCCATGTTCCACATCATCGTCAAGGATC
This sequence comes from Hetaerina titia, assembly GCA_037158775.1. NCBI lineage: Eukaryota > Metazoa > Arthropoda > Insecta > Odonata > Calopterygidae > Hetaerina > Hetaerina titia. The sequence continues at coordinate 85,871,994 of CM073778.1, forward strand.
CACGCATATCTCTCCTACACATTGATCGACCCATGCATTCTCCGATTGCCGCGGCTCATTGCCTACGACCGTTTATTCATCGAGCACAATCACTTTTTCACGACAAATATCTGTAGTTATTTGAAGGTAAAATAGCGGCATATTGGGTTCATTGACCGGAAGGCCAGGGCTCGTTGGGTAATTCCAGGTTTGCTCAAACTTCGTGGTTTTTCGGGTACCAGATCTTCATAGAGATGCACAGACGGCATAGAGAAAGGCACTGATCCATACCAACATAATATATGAATGTCACACACAGAAGGTAATTATTCTTACTCTCATTTAGCCTCATATATAGCACCAAACTTCGGGTTGATCGGTTTTTTTACAATGGCCTTTCAAACCTATTTTAAATTATCTAGAGGTTGTTCATCCTTCCGTAATTTGCTGAAGTTTTTACCCAAGTCCTTAGTTTAGTTTAATAGTATTTGAAAGTGATTGGTCAAATATAAAATTCATGTTCTTTTAATTGCTAGTAAGTATACACGTTTTTTTACCGCCATAACGTCAAAAATTGGCATGGCTTAGTTGATATCAGCGTGAAATTAGTTCCTCGCACAATTGTCGTTTCTTTATGGGTCTTCGAATGAGAGGTGCAATAATTTATTCAATTATGTAATACTAACACATTATCAACTACGGTCTTTCGGTGATACATTTCAGAATTTTCTCAGATACCGCATTTTCTCGAGCGGTAAGGGAGAAATTGAACGCCGGTGCGTTAAATAGCTAGCGTGGAGAAGACGGAATCCCGAATGAGAAGCAAGAACCCTTCACTTGGTTCGTTTTTATGTTTGGCAACAGGAGAAGTAAGCGGTAGGGAATCATGGAATAGGAGGATGAAGTTTTATTTTTCAATCATTTCGTGTCTACAGTGAAGGGCAGCAACATGAGGATCTGTGGCGTGACGATGAGTACCGAAAATATTCTGACACCTCTTCCAAATTTAAGCCGTTTTCAAGAGTTGCGTGCTAAGATCGCTGATCGAAGTATCCGTTAAGATATTGAAACATCATTATCTCTCATGGACTGTCGAGAATAAAAATGTGCTTTTCCATAACTTCCAAATCTTTCATTTATTGCCTGTAACTTTTAGTCGGTCTCTCTTCAGTGCTCAGAGAGAGGCAGTTGTTTCATGAGGAGATCGTCACTTTCTCCCAGTCACGCTTCAGTGAAGATAAGACTACGAACACTAATCATTTGGAAACTGATTGATCCGTTAATTTTAGAAATTATATTGGCATTTTTTAAAGCACAATATTATTTTTTATGGAATCAGTATGTACTTACATGACAATGGCTAAAGGTCAAATCGACAAAGGCTAAATTACAGATTAAATCTCTGGTATAAATTGGAAAGGCGTCTCTTTAGCAGTGATGTTAAAAAAGATATTATTATTATCCCCATCATACTAAGGTAGGAGAGAACATGTTAATAAAATTAGAGAGATATATTTATTTATATACACCCTACAAGCCAACGCCAGGCCAGCCAGCCAATAATAAATAGCCCCTATACTTAAGCTCTCTAATTTTATTGGCATGATGTCTCCTACCATAGAACGATGGGGGTACTAATATATTTTCAATATCACTGCTAAAGAGTCATCCCCCAAATTTATGTAAGAGCTTCAATTTGTAATTTAACCTTTTCCCGGTGAGTTATTTTCAGCCTAGCTTCTCTAATATTATGGATACGCTATTAAGTTTATACTTACAATACTTTACAAATATAGCTCATCTACGCTGTACGCAATCTAATTCGACAATTAATCCAACTTCGTGAGGACCCCATATACTTGTAGCATATTCTTATTGAGGCCTAACCAAAAGATTAGGTGTAGAACCGATAGATTTAAGCTGTTATTTTTTCCACGAACGATAGGGGATGATAATACCACTGTCCGACCGCGGTAGGGTCATGTTCGGATCAAATTATTCTGGTGTGCATTCACCCCCTGCCAAACGCCCTAGCGGTGGCTTATAGTGTACTAAAATACTACTAATGCTACAATGGTAACCGTTCGTTTATAATCACTTAAGTTAAAGTAAGGCTTCATTTGATATTATCTGGGAGATACTACTTAAATGTTTACTCTCGATTCGCATGTAGCTACTTTTTCGCGTGCCACAGTCGGAAAGTTTGACTTTTTTCATCTGTTACGCTCACTAGCTTTCATTTTCGTAAAGGTGATTTCACAATTTTTACATAAATCGTCCATCGGCCCATCGGATAGCGTGTTCGTTTTGGGTGACTGTGAGTTCCATTGTACCAGAGCCAGGCGATAGAGTTGGCCTATCTCATACCCTAGTGATAAGATCTTCTGGCCACCATGACTTTTTGGTGAAATCTCAGATGTCAGGGAGGAAAAAATAGCGCCGTACCCTGACAGTGAGCATTTAATACGCTTTAGGACTTATTTTTAAGCCTGAGTGAACTTTACCTATCAACTGTCTGCTTCGGCCTTATATATACAATGGAATTTACAGCAATACGTTAAAATA